>OX382264.1:40563970-41043970 GCA_947507595.1 Pyralis farinalis | reverse complement strand
CTAACCTAACCTAACCTAACCTAACCTAACCTAACCTAACCTAACCTAACCTAACCTAACCTAACCTAACCTAACCTAACCTAACCTAACCTAACCTAACCTAACCTAACCTAACCTAACCTAACCTAACCTAACCTAACCTAACCTAACCTAACCTAACCTAACCTAACCTAACCTAACCTAACCTAACCTAACCTAACCTAACCTAACCTAACCTAACCTAACCTAACCTAACCTAACCTAACCTAACCTAACCTAACCTAACCTAACCTAACCTAACCTAACCTAACCTAACCTAACCTAACCTAACCTAACCTAACCTAACCTAACCTAACCTAACCTAACCAACCTAACCTAACCTAACCTAACCTAACCTAACCTAACCTAACCTAACCTAACCTAACCTAACCTAACCTAACCTAACCTAACCTAACCTAACCTAACCTAACCTAACCTAACCTAACCTAACCTAACCTAACCTAACCTAACCTAACCTAACCTAACCTAACCTAACCTAACCTAACCTAACCTAACCTAACCTAACCTAACCTAACCTAACCTAACCTAACCTAACCTAACCTAACCTAACCTAACCTAACCTAACCTAACCTAACCTAACCTAACCTAACCTAACCTAACCTAACCTAACCTAACCTAACCTAACCTAACCTAACCTAACCTAACCTAACCTAACCTAACCTAACCTAACCTAACCTAACCTAACCTAACCTAACCTAACCTAACCTAACCTAACCTAACCTAACCTAACCTAACCTAACTAACCTAACCTAACCTAACCTAACCTAACCTAACCTAACCTAACCTAACCTAACCTAACCTAACCTAACCTAACCTAACCTAACCTAACCTAACCTAACCTAACCTAACCTAACCTAACCTAACCTAACCTAACCTAACCTAACCTAACCTAACCTAACCTAACCTAACCTAACCTAACCTAACCTAACCTAACCTAACCTAACCTAACCTAACCTAACCTAACCTAACCTAACCTAACCTAACCTAACCTAACCTAACCTAACCTAACCTAACCTAACCTAACCTAACCTAACCTAACCTAACCTAACCTAACCTAACCTAACCTAACCTAACCTAACCTAACCTAACCTAACCTAACCTAACCTAACCTAACCTAACCTAACCTAACCTAACCTAACCTAACCTAACCTAACCTAACCTAACCTAACCTAACCTAACCTAACCTAACCTAACCTAACCTAACCTAACCTAACCTAACCTAACCTAACCTAACCTAACCTAACCTAACCTAACCTAACCTAACCTAACCTAACCTAACCTAACCTAACCTAACCTAACCTAACCTAACCTAACCTAACCTAACCTAACCTAACCTAACCTAACCTAACCTAACCTAACCTAACCTAACCTAACCTAACCTAACCTAACCTAACCTAACCTAACCTAACCTAACCTAACCTAACCTAACCTAACCTAACCTAACCTAACCTAACCTAACCTAACCTAACCTAACCTAACCTAACCTAACCTAACCTAACCTAACCTAACCTAACCTAACCTAACCTAACCTAACCTAACCTAACCTAACCTAACCTAACCTAACCTAACCTAACCTAACCTAACCTAACCTAACCTAACCTAACCTAACCTAACCTAACCTAACCTAACCTAACCTAACCTAACCTAACCTAACCTAACCTAACCTAACCTAACCTAACCTAACCTAACCTAACCTAACCTAACCTAACCTAACCTAACCTAACCTAACCTAACCTAACCTAACCTAACCTAACCTAACCTAACCTAACCTAACCTAACCTAACCTAACCTAACCTAACCTAACCTAACCTAACCTAACCTAACCTAACCTAACCTAACCTAACCTAACCTAACCTAACCTAACCTAACCTAACCTAACCTAACCTAACCTAACCTAACCTAACCTAACCTAACCTAACCTAACCTAACCTAACCTAACCTAACCTAACCTAACCTAACCTAACCTAACCTAACCTAACCTAACCTAACCTAACCTAACCTAACCTAACCTAACCTAACCTAACCTAACCTAACCTAACCTAACCTAACCTAACCTAACCTAACCTAACCTAACCTAACCTAACCTAACCTAACCTAACCTAACCTAACCTAACCTAACCTAACCTAACCTAACCTAACCTAACCTAACCTAACCTAACCTAACCTAACCTAACCTAACCTAACCTAACCTAACCTAACCTAACCTAACCTAACCTAACCTAACCTAACCTAACCTAACCTAACCTAACCTAACCTAACCTAACCTAACCTAACCTAACCTAACCTAACCTAACCTAACCTAACCTAACCTAACCTAACCTAACCTAACCTAACCTAACCTAACCTAACCTAACCTAACCTAACCTAACCTAACCTAACCTAACCTAACCTAACCTAACCTAACCTAACCTAACCTAACCTAACCTAACCTAACCTAACCTAACCTAACCTAACCTAACCTAACCTAACCTAACCTAACCTAACCTAACCTAACCTAACCTAACCTAACCTAACCTAACCTAACCTAACCTAACCTAACCTAACCTAACCTAACCTAACCTAACCTAACCTAACCTAACCTAACCTAACCTAACCTAACCTAACCTAACCTAACCTAACCTAACCTAACCTAACCTAACCTAACCTAACCTAACCTAACCTAACCTAACCTAACCTAACCTAACCTAACCTAACCTAACCTAACCTAACCTAACCTAACCTAACCTAACCTAACCTAACCTAACCTAACCTAACCTAACCTAACCTAACCTAACCTAACCTAACCTAACCTAACCTAACCTAACCTAACCTAACCTAACCTAACCTAACCTAACCTAACCTAACCTAACCTAACCTAACCTAACCTAACCTAACCTAACCTAACCTAACCTAACCTAACCTAACCTAACCTAACCTAACCTAACCTAACCTAACCTAACCTAACCTAACCTAACCTAACCTAACCTAACCTAACCTAACCTAACCTAACCTAACCTAACCTAACCTAACCTAACCTAACCTAACCTAACCTAACCTAACCTAACCTAACCTAACCTAACCTAACCTAACCTAACCTAACCTAACCTAACCTAACCTAACCTAACCTAACCTAACCTAACCTAACCTAACCTAACCTAACCTAACCTAACCTAACCTAACCTAACCTAACCTAACCTAACCTAACCTAACCTAACCTAACCTAACCTAACCTAACCTAACCTAACCTAACCTAACCTAACCTAACCTAACCTAACCTAACCTAACCTAACCTAACCTAACCTAACCTAACCTAACCTAACCTAACCTAACCTAACCTAACCTAACCTAACCTAACCTAACCTAACCTAACCTAACCTAACCTAACCTAACCTAACCTAACCTAACCTAACCTAACCTAACCTAACCTAACCTAACCTAACCTAACCTAACCTAACCTAACCTAACCTAACCTAACCTAACCTAACCTAACCTAACCTAACCTAACCTAACCTAACCTAACCTAACCTAACCTAACCTAACCTAACCTAACCTAACCTAACCTAACCTAACCTAACCTAACCTAACCTAACCTAACCTAACCTAACCTAACCTAACCTAACCTAACCTAACCTAACCTAACCTAACCTAACCTAACCTAACCTAACCTAACCTAACCTAACCTAACCTAACCTAACCTAACCTAACCTAACCTAACCTAACCTAACCTAACCTAACCTAACCTAACCTAACCTAACCTAACCTAACCTAACCTAACCTAACCTAACCTAACCTAACCTAACCTAACCTAACCTAACCTAACCTAACCTAACCTAACCTAACCTAACCTAACCTAACCTAACCTAACCTAACCTAACCTAACCTAACCTAACCTAACCTAACCTAACCTAACCTAACCTAACCTAACCTAACCTAACCTAACCTAACCTAACCTAACCTAACCTAACCTAACCTAACCTAACCTAACCTAACCTAACCTAACCTAACCTAACCTAACCTAACCTAACCTAACCTAACCTAACCTAACCTAACCTAACCTAACCTAACCTAACCTAACCTAACCTAACCTAACCTAACCTAACCTAACCTAACCTAACCTAACCTAACCTAACCTAACCTAACCTAACCTAACCTAACCTAACCTAACCTAACCTAACCTAACCTAACCTAACCTAACCTAACCTAACCTAACCTAACCTAACCTAACCTAACCTAACCTAACCTAACCTAACCTAACCTAACCTAACCTAACCTAACCTAACCTAACCTAACCTAACCTAACCTAACCTAACCTAACCTAACCTAACCTAACCTAACCTAACCTAACCTAACCTAACCTAACCTAACCTAACCTAACCTAACCTAACCTAACCTAACCTAACCTAACCTAACCTAACCTAACCTAACCTAACCTAACCTAACCTAACCTAACCTAACCTAACCTAACCTAACCTAACCTAACCTAACCTAACCTAACCTAACCTAACCTAACCTAACCTAACCTAACCTAACCTAACCTAACCTAACCTAACCTAACCTAACCTAACCTAACCTAACCTAACCTAACCTAACCTAACCTAACCTAACCTAACCTAACCTAACCTAACCTAACCTAACCTAACCTAACCTAACCTAACCTAACCTAACCTAACCTAACCTAACCTAACCTAACCTAACCTAACCTAACCTAACCTAACCTAACCTAACCTAACCTAACCTAACCTAACCTAACCTAACCTAACCTAACCTAACCTAACCTAACCTAACCTAACCTAACCTAACCTAACCTAACCTAACCTAACCTAACCTAACCTAACCTAACCTAACCTAACCTAACCTAACCTAACCTAACCTAACCTAACCTAACCTAACCTAACCTAACCTAACCTAACCTAACCTAACCTAACCTAACCTAACCTAACCTAACCTAACCTAACCTAACCTAACCTAACCTAACCTAACCTAACCTAACCTAACCTAACCTAACCTAACCTAACCTAACCTAACCTAACCTAACCTAACCTAACCTAACCTAACCTAACCTAACCTAACCTAACCTAACCTAACCTAACCTAACCTAACCTAACCTAACCTAACCTAACCTAACCTAACCTAACCTAACCTAACCTAACCTAACCTAACCTAACCTAACCTAACCTAACCTAACCTAACCTAACCTAACCTAACCTAACCTAACCTAACCTAACCTAACCTAACCTAACCTAACCTAACCTAACCTAACCTAACCTAACCTAACCTAACCTAACCTAACCTAACCTAACCTAACCTAACCTAACCTAACCTAACCTAACCTAACCTAACCTAACCTAACCTAACCTAACCTAACCTAACCTAACCTAACCTAACCTAACCTAACCTAACCTAACCTAACCTAACCTAACCTAACCTAACCTAACCTAACCTAACCTAACCTAACCTAACCTAACCTAACCTAACCTAACCTAACCTAACCTAACCTAACCTAACCTAACCTAACCTAACCTAACCTAACCTAACCTAACCTAACCTAACCTAACCTAACCTAACCTAACCTAACCTAACCTAACCTAACCTAACCTAACCTAACCTAACCTAACCTAACCTAACCTAACCTAACCTAACCTAACCTAACCTAACCTAACCTAACCTAACCTAACCTAACCTAACCTAACCTAACCTAACCTAACCTAACCTAACCTAACCTAACCTAACCTAACCTAACCTAACCTAACCTAACCTAACCTAACCTAACCTAACCTAACCTAACCTAACCTAACCTAACCTAACCTAACCTAACCTAACCTAACCTAACCTAACCTAACCTAACCTAACCTAACCTAACCTAACCTAACCTAACCTAACCTAACCTAACCTAACCTAACCTAACCTAACCTAACCTAACCTAACCTAACCTAACCTAACCTAACCTAACCTAACCTAACCTAACCTAACCTAACCTAACCTAACCTAACCTAACCTAACCTAACCTAACCTAACCTAACCTAACCTAACCTAACCTAACCTAACCTAACCTAACCTAACCTAACCTAACCTAACCTAACCTAACCTAACCTAACCTAACCTAACCTAACCTAACCTAACCTAACCTAACCTAACCTAACCTAACCTAACCTAACCTAACCTAACCTAACCTAACCTAACCTAACCTAACCTAACCTAACCTAACCTAACCTAACCTAACCTAACCTAACCTAACCTAACCTAACCTAACCTAACCTAACCTAACCTAACCTAACCTAACCTAACCTAACCTAACCTAACCTAACCTAACCTAACCTAACCTAACCTAACCTAACCTAACCTAACCTAACCTAACCTAACCTAACCTAACCTAACCTAACCTAACCTAACCTAACCTAACCTAACCTAACCTAACCTAACCTAACCTAACCTAACCTAACCTAACCTAACCTAACCTAACCTAACCTAACCTAACCTAACCTAACCTAACCTAACCTAACCTAACCTAACCTAACCTAACCTAACCTAACCTAACCTAACCTAACCTAACCTAACCTAACCTAACCTAACCTAACCTAACCTAACCTAACCTAACCTAACCTAACCTAACCTAACCTAACCTAACCTAACCTAACCTAACCTAACCTAACCTAACCTAACCTAACCTAACCTAACCTAACCTAACCTAACCTAACCTAACCTAACCTAACCTAACCTAACCTAACCTAACCTAACCTAACCTAACCTAACCTAACCTAACCTAACCTAACCTAACCTAACCTAACCTAACCTAACCTAACCTAACCTAACCTAACCTAACCTAACCTAACCTAACCTAACCTAACCTAACCTAACCTAACCTAACCTAACCTAACCTAACCTAACCTAACCTAACCTAACCTAACCTAACCTAACCTAACCTAACCTAACCTAACCTAACCTAACCTAACCTAACCTAACCTAACCTAACCTAACCTAACCTAACCTAACCTAACCTAACCTAACCTAACCTAACCTAACCTAACCTAACCTAACCTAACCTAACCTAACCTAACCTAACCTAACCTAACCTAACCTAACCTAACCTAACCTAACCTAACCTAACCTAACCTAACCTAACCTAACCTAACCTAACCTAACCTAACCTAACCTAACCTAACCTAACCTAACCTAACCTAACCTAACCTAACCTAACCTAACCTAACCTAACCTAACCTAACCTAACCTAACCTAACCTAACCTAACCTAACCTAACCTAACCTAACCTAACCTAACCTAACCTAACCTAACCTAACCTAACCTAACCTAACCTAACCTAACCTAACCTAACCTAACCTAACCTAACCTAACCTAACCTAACCTAACCTAACCTAACCTAACCTAACCTAACCTAACCTAACCTAACCTAACCTAACCTAACCTAACCTAACCTAACCTAACCTAACCTAACCTAACCTAACCTAACCTAACCTAACCTAACCTAACCTAACCTAACCTAACCTAACCTAACCTAACCTAACCTAACCTAACCTAACCTAACCTAACCTAACCTAACCTAACCTAACCTAACCTAACCTAACCTAACCTAACCTAACCTAACCTAACCTAACCTAACCTAACCTAACCTAACCTAACCTAACCTAACCTAACCTAACCTAACCTAACCTAACCTAACCTAACCTAACCTAACCTAACCTAACCTAACCTAACCTAACCTAACCTAACCTAACCTAACCTAACCTAACCTAACCTAACCTAACCTAACCTAACCTAACCTAACCTAACCTAACCTAACCTAACCTAACCTAACCTAACCTAACCTAACCTAACCTAACCTAACCTAACCTAACCTAACCTAACCTAACCTAACCTAACCTAACCTAACCTAACCTAACCTAACCTAACCTAACCTAACCTAACCTAACCTAACCTAACCTAACCTAACCTAACCTAACCTAACCTAACCTAACCTAACCTAACCTAACCTAACCTAACCTAACCTAACCTAACCTAACCTAACCTAACCTAACCTAACCTAACCTAACCTAACCTAACCTAACCTAACCTAACCTAACCTAACCTAACCTAACCTAACCTAACCTAACCTAACCTAACCTAACCTAACCTAACCTAACCTAACCTAACCTAACCTAACCTAACCTAACCTAACCTAACCTAACCTAACCTAACCTAACCTAACCTAACCTAACCTAACCTAACCTAACCTAACCTAACCTAACCTAACCTAACCTAACCTAACCTAACCTAACCTAACCTAACCTAACCTAACCTAACCTAACCTAACCTAACCTAACCTAACCTAACCTAACCTAACCTAACCTAACCTAACCTAACCTAACCTAACCTAACCTAACCTAACCTAACCTAACCTAACCTAACCTAACCTAACCTAACCTAACCTAACCTAACCTAACCTAACCTAACCTAACCTAACCTAACCTAACCTAACCTAACCTAACCTAACCTAACCTAACCTAACCTAACCTAACCTAACCTAACCTAACCTAACCTAACCTAACCTAACCTAACCTAACCTAACCTAACCTAACCTAACCTAACCTAACCTAACCTAACCTAACCTAACCTAACCTAACCTAACCTAACCTAACCTAACCTAACCTAACCTAACCTAACCTAACCTAACCTAACCTAACCTAACCTAACCTAACCTAACCTAACCTAACCTAACCTAACCTAACCTAACCTAACCTAACCTAACCTAACCTAACCTAACCTAACCTAACCTAACCTAACCTAACCTAACCTAACCTAACCTAACCTAACCTAACCTAACCTAACCTAACCTAACCTAACCTAACCTAACCTAACCTAACCTAACCTAACCTAACCTAACCTAACCTAACCTAACCTAACCTAACCTAACCTAACCTAACCTAACCTAACCTAACCTAACCTAACCTAACCTAACCTAACCTAACCTAACCTAACCTAACCTAACCTAACCTAACCTAACCTAACCTAACCTAACCTAACCTAACCTAACCTAACCTAACCTAACCTAACCTAACCTAACCTAACCTAACCTAACCTAACCTAACCTAACCTAACCTAACCTAACCTAACCTAACCTAACCTAACCTAACCTAACCTAACCTAACCTAACCTAACCTAACCTAACCTAACCTAACCTAACCTAACCTAACCTAACCTAACCTAACCTAACCTAACCTAACCTAACCTAACCTAACCTAACCTAACCTAACCTAACCTAACCTAACCTAACCTAACCTAACCTAACCTAACCTAACCTAACCTAACCTAACCTAACCTAACCTAACCTAACCTAACCTAACCTAACCTAACCTAACCTAACCTAACCTAACCTAACCTAACCTAACCTAACCTAACCTAACCTAACCTAACCTAACCTAACCTAACCTAACCTAACCTAACCTAACCTAACCTAACCTAACCTAACCTAACCTAACCTAACCTAACCTAACCTAACCTAACCTAACCTAACCTAACCTAACCTAACCTAACCTAACCTAACCTAACCTAACCTAACCTAACCTAACCTAACCTAACCTAACCTAACCTAACCTAACCTAACCTAACCTAACCTAACCTGGGGTGCGCGTCCGAAACCTCCACGTTGGTCCTCCCGTTTCTTGTCCCTTTCATATTCGTATGGGGGGGAACGGAAGCGGGAGGGCTGGTGCACCCTGGACAACGGTAAATATGTTCCCTTTCGAGAGTTCGTGTTTGCCGTTGACGAATATCGGACCGTTGGTGCGCGCTCGCGCGAGTGGAGTGCTGTCCCTTTGTGGTGTGGACGCGTCCAAAGGAGGGTTGCTCGAGAGGAGTGACCAGGGGTCGGTCGAAAGACTGACTTCGAGTAGGAGTATACCGTAGCCCCTTGACCTCTCTCTAAAGTCGACGTGGTTTCTGGGGTCAGATGACCTGGCTTTCGGGGCCAGACTGGCTGGAGAGAGGGGCCAAGGGGGTCGGGGGTCTTGGCTTCAACGCCCGGACTGCGAGGAAGAAAACCTCTATAAAAAATTACCCCTAGTCCTTGTGTGGTGGGCAGGGTGACGTTACTCGCGACAATTATACCTTAGTCTTAGGATGAGCTATTATTGTCTGCAGGGTGGTGACACACGGTCTACCACATGGACGCAGTTGGTAACGTGCTGTGGTACTCATGGGCAGGGGGATTGCTGCCCGCTAGCGTTGCAACCTCGCCGGAACTGGCAACCGGCGTTGTATCTGCCTTGGCACTGGGAATGAGCGTCACCCTGGGTTCGACATTTAGATCGTCTCAACTCGTGGGATCAAATATGGATCTTGAAAAAACAAAACAAAACGAAGGAGGAGAGAACCATGGTTCTGATGTTGAAGGAAGGGAGGCACGTGTCTCACTCTCGCGGTGCGACAGTGTGTTGCGCCAGATGCCGGAGGAGTTGCAGCTGTCGGAGTCCGACAGCAGCGACATGGCGGTGAGTTCGCGCTCGTGCTCGCCCATCACGAGTGCTCGCGACGTGCGGTGCTGGCTGAAGCGCCCTAACCCGGACACCGATGAGGAGGATGAGGGCTCAAAGCCTAGAGGCAAGAGGGGGCGCGGTCGCCCGCCGACAACCGGCCAGTACGTCGGCCTGGCGAAAGCCAAGGCCGAGCTGAACGCGGCCAAGGAGAGGGAGCTCGAACTCCGGGCCGAACAGGAGCTGGCAGAGGAGGTTTCCCAGCATAGGGAAAGGCGTGAAGCCCTCCTCCCTGATGTGCCGTTGCAACTGGGCGAGAAGAGTGTGGCGGAGCTCAGCAGCGAGATCGAGGCGGCGGTGGAGATGATAAACTCCATCGCCCGAAAATCGTCGAAGTTGAAATGCCAGCACGTGCGGGACCTCCGTCAGTGCGCGAGCACCATCATGGGTAACTCCCGCGAAATGAGGTCCCGCACGGAGTCTGAGGAGGTGCTCCGTCTGCAGAGTGAGTTGGCCGCCCTGCAAAAGAAGATGGAGAGGTTTGAGCAGCAAGCGGTCTCTGCCCCGGCGATGACGCGTGATGAAATTGCGTTCTTCATTGACGCGCGTCTCGCCGACATTGAGGGCCGTCTCCTGCCGGAGCCGCGGCTGCGTCCTTCGCTTGCGGCGGACACACGCACTGCCGCCTGCGTCGCAAAAGTGGTTGCGGAGGTTGAAGTGGTGCCCACGGTGGAGGTGGCACCGGCACTGCCGGGTCCTGGTCCGACGCCTGGGCCCTCAGTTTCCCCTCCCTCACCCCCGGCAGCTGTTCCGGGGGCCAAGGCGAAGGGGAAAAAGAAGAAGAAGAGCGCTGCGGCCATCGAAGCCGAGGCCGCGCGTGAGGCGCGCCCGTCGCCTCCTGCCCCAAGCCCCCCAAAGCTGGGAGAGTGGAACAAGGTGGCTGCGCGCCCGAAGAAGGCCACCCGGGCCACTGCTGCGGCGAAGGATAAGCCTAAGCCTACTAAAGCTCAGGAGAAGCCCAAGGCCCCGAAGGTCCGCGCCCCTCGCACCGCCGCGGTAGTGCTGACTCTGCGACAGGACGCGGTGGGTAAGGGTGTTACCTACGCCCAGGTGATGACTGAGGCCGAAAGGAAGGTCGACCTCAAGGGCCTCGGCATCGAAGGCGTCCGCCTCCGTACGGCGGTAACCGGGGGACGGATTTTGGAGGTGGCCGGGGCTGATAAGGCCCAGAAGGCTGACGTTCTAGCCGAAAAGCTCCGGATAGCCCTTGGAGAGGAAGTTAGGATTTCCCGGCCGGAGATGTCTGCAGAGTTGCGCATCTCCGGCCTGGGCGATACGGCCACCGCCGATATGGTGACCCAGGCCGTCGCATTGGAGGCGGGTTGTCCTGCTGAGAAAGTCAAGGTGGGCGGGATAAACCGCTCACCTGGCCGACAGGGCACCGTCTGGGTGCGGTGCCCTGCTGTGGCGGCCAAAAAGGTGGCGGACGGCCGTCGTCTGACGGTTGGGTGGGCCAACGCTCGAGTGGTCCTCCTCGAGCCGAGACTGCAGCGGTGCTTCCGCTGCCTGGTGCCGGGTCATGTGGGGGCGCAGTGCGCCTGCGAAATCGATCGCAGCGCGTTATGCTTCCGCTGCGGGCGTCCTGGCCATAAGCAGGACGCTTGCGATGCAGACCCCAACTGCCCCGTCTGCGCGGCGGAGAGCGCCCCGGCGGGCCACCGCCTGGGCTCCAAACAGTGCCCCGCGATGGCCCGCGGGAGAGGCCGCCGGTCTAGAGTGGCGAAGGCAACGGGAGGGGCCAAATCTGGACCCCTCACCCGGCCGTCAGAGGAGGTGATGGACACCGCCCAATAATAATGGGGAAAATCTCATTCCTGCAGGCTAACGTGAACCACTGTGCTGCGGCCCAGGACCTGCTGATCCAGACCGCAGTGCAGTGGCAAACGACGGTGGCCATAGTCGCCGAGCCGTACTGCATCCGCGCCCGGGATGACTGGGCGGGCGACCGGGACGACTCGGTGGCTATCATCGCCTGGCGGGGTGGCGCGGCTCCTGCCCCCTTCGATATGGTGTCACGGGGTCGCGGGTGCGTTCTCGCTTCGCTGGGCGACGTTGCAGTTATTGGGGTGTACTTCTCACCCAACAGAAGCCTCGCCGACTTCGAGCAGATGCTCGCGGAAGTCGGGGCCCTGGTGGCGGACGTGCACCCCACCCCCGTGGTGGTTGCCGGTGATTTCAACGCCAAATCCAGGGCGTGGGGATCCCCGGCGACCGACGCCCGGGGGGAGATTTTGGAGGATTGGGCGGTGTCCACGGGCTTGGCGCTGCTGAACACGGGGGCGGTTCACACATGCGTGCGGAGACAGGGCGTGTCGATTGTCGACCTCTCGTTTGCTAGTACCGCCTTGGCCCGCCGCACGAGAAACTGGAGGGTCATCGAGGGGGTGGAGACGCTATCGGATCATCGATATATCCGGTTCGACGTCGTCTCCGCTCCGGCGGACTCTCCGGCTATAGATTTTAGCCGCCCCCTGTCAGGGGAAGGTCCGCGGTGGCGTCTCAGCACGCTGGTCCCGGAGCTGGCCAAAGAGGCGGCCGTCGTCGAGCGGTGGGCTGCCGCTGCAAGCGGCTTGGACGTGGACGCGAGGTGCGAGTGGCTGGCAGGAGCGCTGACTCGCGTCTGCGACGCGGCGATGCGGAGGGCAAGACCGACCCCCCCGCGGAGACAGGTGTACTGGTGGCGACCACACCTGGCAGAGCTGCGTAAACTTGTTCACGCAGCTCAGCGTAGGTACACCCGCAGTCGCGGGAGGAGGGTCAGAAACCTCGCCCTCGAAGAAGAATTATTCGCCGTGTACAGGGCCGCGCGTACAGCCTTTAGCTCGGCGATAAGGGCCGCCAAAGAGGAATCCTGGAAGGAGTGGCTCGACAGCCTCAACCAGGACCCGTGGGGGCGCCCCTACAAGGTCGTGACCCAGAAGCTCCGACCCTGGGCGCCTCCCCTCACTAGGACTCTGGAGCCACCGTTTCTGGAGCAGGTGGTCAGCGCCTTGTTTCCAGCGAGGGAAGAGTGGGTGCCACCGCGGATGGCAGCGCCAAGCCGGGGACCGGCGGAAGACGAGGTCGTCCCGCCCGTGTCCGAGGCCGAGTTAGGGGCAGCGGTCCTAAAGTTAAAACTCAGGAACCGCGCCCCGGGGCCGGATGGTATCCCTGGGCGGGTCCTAGCCCTTGTGGTGCCGGTCCTCGAGGACGAGATACTGTCCCTGTTGACGGAGTGTTTGGTGTCGGGAAGACTCCCGCGGCGGTGGAAGACGGGCAAGCTCGTGCTGCTTCGGAAGCACGGGCGCCCAGCCGAGTCGCCGTCGGCCTACCGTCCTATTGTTCTGCTCGACGAGGCGTGCAAGCTCCTAGAGCGGGTGCTCGCTGCGCGACTCGTCGCGAGCCTGGGGGCGGATGGGCCGGATCTCAGCGGAGACCAGTTCGGCTTTCGCTGTGGGAGATCCACGCTGGACGCCATATCCCGTCTCAGGGACAGGGTAGAGGAGGCTGTCGCCCAGGGGGGGGTGTTGTTGGCTGTCTCGCTGGATATTGCGAACGCCTTCAATTCCATCCCCTGGGCGACGATTGAAGAGGCGCTGAGGTACCACAACGTCCCGTGGTACCTCAGGCGCGTCCTTGCGGACTATTTCATTGACCGGGCCATTAGCTATCCGGCCCGGAGCGCAGTAGTCCGCAGGGACATGACGTGCGGTGTTCCGCAGGGGTCGGTATTGGGACCGCTCCTGTGGAACATCGGGTTCGATTGGGTCCTGCGCGGTGCCAATCTTCGTGGAGTCGGCGTCCTTTGTTACGCCGACGACACCCTGGTCACCGCGCGTGGACCCACGTGTAGGGATGCAGCTGTGCTTGCCACTGCAGGCACTGCCCAGGTGGTGCGGCGCATCAGGGCGCTGGGCCTCAGGGTGGCCCTGGAAAAGTCCGAGGCCATCTTCTTTCATGGGCCTCGGACTAAGCCCCCCCGCGACGCGAGTATTATGGTGGGCGGCACCTCCATTGCCGTCGGAACGACGATGAAGTATCTCGGCCTCGTCCTCGACGGCAGATGGGGGTTCGCGGAGCATTTCCGGCGGCTGACTCCAAAGCTGGTGTCATATGCCGGGATGCTCGCGAAGCTGCTCCCCAATTGCGGGGGGGCGGGCAGTGTCTGCCGCCGTCTGTATGACGGTGTGGTGCGCTCCAAAGCGCTTTACGGAGCGCCGATTTGGGCGCCGGCCCTCAGCGCCGGCAACCTGACCCTCCTGCGACGTCCGCAGCGGGTCATCGCGCAGAGGGCCGCCCGGGCGTACCGCACGGTCTCGTACGAGGCGGCGTGCCTGATTGCGGGTAGCCTCCCCTGGGACCTGGAGGCTGGTGTCTTAGCGGAGGTCTACGATAGGGGCGCCCTGATGCGCCGAGAAGGAGAGCGCCCACTTCCGGAACACGTCAATCGCTGGAGACGTGAGGCACGTGATGTCCTGTTCCGGAAGTGGGCGGACAGGTTGGCGGACGCCTCGGCGAGCAGATCGCTCGTCGGGGCCATTCGCCCCGTCCTGCGTCCGTGGGTGGAGGCGCGGCACCGGGTGCCGACTTATTTCCTGACCCAGCTCCTTACGGGACACGGCTGTTTTGCCAAGTACCTGTGGGAGTTGGTGGGGATCGAGTCGGACCCCGTGTGCCGCCACTGCGCGGCCGGCGTCGTGGACACGGCAGAGCACACGCTGTCCGTGTGCGCGGCGTGGGATGCCCAGCGCGCTCCGCTTGTGGACGCAATTGGACGGGATCTTTCGCTGCCGGCCGTCGTCCAAGCCATGGCCGGCAGCGAAGAGTGTTGGGCCGCCGTCTCCTCGTTTTCTCACGAGGTGATGGCGGCCAAGAGAGAGGAGCTGCGGGAGCGGGAGCGTGCCGGTAGCACACTCCCGCCCCGTCGGCCTACGGCGAGGGGGCGCCGGCGACGCATATATGCCGGCGTCCCCGATTAGAGTAGCCACGGGCGGCGGGTCGGGGGACCTGCCGCCCCAGTGAGGATGTAGTGGCGGATGGCTCCCCTCCGTGTTTCGGGGGAGCCATCAAGAGGAGTCGAGGGGGACCAAATATGTCCCCCCCCATCTTGTGTCGAGCCCTCCACAAGAGGGCGACCCTTGCCGAGCCGCAGTGAGTATACACTTGCCTATCCTGCGACTCGGCTAAGGCGAAGGAGGAACACCGTGGGGTTTTAGTGGGTAGTCCGGCCGCTGGCCGGTAGTCCCACTCGAAGCCGTCCCCGCTGCCCCCGCGGCGGGGGAGGCGAAGTGCGTAAACGCATTTCCCCACGTAAAAAAAAAAAAAAAAAAAAAACCTAACCTAACCTAACCTGGGGTGGGGTGCGCGTCCGAAACCTCCACGTTGGTCCTCCCGTTTCTTGTCCCTTTCATATTCGTATGGGGGGGAACGGAAGCGGGAGGGCTGGTGCACCCTGGACAACGGTAAATATGTTCCCTTTCGAGAGTTCGTGTTTGCCGTTGACGAATATCGGACCGTTGGTGCGCGCTCGCGCGAGTGGAGTGCTGTCCCTTTGTGGTGTGGACGCGTCCAAAGGAGGGTTGCTCGAGAGGAGTGACCAGGGGTCGGTCGAAAGACTGACTTCGAGTAGGAATATACCGTAGCCCCTTGACCTCTCTCTAAAGTCGACGTGGTTTCTGGGGTCAGATGACCTGGCTTTCGGGGCCAGACTGGCTGGAGAGAGGGGCCAAGGGGGTCGGGGGTCTTGGCTTCAACGCCCGGACTGCGAGGAAGAAAACCTCTATAAAAAATTACCCCTAGTCCTTGTGTGGTGGGCAGGGTGACGTTACTCGCGACAATTATACCTTAGTCTTAGGATGAGCTATTATTGTCTGCAGGGTGGTGACACACGGTCTACCACATGGACGCAGTTGGTAACGTGCTGTGGTACTCATGGGCAGGGGGATTGCTGCCCGCTAGCGTTGCAACCTCGCCGGAACTGGCAACCGGCGTTGTATCTGCCTTGGCACTGGGAATGAGCGTCACCCCGGGTTCGACATTTAGATCGTCTCAACTCGTGGGATCAAATATGGATCTTGAAAAAACAAAACAAAACGAAGGAGGAGAGAACCATGGTTCTGATATTGAAGGAAGGGAGGCACGTGTCTCACTCTCGCGGTGCGACAGTGTGTTGCGCCAGATGCCGGAGGAGTTGCAGCTGTCGGAGTCCGACAGCAGCGACATGGCGGTGAGTTCGCGCTCGTGCTCGCCCATCACGAGTGCTCGCGACGTGCGGTGCTGGCTGAAGCGCCCTAATCCGGCCACCGATGAGGAGGATGAGGGCTCAAAGCCTAGAGGCAAGAGGGGGCGCGGTCGCCCGCCGACAACCGGCCAGTACGTCGGCCTGGCTATAGCCAAGGCCGAGCTGAACGCGGCCAAGGAGAGGGAGCTCGAGCTCCGGGCCGAACAGGAGCTGGCAGAGGAGGTTTCCCAGCATAGGGAAAGGCGTGAAGCCCTCCTCCCTGATGTGCCGTTGCAACTGGGCGAGAAGAGCGTGGCGGAGCTCAGCAGCGAGATCGAGGCGGCGGTGGAGATGATAAACTCCATCGCCCGAAAATCGTCGAAGTTGAAATGCCAGCACGTGCGGGACCTCCGTCAGTGCGCGAGCACCATCATAGGTAACTCCCGCGAAATGAGGTCCCGCACGGAGTCTGAGGAGGTGCTCCGTCTGCAGAGTGAGTTGGCCGCCCTGCAAAAGAAGATGGAGAGGTTTGAGCAGCAAGCGGTCTCTGCCCCGGCGATGACGCGTGATGAAATTGCGTTCTTCATTGACGCGCGTCTCGCCGGCATTGAGGGCCGTCTCCTGCCGGAGCCGCGGCTGCGTCCTTCGCTTGCGGCGGACACACGCACTGCCGCCCGCGTCGCAAAAGTGGTTGCGGAGGTTGAAGTGGTGCCCACGGTGGAGGTGGCACCGGCACTGCCGGGTCCTGGTCCGACGCCTGGGCCCTCAGTTTCCCCTCCCTCACCCCCGGCAGCTGTTCCGGGGGCCAAGGCGAAGGGGAAAAAGAAGAAGAAGAGCGCTGCGGCCATCGAAGCCGAGGCCGCGCGTGAGGCGCGCCCGTCGCCTCCTGCCCCAAGCCCCCCAAAGCTGGGAGAGTGGAACAAGGTGGCTGCACGCCCGAAGAAGGCCACCCGGGCCACTGCTGCGGCGAAGGATAAGCCTAAGCCTACTAAAGCTCAGGAGAAACCCAAGGCCCCGAAGGTCCGCGCCCCTCGCACCGCCGCGGTAGTGCTGACTCTGCGACAGGACGCGGTGGGTAAGGGTGTTACCTACGCCCAGGTGATGACTGAGGCCGAAAGGAAGGTCGACCTCAAGGGCCTCGGCATCGAAGGCGTCCGCCTCCGTACGGCGGTAACCGGGGGACGGATTTTGGAGGTGGCCGGGGCTGATAAGGCCCAGAAGGCTGACGTTCTAGCCGAAAAGCTCCGGATAGCCCTTGGAGAGGAAGTTAGGATTTCCCGGCCGGAGATGTCTGCAGAGTTGCGCATCTCCGGCCTGGGCGATACGGCCACCGCCGATATGGTGACCCAGGCCGTCGCATTGGAGGGGGGTTGTCCTGCTGAGAAAGTCAAGGTGGGCGGGATAAACCGCTCACCTGGCCGACAGGGCACCGTCTGGGTGCGGTGCCCTGCTGTGGCGGCCAAAAAGGTGGCGGACGGCCGTCGTCTGACGGTTGGGTGGGCCAACGCTCGAGTGGTCCTCCTCGAGCCGAGACCGCAGCGGTGCTTCCGCTGCCTGGTGCCGGGTCATGTGGGGGCGCAGTGCGCCTGCGAAATCGATCGCAGCGCGTTATGCTTCCGCTGCGGGCGTCCTGGCCATAAGCAGGACGCTTGCGATGCAGACCCCAATTGCCCCGTCTGCGCGGCGGAGAGCACCCCGGCGGGCCACCGCCTGGGCTCCAAACAGTGCCCCGCGATGGCCCGCGGGAGAGGCCGCCGGTCTAGAGTGGCGAAGGCAACGGGAGGGGCCAAATCTGGACCCCTCACCCGGCCGTCAGAGGAGGTGATGGACACCGCCCAATAAGAATGGGGAAAATCTCATTCCTGCAGGCTAACGTGAACCACTGTGCTGCGGCCCAGGACCTCCTGATCCAGACCGCAGTGCAGTGGCAAACGACGGTGGCCATAGTCGCCGAGCCGTACTGCATCCGCGCCCGGGATGACTGGGCGGGCGACCGGAACGACTCGGTGGCTATCGTCGCCTGGCGGGGTGGCGCGGCTCCTGCCCCCCTTCGATATGGTGTCACGGGGTCGCGGGTGCGTTCTCGCTTCGCTGGGCGACGTTGCAGTTATTGGGGTGTACTTCTCACCCAACAGAAGCCTCGCCGACTTCGAGCAGATGCTCGCGGAAGTCGGGGCCCTGGTGGCGGACGTGCACCCCACTCCCGTGGTGGTTGCCGGTGATTTCAACGCCAAATCCAGGGCGTGGGGATCCCCGGCGACCGACGCCCGGGGGGAGATTTTGGAGGATTGGGCGGTGTCCACGGGCTTGGCGCTGCTGAACACGGGGGCGGTTCACACATGCGTGCGGAGACAGGGCGTGTCGATTGTCGACCTCTCGTTTGCTAGTACCGCCTTGGCCCGCCGCGCGAGAAACTGGAGGGTCATCGAGGGGGTGGAGACGCTATCGGATCATCGATATATCCGATTCGACGTCGTCTCCGCTCCGGCGGACTCTCCGGCTATAGATTTTAGCCGCCCCCTGTCAGGGGAAGGTCCGCGGTGGCGTCTCAGCACGCTGGACCCGGAGCTGGCCAAAGAGGCGGCCGTCGTCGAGCGGTGGGCTGCCGCTGCAAGCGGCTTGGACGTGGAAGCGAGGTGCGAGTGGCTGGCAGGAGCGCTGACTCGCGTCTGCGACGCGGCGATGCGGAGGGCAAGACCGACCCCCCCGCGGAGACAGGTGTACTGGTGGCGACCACACCTGGCAGAGCTGCGTAAACTTGTTCACGCAGCTCAGCGTAGGTACACCCGCAGTCGCGGGAGGAGGGTCAGAAACCTCGCCCTCGAAGAAGAATTATTCGCCGCGTACAGGGCTGCGCGTACAGCCTTTAGCTCGGCGATAAGGGCCGCCAAAGAGGAATCCTGGAAGGAGTGGCTCGACAGCCTCAACCAGGACCCGTGGGGGCGCCCCTACAAGGTTGTGAGCCAGAAGCTCCGACCCTGGGCGCCTCCCCTCACTAGGACTCTGGAGCCACCGTTTCTGGAGCAGGTGGTCAGCGCCTTGTTTCCAGCGAGGGAAGAGTGGGTGCCACCGCGGATGGCAGCGCCAAGCCGGGGACCGGCGGAAGACGAGGTCGTCCCGCCCGTGTCCGAGGCCGAGTTAGGGGCAGCGGTCCTAAAGTTAAAACTCAGGAACCGCGCCCCGGGGCCGGACGGTATCCCTGGGCGGGTCCTAGCCCTTGTGGTGCCGGTCCTCGAGGACGAGATACTGTCCCTGTTGACGGAGTGTTTGGTGTCGGGAAGACTCCCGCGGCGGTGGAAGACGGGCAAGCTCGTGCTGCTTCGGAAGCACGGGCGCCCAGCCGAGTCGCCGTCGGCCTACCGTCCTATTGTTCTGCTCGACGAGGCGTGCAAGCTCCTAGAGCGGGTGCTCGCTGCGCGACTCGTCGCGAGCCTGGGGGCGGATGGGCCGGATCTCAGCGGAGACCAGTTCGGCTTTCGCTGTGGGAGATCCACGCTGGACGCCATATCCCGTCTCAGGGACAGGGTAGAGGAGGCTGTCGCCCAGGGGGGGGTGTTGTTGGCTGTCTCGCTGGATATTGCGAACGCCTTCAATTCCATCCCCTGGGCGACGATTGAAGAGGCGCTGAGGTACCACAACGTCCCGTGGTACCTCAGGCGCGTCCTTGCGGACTATTTCATTGACCGGGCCATTAGCTATCCGGCCCGGAGCGCAGTGGTCCGCAGGGACATGACGTGCGGTGTTCCGCAGGGGTCGGTATTGGGACCGCTCCTGTGGAACATCGGGTTCGATTGGGTCCTGCGCGGTGCCAATCTTCGTGGAGTCGGCGTCCTTTGTTACGCCGACGACACCCTGGTCACCGCGCGTGGACCCACGTGTAGGGATGCAGCCGTGCTTGCCACTGCAGGCACGGCCCAGGTGGTGCGGCGCATCAGGGCGCTGGGCCTCAGGGTGGCCCTGGAAAAGTCCGAGGCCATCTTCTTTCATGGGCCTCGGACTAAGCCCCCCCGCGACGCGAGTATTATGGTGGGCGGCACCTCCATTGCCGTCGGAACGACGATGAAGTATCTCGGCCTCGTCCTCGACGGCAGATGGGGGTTCGCGGAGCATTTCCGGCAGCTGACTCCAAAGCTGGTGTCATATGCCGGGATGCTCGCGAAGCTGCTCCCCAATTGCGGGGGGGCGGGCAGTGTCTGCCGCCGTCTGTATGACGGTGTGGTGCGCTCCAAAGCGCTTTACGGAGCGCCGATTTGGGCGCCGGCCCTCAGCGCCGGCAACCTGACCCTCCTGCGACGTCCGCAGCGGGTCATCGCGCAGAGGGCCGCCCGGGCGTACCGCACGGTCTCGTACGAGGCGGCGTGCCTGATTGCGGGTAGCCTCCCCTGGGACCTGGAGGCTGGTGTCTTAGCGGAGGTCTACGATAGGGGCGCCCTGATGCGCCGAGAAGGAGAACGCCCGCTTCCGGAACACGTCAATCGCTGGAGACGTGAGGCACGTGATGTCCTGTTCCGGAAGTGGGCGGACAGGTTGGCGGACGCCTCGGCGAGCAGATCGCTCGTCGGGGCCATTCGCCCCGTCCTGCGTCCGTGGGTGGAGGCGCGGCACCGGGTGCCGACTTATTTCCTGACCCAGCTCCTTACGGGACACGGCTGTTTTGCCAAGTACCTGTGGGAGTTGGTGGGGATCGAGTCGGACCCCGTGTGCCGCCACTGCGCGGCCGGCGTCGTGGACACGGCAGAGCACACGCTGTCCGTGTGCGCGGCGTGGGATGCCCAGCGCGCTCCGCTTGTGGACGCAATTGGACGGGATCTTTCGCTGCCGGCCGTCGTCCAAGCCATGGCCGGCAGCGAAGAGTGTTGGGCCGCCGTCTCCTCGTTTTCTCACGAGGTGATGGCGGCCAAGAGAGAGGAGCTGCGGGAGCGGGAGCGTGCCGGTAGCACACTCCCGCCCCGTCGGCCTACGGCGAGGGGGCGCCGGCGTCGCATATATGCCGGCGTCCCCGATTAGAGTAGCCACGGGCGGCGGGTCGGGGGACCTACCGCCCCAGTGAGGATGTAGTGGCGGATGGCTCCCCTCCGTGTTTCGGGGGAGCCATCATCATGAGGAGTCGAGGGGGACCAAATATGTCCCCCCATCTTGTGTCGAGCCCTCCACAAGAGGGCGACCCTTGCCGAGCCGCAGTGAGTATACACTTGCCTATCCTGCGACTCGGCTAAGGCGACGGAGGAACACCGTGGGGTTTTAGTGGGTAGTCCGTACGTTTGGCCGGTAGTCCCACTCGAAGCCGTCCCCGCTGCCCCCGCGGCGGGGGAGGCGAAGTGCGTAAACGCATTTCCCCACGTAAAAAAAAAAAAAAAAAAAAAAAAACCTAACCTGGGGTGCGCGTCCGAAACCTCCACGTTGGTCCTCCCGTTTCTTGTCCCTTTCATATTCGTATGGGGGGGAACGGAAGCGGGAGGGCTGGTGCACCCTGGACAACGGCAAATATGTTCCCTTTCGAGAGTTCGTGTTTGCCGTTGACTAATATCGGACGAGGTGGTAGGAGCTCAGCTCCTTTGTGATGGTCCATTCGGACAGCGGTCCTCGGACGGTGGATGGAGGGGAGGACCCCTCGGCGCGGCGGGTCTCCTGTGTGCGGGTGTCGTGCGCAGGGGACAACGTCGTGCGAGGAGCTGCGGGAGCGCGCCGGTAGCGCGCGCACGCCCCGTCGGCCAACGGTGAGGGGGCGCCGGCCACGCATGTATGCTGGCGTCCCCGATTAGAGTTTCCACGGGCGGCGGGTCGGGGGACCTGCCGCCCATGAGTGGATAAGTGGTGGATGGCTCCCCTACGTGTTCGGGGGAGTCATCGTGAGGAGTCAAGGGGGGCCAGGTGTTTGCCCCCCATATTGAGTCGGGCCCTCCGCGAGAGGGCGACCCTTGCCGAGCCGCAGTGAGTATACATTTGCCTATCCTGCGACTCGGCTAAGGCGAAGGAGGAACACCGTGGGGTTTTAGTGGGTAGTCCGGCCACATGCCGGGAGTCCCACACGAAGCCGACCCTGCTGCCCCCGCGGCGGGGGAGGCGAAGTGCGTAAACGCATTTCCCCACGTACAAAAAAAAAAAAAAAAAAAAAAACCTAACCTAACCTAGGGGGGGGTGCGCGTCCGAAACCTCCACGTTGGTCCTCCCGTTTCTTGTCCCTTTCATATTCGTATGGGGGGGAACGGAAGCGGGAGGGCTGGTGCACCCTGGACAACGGTAAATATGTTCCCTTTCGAGAGTTCGTGTTTGCCGTTGACGAATATCGGACCGTTGGTGCGCGCTCGCGCGAGTGGAGTGCTGTCCCTTTGTGGTGTGGACGCGTCCAAAGGAGGGTTGCTCGAGAGGAGTGACCAGGGGTCGGTCGAAAGACTGACTTCGAGTAGGAGTATACCGTAGCCCCTTGACCTCTCTCTAAAGTCGACGTGGTTTCTGGGGTCAGATGACCTGGCTTTCGGGGCCAGACTGGCTGGAGAGAGGGGCCACGGGGGTCGGGGGTCTTGGCTTCAACGCCCGGACTGCGAGGAAGAAAACCTCTATAAAAAATTACCCCTAGTCCTTGTGTGGTGGGCAGGGTGACGTTGCTCGCGACAATTATACCTTAGTCTTAGGATGAGCTATTATTGTCTGCAGGGTGGTGACACACGGTCTACCACATGGATGCAGTTGGTAACGTGCTGTGGTACTCATGGGCAGGGGGATTGCTGCCCGCTAGCGTTGCAACCTCGCCGGAACTGGCAACCGGCGTTGTATCTGCCTTGGCACTGGGAATGAGCGTCACCCCGGGTTCGACATTTAGATCGTCTCAACTCGTGGGATCAAATATGGATCTTGAAAAAACAAAACAAAACGAAGGAGGAGAGAACCATGGTTCTGATGTTGAAGGAAGGGAGGCACGTGTCTCACTCTCGCGGTGCGACAGTGTGTTGCGCCAGATGCCGGAGGAGTTGCAGCTGTCGGAGTCCGACAGCAGCGACATGGCGGTGAGTTCGCGCTCGTGCTCGCCCATCACGAGTGCTCGCGACGTGCGGTGCTGGCTGAAGCGCCCTAATCCGGCCACCGATGAGGAGGATGAGGGCTCAAAGCCTAGAGGCAAGAGGGGGCGCGGTCGCCCGCCGACAACCGGCCAGTACGTCGGCCTGGCTAAAGCCAAGGCCGAGCTGAACGCGGCCAAGGAGAGGGAGCTCGAGCTCCGGGCCGAACAGGAGCTGGCAGAGGAGGTTTCCCAGCATAGGGAAAGGCGTGAAGCCCTCCTCCCTGATGTGCCGTTGCAACTGGGCGAGAAGAGCGTGGCGGAGCTCAGCAGCGAGATCGAGGCGGCGGTGGAGATGATAAACTCCATCGCCCGAAAATCGTCGAAGTTGAAATGCCAGCACGTGCGGGACCTCCGTCAGTGCGCGAGCACCATCATAGGTAACTCCCGCGAAATGAGGTCCCGCACGGAGTCTGAGGAGGTGCTCCGTCTGCAGAGTGAGTTGGCCGCCCTGCAAAAGAAGATGGAGAGGTTTGAGCAGCAAGCGGTCTCTGCCCCGGCGATGACGCGTGATGAAATTGCGTTCTTCATTGACGCGCGTCTCGCCGGCATTGAGGGCCGTCTCCTGCCGGAGCCGCGGCTGCGTCCTTCGCTTGCGGCGGACACACGCACTGCCGCCCGCGTCGCAAAAGTGGTTGCGGAGGTTGAAGTGGCGCCCACGGTGGAGGTGGCACCGGCACTGCCGGGTCCTGGTCCGACGCCTGGGCCCTCAGTTTCCCCTCCCTCACCTCCGGCAGCTGTTCCGGTGGCCAAGGCGAAGGGGAAAAAGAAGAAGAAGAGCGCTGCGGCCATCGAAGCCGAGGCTGCGCGTGAGGCGCGCCCGTCGCCTCCTGCCCCAAGCCCCCCAAAGCTGGGAGAGTGGAACAAGGTGGCTGCACGCCCGAAGAAGGCCACCCGGGCCACTGCTGCGGCGAAGGATAAGCCTAAGCCTACTAAAGCTCAGGAGAAGCCCAAGGCCCCGAAGGTCCGCGCCCCTCGCACCGCCGCGGTAGTGCTGACTCTGCGACAGGACGCGGTGGGTAAGGGTGTTACCTACGCCCAGGTGATGACTGAGGCCGAAAGGAAGGTCGACCTCAAGGGCCTCGGCATCGAAGGCGTCCGCCTCCGTACGGCGGTAACCGGGGGACGGATTTTGGAGGTGGCCGGGGCTGATAAGGCCCAGAAGGCTGACGTTCTAGCCGAAAAGCTCCGGATAGCCCTTGGAGAGGAAGTTAGGATTTCCCGGCCGGAGATGTCTGCAGAGTTGCGCATCTCCGGCCTGGGCGATACGGCCACCGCCGATATGGTGACCCAAGCCGTCGCATTGGAGGCGGGTTGTCCTGCTGAGAAAGTCAAGGTGGGCGGGATAAACCGCTCACCTGGCCGACAGGGCACCGTCTGGGTGCGGTGCCCTGCTGTGGCGGCCAAAAAGGTGGCGGACGGCCGTCGTCTGACGGTTGGGTGGGCCAACGCTCGAGTGGTCCTCCTCGAGCCGAGACCGCAGCGGTGCTTCCGCTGCCTGGTTCCGGGTCATGTGGGGGCGCAGTGCGCCTGCGAAATCGATCGCAGCGCGTTATGCTTCCGCTGCGGGCGACCTGGCCATAAGCAGGACGCTTGCGATGCAGACCCCAATTGCCCCGTCTGCGCGGCGGAGAGCGCCCCGGCGGGCCACCGCCTGGGCTCCAAACAGTGCCCCGCGATGGCCCGCGGGAGAGGCCGCCGGTCTAGAGTGGCGAAGGCAACGGGAGGGGCCAAATCTGGACCCCCCACCCGGCCGTCAGAGGAGGTGATGGACACCGCCCAATAATAATGGGGAAAATCTCATTCCTGCAGGCTAACGTGAACCACTGTGCTGCGGCCCAGGACCTGCTGATCCAGACCGCAGTGCAGTGGCAAACGACGGTGGCCATAGTCGCCGAGCCGTACTGCATCCGCGCCCGGGATGACTGGGCGGGCGACCGGGACGACTCGGTGGCTATCGTCGCCTGGCGGGGTGGCGCGGCTCCTGCCCCCTTCGATATGGTGTCACGGGGTCGCGGGTGCGTTCTCGCTTCGCTGGGCGACGTTGCAGTTATTGGGGTGTACTTCTCACCCAACAGAAGCCTCGCCGACTTCGAGCAGATGCTCGCGGAAGTCGGGGCCCTGGTGGCGGACGTGCACCCCACTCCCGTGGTGGTTGCCGGTGATTTCAACGCCAAATCCAGGGCGTGGGGATCCCCGGCGACCGACGCCCGGGGGGAGATTTTGGAGGATTGGGCGGTGTCCACGGGCTTGGCGCTGCTGAACACGGGGGCGGTTCACACATGCGTGCGGAGACAGGGCGTGTCGATTGTCGACCTCTCGTTTGCTAGTACCGCCTTGGCCCGCCGCGCGAGAAACTGGAGGGTCATCGAGGGGGTGGAGACGCTATCGGATCATCGATATATCCGGTTCGACGTCGTCTCCGCTCCGGCGGACTCTCCGGCTATAGATTATAGCCGCCCCCTGTCAGGGGAAGGTCCGCGGTGGCGTCTCAGCACGCTGGACCCGGAGTTGGCCAAAGAGGCGGCCGTCGTCGAGCGGTGGGCTGCCGCTGCAAGCGGCTTGGACGTGGACGCGAGGTGCGAGTGGCTGGCAGGAGCGCTGACTCGCGTCTGCGACGCGGCGATGCGGAGGGCAAGACCGACCCCCCCGCGGAGACAGGTGTACTGGTGGCGACCACACCTGGCAGAGCTGCGTAAACTTGTTCACGCAGCTCAGCGTAGGTACACCCGCAGTCGCGGGAGGAGGGTCAGAAACCTCGCCCTCGAAGAAGAATTATTCGCCGCGTACAGGGCCGCGCGTACAGCCTTTAGCTCGGCGATAAGGGCCGCCAAAGAGGAATCCTGGAAGGAGTGGCTCGACAGCCTCAACCAGGACCCGTGGGGGCGCCCCTACAAGGTCGTGACCCAGAAGCTCCGACCCTGGGCGCCTCCCCTCACTAGGACTCTGGAGCCACCGTTTCTGGAGCAGGTGGTCGGCGCCTTGTTTCCAGCGAGGGAAGAGTGGGTGCCACCGCGGATGGCAGCGCCAAGCCGGGGACCGGCGGAAGACGAGGTCGTCCCGCCCGTGTCCGAGGCCGAGTTACGGGCAGCGGTCCTAAAGTTAAAACTCAGGAACCGCGCCCCGGGGCCGGACGGTATCCCTGGGCGGGTCCTAGCCCTTGTGGTGCCGGTCCTCGAGGACGAGATACTGTCCCTGTTGACGGAGTGTTTGGTGTCGGGAAGACTCCCGCGGCGGTGGAAGACGGGCAAGCTCGTGCTGCTTCGGAAGCACGGGCGCCCAGCCGAGTCGCCGTCGGCCTACCGTCCTATTGTTCTGCTCGACGAGGCGTGCAAGCTCCTAGAGCGGGTGCTCGCTGCGCGACTCGTCGCGAGCCTGGGGGCGGATGGGCCGGATCTCAGCGGAGACCAGTTCGGCTTTCGCTGTGGGAGATCCACGCTGGACGCCATATCCCGTCTCAGAGACAGGGTAGAGGAGGCTGTCGCCCAGGGGGGGGTGTTGTTGGCTGTCTCGCTGGATATTGCGAACGCCTTCAATTCCATCCCCTGGGCGACGATTGAAGAGGCGCTGAGGTACCACAACGTCCCGTGGTACCTCAGGCGCGTCCTTGCGGACTATTTCATTGACCGGGCCATTAGCTATCCGGCCCGGAGCGCAGTAGTCCGCAGGGACATGACGTGCGGTGTTCCGCAGGGGTCGGTATTGGGACCGCTCCTGTGGAACATCGGGTTCGATTGGGTCCTACGCGGTGCCAATCTTCGTGGAGTCGGCGTCCTTTGTTACGCCGACGACACCCTGGTCACCGCGCGTGGACCCACGTGTAGGGATGCAGCCGTGCTTGCCACTGCAGGCACGGCCCAGGTGGTGCGGCGCATCAGGGCGCTGGGCCTCAGGGTGGCCCTGGAAAAGTCCGAGGCCATCTTCTTTCATGGGCCTCGGACTAAGCCCCCCCGCGACGCGAGTATTATGGTGGGCGGCACCTCCATTGCCGTCGGAACGACGATGAAGTATCTCGGCCTCGTCCTCGACGGCAGATGGGGGTTCGCGGAGCATTTCCGGCAGCTGACTCCAAAGCTGGTGTCATATGCCGGGATGCTTGCGAAGCTGCTCCCCAATTGCGGGGGGGCGGGCAGTATCTGCCGCCGTCTGTATGACGGTGTGGTGCGCTCCAAAGCGCTTTACGGAGCGCCGATTTGGGCGCCGGCCCTCAGCGCCGGCAACCTGACCCTCCTGCGACGTCCGCAGCGGGTCATCGCGCAGAGGGCCGCCCGGGCGTACCGCACGGTCTCGTATGAGGCGGCGTGCCTGATTGCGGGTAGCCTCCCCTGGGACCTGGAGGCTGGTGTCTTAGCGGAGGTCTACGATAGGGGCGCCCTGATGCGCCGAGAAGGAGAACGCTCACTTCCGGAACACGTCAATCGCTGGAGACGTGAGGCACGTGATGTCCTGTTCCGGAAGTGGGCGGACAGGTTGGCGGACGCCTCGGCGAGCAGATCGCTCGTCGGGGCCATTCGCCCCGTCCTGCGTCCGTGGGTGGAGGCGCGGCACCGGGTGCCGACTTATTTCCTGACCCAGCTCCTTACGGGACACGGCTGTTTTGCCAAGTACCTGTGGGAGTTGGTGGGGATCGAGTCGGACCCCGTGTGCCGCCACTGCGCGGCCGGCGTCGTGGACACGGCAGAGCACACGCTGTCCGTGTGCGCGGCGTGGGATGCCCAGCGCGCTCCGCTTGTGGACGCAATTGGACGGGATCTGTCGCTGCCGGCCGTCGTCCAAGCCATGGCCGGCACCGAAGAGTGTTGGGCCGCCGTCTCCTCGTTTTCTCACGAGGTGATGGCGGCCAAGAGAGAGGAGCTGCGGGAGCGGGAGCGTGCCGGTAGCACACTCCCGCCCCGTCGGCCTACGGCGAGGGGGCGCCGGCGACGCATATATGCCGGCGTCCCCGATTAGAGTAGCCACGGGCGGCGGGTCGGGGGACCTGCCGCCCCAGTGAGGATGTAGTGGCGGATGGCTCCCCTCCGTGTTTCGGGGGAGCCATCAAGAGTAGTCGAGGGGGACCAAATATGTCCCCCCATCTTGTGTCGAGCCCTCCACAAGAGGGCGACCCTTGCCGAGCCGCAGTGAGTATACACTTGCCTATCCTGCGACTCGGCTAAGGCGAAGGAGGAACACCGTGGGGTTTTAGTGGGTAGTCCGGCCGCTGGCCGGTAGTCCCACTCGAAGCCGTCCCCGCTGCCCCCGCGGCGGGGGAGGCGAAGTGCGTAAACGCATTTCCCCACGTAAAAAAAAAAAAAAAAAAAAAAAACCTAACCTAGGGGGGTGCGCGTCCGAAACCTCCACGTTGGTCCTCCCGTTTCTTGTCCCTTTCATATTCGTATGGGGGGGAACGGAAGCGAGAGGGCTGGTGCACCCTGGACAACGGTAAATATGTTCCCTTTCGAGAGTTCGTGTTTGCCGTTGACGAATATCGGATTGCTGGTGCGCGCTGGCGCGAGTGGAGCGCTGTCCCCTTTGTGGTGTGGACGCGTCCAAAGGAGGGTTGCTCGAGGGGAGTGACCAGGGGTCGGTCGAAAGACTGACTTCGAGTAGGAGTATACCGTAGCCTCTTGACCCCTCTCTAAAGTCGACGTGGTTTCTGGGGTCAGATGACCTGACTTTCGGGGCCAGACTGGCTGGAGAGAGGGGCCAAGGGGGTCGGGGGTCTTGGCTTCAACGCCCGGACTGCGAGGAAGAAAACCTCTATAAAAAATTACCCCTAGTCCTTGTGTGGTGGGCAGGGTGTCGTTGCTCGCGACAATTATACCTTAGTCTTAGGATGAGCTATTATTGTCTGCAGGGTGGTGACACACGGTCTTCCGCATGGACGCAGTTGGTAACGTGCTGTGGTACTCATGGGCAGGGGGATTGCTGCCCGCTAGCGTTGCAACCTCGCCGGAACTGGCAACCGGCGTTGTATATGCCTTGGCCTCACGTAATACGGGAATGAGCGTCACCCCGGGCTCGACATTTAGATCGTCTCAACTCGTGGGATCAAATATGGATCAAAATAAAACAAAACAAAACGAAGGAGGAGAGAACCATGGTTCTGATTTTGAAGGAAGGGAGGCACGTGTCTCACTCTCGCGGTGCGACAGTGTGTTGCGCCAGATGCCGGAGGAGTTGCAGCTGTCGGAGTCCGACAGCAGCGACATGGCGGTGAGTTCGCGCTCGTGCTCGCCTATCACGAGTGCTCGCGACGTGCGGTGCTGGCTGAAGCGCCCTAACCCGGACACCGATGAGGAGGATGAGGGCTCAAAGCCTAGAGGCAAGAGGGGGCGCGGTCGCCCGCCGACAACCGGCCAGTACGTCGGCCTGGCGAAAGCCAAGGCCGAGCTGAATGCGGCCAAGGAGAGGGAGCTCGAACTGCGGGCCGAACAGGAGCTGGCAGAGGAGGTTTCCCAGCATAGGGATAGGCGTGAAGCCCTCCTCCCTGATGTGCCGTTGCAACTGGGCGAGAAGAGTGTGGCGGAGCTCAGCAGCGAGATCGAGGCGGCGGTGGAGATGATAAACTCCATCGCCCGAAAATCGTCGAAGCTGAAATGCCAGCACGTGCGGGACCTCCGTCAGTGCGCGAGCACCATCATGGGTAACTCCCGCGAAATGAGGTCCCGCACGGAGTCTGAGGAGGTGCTCCGTCTGCAGAGTGAGTTGGCCGCCCTGCAAAAGAAGATGGAGAGTTTTGAGCAGCAAGCGGTCTCTGCCCCGGCGATGACGCGTGATGAAATTGCGTTCTTCATTGACGCGCGTCTCGCCGGCATTGAGGGCCGTCTCCTGCCGGAGCCGCGGCTGCGTCCTTCGCTTGCGGCAGACACGCGCGCGGCCGCCCGAGCCGTAAAAGTGGCGACGGACGATCGCGCGGTGCCCACGGTAGACGTGACACCAGCACCGCCGGACCCTGATCCGACGCCTGGGCCCTCAATTTCCCCTCCCCACCCCCCGGCAACTGTTCCGGGGGTCAAGGGTAAGGGGAAAAAGAAGAAGAAGAGTGCTGCGGCCATCGAAGCCGAGGCCGCGCGCGAGGCGCGCCCGTCGCCACCCGCCCCAAGCCCCCCAAAGCTGGGAGAGTGGAACAAGGTAGCTGCGCGCCCGAAGAAGGCCAGGCCGGCCACTGTTGCGGCGCAGGATAAGCCTAAGCCTGCTAAGGCCCAGGAGAAGCCCAAGGCCCCGAAGGTCCGCGCCCCTCGCACTGCTGCGGTGGTACTGACGCTGCGACAGGATGCAGTGGGTAAGGGCGTAACCTACGCTCAGGTGATGACCGAGGCCGAGAGGAAGGTCGACCTCAAGGGCCTCGGCATCGACGGCATCCGCCTCCGTACGGCTGTGACTGGGGGCCGGATTTTGGAGGTGGCCGGACCTGAAAAGGCCCAGAAGGCCGACGTCCTCGCCGAAAAACTTCGGCTAGCTCTGGGTGAGGACGTCAAGGTTTCCCGGCCGGAGATGGCCACGGAGGTGCGGATCACCGGCCTGGGCGACACGGCCACCAGCGAGATGGTGGCCCAGGCCGTCGCAAGTGCGGGGGGTTGCTCGCTCGAGAAGGTCAAGGTGGGTGTAATACATCGCCCACCTGGTCGACAAGGCACTGTCTGGGTGCGGTGCCCTGCTATGGCGGCCAAGAAGGTGACGGATGGCCGTCGCCTGACGGTTGGGTGGACTAACGCTCGGGTGGTCCTTCTCGAGCCTAGGCCTCAGCGGTGCTTCCGCTGTCTGGTGCCGGGGCATGTCGGGGCGCAGTGCGCTTGCGAGGTTGATCGCAGCGCACTGTGCTTCCGCTGCGGGCGTCCTGGCCATAAACAGGACGCTTGCGACGCAGACCCGAGTTGCTCCGTCTGCGCGGCGGAGGGCGCCCCGGCGGGCCACCGCCTGGGCTCTAAAAAGTGCCCCGCGATGGCTCGCGGGAAAGACCGCCGGTCTAGAGTGGCGAAGGCAACGGGAGGGGTCAAATCTAGACCCCTCACCCAGCCGTCAGAGGAGGCGATGGACACGGCCCAACAATAATGGCCAAAATCTCATTCCTGCAGGGCAACGTGAACCACTGTGCTGCGGCCCAGGATCTCTTGATCCAGACCGCAGTGCAGTGGCAAACGACTGTAGCCATAGTCGCCGAGCCGTACTGCGTCCGCGCCCGGGATGACTGGGCGGGCGACCGGGACGACTCGGTGGCTATCGTTGCTTGGCGGGGTGGCGCTGCTCCTGCCCCCTTCGGCATGGTTTCGAGGGGTCGCGGGTGCGTTCTCGCTTCGCTGGGTGACGTTGCAGTGATCGGGGTGTACTTCTCACCCAACAGAAGCCTCGCCGACTTCGAGCAGATGCTCGCGGAAGTCGGGGCCCTGGTGGCGGACGTGCACCCCACCCCCGTGGTGGTTGCCGGGGATTTCAACGCCAAATCTAGGGCGTGGGGATCCCCGGCGACCGACGCCCGGGGGGAGATTTTGGAAGATTGGGCGGTGTCTACGGGCTTGGCGCTGCTGAACACGGGGGCGGCTCACACGTGCGTGCGGAGACAGGGCGGGTCGATTGTTGACATCTCGTTCGCCAGTCCCGCCCTGGCCCGCCGCGCGAGAAACTGGAGGGTCATCGAGGGGGTGGAGACGCTATCGGATCACCGATATATCCGGTTCGACGTTGTCTCCGCTCCCGCGGACTCTCCGGCTATAGATTTTAGACGCCCCCTGTCAGGGGAGGGTCCGCGGTGGCGTCTCAGCACGCTGGACCCGGAGTTGGCCAAAGAGGCGGCCGTCGTCGAGCGTTGGGCTGCCGCTGCAAGCGGCCTGGACGTGGACGCGAGGTGCGAGTGGCTGGCAGGAGCGCTGACTCGCGTCTGCGATGCGGCGATGCGGAGGGCGAGACCGACCCCCCCGCGGAGGCAGGTGTACTGGTGGCGACCACACCTGGCAGGGCTGCGTAAACTCGTTCACGCAGCTCAGCGCAGGTACACCCGCAGTCGCGGGAGGAGGATCAGAAACCTAGCCCTCGAGGAAGATCTATTCGCCGCGTACAGGGCCGCGCGTGCAGCCTTTAGCTCGGCGATAAGGGCCGCCAAAGAGGAATCCTGGAAGGAGTGGCTCGACAGCCTCAACCAGGACCCGTGGGGGCGCCCCTACAAGGTCGTGAGCCAGAAGCTCCGACCCTGGGCGCCTCCCCTCACTAGGACTTTGGAGCCACTCTTTCTGGAGCAGGTGGTCAGCGCCTTGTTTCCAGCGAGGGAAGAGTGGGTGCCACCGCGGATGGCAGCGCCAAGCCGGGGACCGGCGGAAGACGAGGTCGTCCCGCCCGTGTCCGAGGCCGAATTAGGGGCAGCGGTCCTGAAGTTAAAACTCAGGAACCGCGCCCCGGGGCCGGACGGTATCCCTGGGCGGGTCCTAGCCCTTGTGGTCCCGGTCCTCGAGGAGGAGATACTGTCCCTGTTGACGGAGTGTTTGGTGTCGGGAAGGCTCCCGCGGCGGTGGAAGACGGGCAAGCTCGTGCTGCTTCGGAAGCACGGGCGCCCTGCCGAGTCGCCGTCGGCCTACCGTCCCATTGTTTTGCTCGACGAGGCGTGCAAGCTCCTAGAGCGGGTGCTCGCTGCGCGACTCGTCGGGAGCCTGGGGGCGGATGGGCCGGATCTCAGCGGCGACCAGTTCGGCTTCCGCTGTGGGAGATCCACGCTGGACGCCATATCCCGTCTCAGGGACAGGGTGGAGGAGGCTGTCGCCCAGGGGGGCGTGTTGTTGGCTGTCTCGCTGGACATAGCCAACGCCTTCAACTCCATCCCCTGGGCGACGATTGAAGAGGCGCTGAGGTACCACAACGTCCCGTGGTACCTCAGGCGCGTCCTTGCGGACTATTTCGTTGACCGGGCCATTAGCTATCCAGCCCGGAGCGCAGTGGTCCGCAGGGACATGACGTGCGGTGTTCCGCAGGGGTCGGTATTGGGACCGCTCCTGTGGAACATCGGGTTCGATTGGGTCCTGCGCGGTGCCAATCTTCGTGGAGTCGGCGTCCTTTGTTACGCCGACGACACCCTGGTCACCGCGCGTGGACCCACGTGTAGGGACGCAGCCGTGCTTGCCACTGCAGGCACGGCCCAGGTGGTGCGGCGCATCAGGGCGCTGGGCCTCAGTGTGGCCCTGGAAAAGTCCGAGGCCATCTTCTTTCATGGGCCTCGGACTAAGCCCCCCCGCGACGCGAGTATTATGGTGGGCGGCACCTCCATTGCCGTCGGAACGACGCTGAAGTATCTCGGCCTCGTCCTCGACGGCAGATGGGGGTTCGCGGAGCATTTCCGGCGGCTGACTCCAAAGCTGGTGTCATATGCCGGGATGCTCGCGAAGCTGCTCCCCAATTGCGGGGGGGCGGGCGGTGTCTGCCGCCGTCTGTATGACGGTGTGGTGCGCTCCAAAGCGCTTTACGGAGCGCCGATTTGGGCGCCGGCCCTCAGCGCAGGCAATGTGGCTCTGCTGCGACGTCCGCAGCGGGTCATCGCGCAGAGGGCCGCCCGGGCGTACCGCACGGTCTCGTACGAGGCGGCGTGCCTGATTGCGGGTAGCCTCCCCTGGGACCTGGAGGCTGGTGTCCTAGCGGAGGTCTACGATAGGGGCGCCCTGATGCGCCGAGAAGGAGAACGCCCGCTTCCGGAACACGTCAATCGCTGGAGACGTGAGGCACGTGATGTCCTGTTCCGGAAGTGGGCGGACAGGTTGGCGGACGCCTCGGCGAGCAGATCGCTCGTCGGGGCCATTCGCCCCGTCCTGCGTCCGTGGGTGGAGGCGCGGCACCGGGTGCCGACTTATTTCCTGACCCAGCTCCTTACGGGACACGGTTGTTTTGCCAAGTACCTGTGGGAGTTGGTGGGTATCGAGTCGGACCCCGTGTGTCGCCACTGCGCGGCCGGCGTCGTGGACACGGCAGAGCACACGCTGTCCGTGTGCGCGGCGTGGGATGCCCAGCGCGCTCCGCTTGTGGACGCAATTGGACAGGATCTTTCGCTGCCGGCCGTCGTCCAAGCCATGGCCGGCAGCGAAGAGTGTTGGGCCGCCGTCTCATCGTTTTCTCACGAGGTGATGGCGGCCAAGAGAGAGGAGCTGCGGGAGCGGGAGCGTGCCGGTAGCACAATCCCGCCCCGTCGGCCTACGGCGAGGGGACGCCGGCGACGCATATATGCCGGCGTCCCCGATTAGAGTAGCCACGGGCGGCGGGTCGGGGGACCTGCCGCCCCAGTGAGGATGTAGTGGCGGATGGCTCCCCTCCGTGTTTCGGGGGAGCCATCAAGAGGAGTCGAGGGGGACCAAATATGTCCCCCCATCTTGTGTCGAGCCCTCCACAAGAGGGCGACCCTTGCCGAGCCGCAGTGAGTATACACTTGCCTATCCTGCGACTCGGCTAAGGCGACGGAGGAACACCGTGGGGTTTTAGTGGGTAGTCCGGCCGTTTTGCCGGTAGTCCCACTCGAAGCCGTCCCCGCTGCCCCCGCGGCGGGGGAGGCAAAGTGCGTAAACGCATTTCCCCACGTAAAAAAAAAAAAAAAAAACCTAACCTAGGGGTGCGCGTCCGAAACCTCCACGTTGGTCCTCCTGTTTCTTGTCCCTTTCATACTTGTATGGGGGGAACGGAAGCGGGAGGGCTGGTGCACCCTGGACAACGGTAAATAAGTTCCCTTTCGAGAGTTCGTGTTTGCCGTTGACGAATATCGGACGAGGTGGTAGGAGCTCCGCGCTCCTAGGAGCCGAGCTCCTATATGATGGTCCATTCGGACAGCGGTCCTCGGACGGTGGATGGAGGGGAGGACCCCTCGGCGCGGCGGGTCTCCTGTGTGCGGGTGTCGTGCGCAGGGGACAACGTCGTGCGAGGAGCTGCGGGAGCGGGAGCGCGCCGGTAGCGCGCGCACGCCCCGTCGGCCTACGGTGAGGGGGCGCCGGCCACGCATGTATGCTGGCGTCCCCGATTAGAGTTTCCACGGGCGGCGGGTCGGGGGACCTGCCGCCCATGAGTGGATAAGTGGTGGATGGCTCCCCTCCGTGTTCGGGGGAGTCGTCGTGAGGAGTCAAGGGGGGCCAGGTGTTTGCCCCCCATATTGAGTCGGGCCCTCCGCAAGAGGGCGACCCTTGCCGAGCCGCAGTGAGTATACATTTGCCTATCCTGCGACTCGGCTAAGGCGAAGGAGGAACACCGTGGGGTTTTAGTGAGTAGTCCGGCCACGCCGGGAGTCCCACACGAAGCCGACCCTGCTGCCCCCGCGGCGGGGGAGGCGAAGTGCGTAAATGCATTTCCCCACGTACAAAAAAAAAAAAAAAAAACCTAACCTAACCTAACCTTTTTTTTTTTTTTTGTGACGCGGGGAAAAATGCGTTACGCTCACCACCGGTGCCTGGGTGGCCTCCGGTGGTAGTGTGGGACTCCCCGTCGGCTGTCCGACGGTATACCCACTAAACAACCCCGCGAAATGCCATCGGCCGCGTTGGTGTGGTGCCCCGGATCTGTCAGCAACAGGGCACCACTGCGACTGGCCAGCCCCTCAGGAGGGGCCGGACTTCTTCTCTCTAGGGGCCGTCCCGGCAAATTGGGACAGCCCCTCCGGCGGCGGGACCATTATGGGGCCAGGTTCCCATCCTGACCCCTAGTCCCACAGGTTAGGGAGGCGGCAGTAGGTGCGCGTAGCGCCTACGCCGCACTCCCGTCCGCCGTCTCCGGAGCGGGGCAGCCTGAGGATCGTCCTCCCTGTCCCGCTCCGAGGCCTCCTTCTGGGACATTACGGTCTCACAGAAGGAGGCCATCGCCTGCCAGGCACTGTCACTCCCGAGCATGGAGCGGACCACGCTCGGGAGCGAGAGGTCCAAACCCTCCACCGCCCATGGCTCCACCGCCCTTGCGGTCATTTGAGCCGAATCGCGGGAGATGCAGCACGGCACTTGCTGCTCTGAGGCTCTTCGCCGTGCCGTGGGCATTTCTTGACTCCCTACAAATTATTTGATTCTATATCCTTGTCTCTATGTACGCTCTCTCCCCCTTCTGGGGCAGCGACATCCACGTCGACGCCTTCGCTGTCGTCCCTAGGCGCTCTTCCTCCCGTCTTCTCGAGCCATTCCGCTGCGCTTCTCCGTGCGTGCCATCCGTGGGCGAACCTGCGCAAAGCAGCGAAGTTCGCCGCCGACGATACGAGATCGGTGAAGTACACCGGTCCCGGTTGGTCCTTTGAGCGCTGTATTCCAGACATCATCACACAACGTAGGTCATCATACATAGGACAGGACCACAGTATGTGGTCTCTGTCCTCCTCGCTCTCTCCACACTCGCACATGCTACTTTCATGTCGTCCCAACGCATTCAGTCTCTTTCTGAATATGCCGTGTCCTCCAAGGATCTGGGAGGTCTGATAATCCGGCTCGACCCAGCTTGCGCTCAGTCGGCCAGCCACCTCCGGGAAGAACCGATGGAGTTCCCTCCCCTTCGTGTCCGCAGTCCAGCGATCCTGCCACTCGCGCATCGTAGTGTCCCAAATATCGCGCTTTCGCCGGCTCAACTCTCTACCGGTCGCGGATCTACGCGCTCCCTCCATTCGTCCAGCACGAGTCACCTCCAGGTCTGAGGGGAGTACTCCAGCCAGCACGGGCAGGGCAGCGGTACTGGTGGACCTATATGCTTTAGTCAGCAGAATGAGTGCCTGACGCTGACTTCTTAGTACGACACTACGCAGAACATACGCTGTTAATCGGTGGCACCATATGGCAGCTGCATACGTCAGCGTAGCCACATACGTTCCCCTGTACAGAACCTTTAAGGCTTGGTACTTGATTCCCCAAGACGATGCCCCGTTTAGCCCCGTTGATTATGTTGGTGGTAGCTTTAAACCTCCCACTTGCCATTCTGTAAGCCTGGCCCCAGGGGTCCAGGTTGCCAGACTCAGCGATCTTACGAAAGAATTCGAGCTCCGTCGCCTCCATAGCCCTTCTGTACCTCAGTCTCGCCTCACGGAATTCAGTTCGTGCAATCTCTTCAGACCTACCACCTTTTATTCTTCGTCTCTGCCATACGTTCCGAAGTCTGCTGCTCTGCCTCCTTAATGAGGTTAGTTCATTCGTCCACCATTCATAGCCGGTCGTGGGTCTCTGTCGCTTTAATCCCAAGCATTCCCGTGCAGTTCTTGTGCAGTTCTTTCTTGTTCCCGTGGAGCGAGAGGTCCGCGCTTCCTAGCGCGGACACCAGATCGCGGCGCTGCCGAGACCACCGGGGACACCGCTCCAGAGTGTGCTGAGCGGTGTCCTCGGCCGCGCCACAATCGTGGCAGCATCTGCTATGCAGATGACACCCATCCCGGGGAGGAGACGGCCCCGCAGGACCCAGTCGTATGCGAGGTCCCACAGAATGGGGCCCAGAACGGACCCCTGCGGGACCCCGCACCCGACAGACCTCCTGACCATACGGCCCCTCGCATCCTCGAAGCACACCTCCCTGTCCTCCAAGTATGCCTTCAACAGTCTCCCCAAGTACGGAGGCACCTCAAAGTATTTGAGGGCCGTTGAGGGTTGTTGAAGGCATTGGCGATGTCCAGCGACACCGCCACCACCACCTTACCCTCGCGCTCCGCCTCCTCCGTCACCGACCTAAGGCGCCTAATAGCGTCGACGGTCAACCGTCTGGCCCGGAACCCGAACTGGGCATCCCTGCTCGGGGGTGCAGCCTCCCTCGCGCGCGACCGCAGCCTGGACCCGCTGCGCCGTAGCGGCGTCGTCCAGACCCGTGAGGCGGAACTCCGCGCACTTCACGGGCCTGGACACCTCAACAACGCCGGACAGGGCGGCCGTCAACTTGGCCGCCAAGGCGTCAGCCTTTTCGTGGCTGGTGGAGCCAGGGACTTCGATCAGCCTCGCTCCGGTCGCCGACTTGCGAATCTGGAGCGAGCCGATTCCCAGCTCCCCCTGATTCACCTCCCGCTCGGCCTTTAAAAGGGCCGAGGCATACGATGCCCCCCCTTGGGCTGCCTCCGGCCGTAACTTTAATATTACGGCCGTGGAGCACCACTTTGGCCTTGCGGCCGTCCTCCTTGCCTGCGGGAGAGGCTGACGCCTTGGAAGGCGCTGGCGCCGCAGGAGTCGCAGGCGCCGCGGTTTTCCGCGGCTTGCGGCGGACCACGTCGGTCCACGATGCCTCCTTCGGGACGTCGGTGGTCCCTGCCGCTGCCGGCGGGGTCACCGCGGCCGACTTCGCCCTTGATGGGGGCAGGCGCGACTCCAGTTCGGCGAGCCGCCCATCCACGAGGTTGCCGACGAGCCGGGCGATATTTGATTCCAGCGACTGGATATCGACCGGGCTCATCGGCCCCTGCGCCCTCCTCTCCTTGCGGAGCTCCTCAAACTCCTGGCAGTGCGCCTTGACCTCCTCCCTCAGGGAGGCCACCTCCCGTTGCAGCCGGGCATTATCGGCTCGGAGGCGGTGGGTCTCCTCCGCCTCCGTGCGCACCACCAGGGCCTGCAAGATCTCCCGGATCCCGCCCGCAGCCTTCACAATTTTGGCGGAGTACCCCCCCTTGAGGCTCGCCGACTTGCCCGTGAGGTCGAGGATGACGCCCAGCATCCCCTCGCCCCTCACCATGAGCTCCTCGGCTCCCCCCTCGGTTAGGCACGCCGCTTTCCCCTCAGGGCTTTTCCCTTCGGGGCTTCGGTTTCCCGCCTCGGGGCTCACCCCCTCGGCGCTTCCTGCCGCCACATTCGTGCCCATCTTCGCCTTAAGGGCCCGCTTCTCAAGGAGCGCATTAAATGCCGCCTCCTTGGCCTCCTCCTTACGCACCCTCAGTTGTTGGCGGGCCCTGGCCAGGCTGGGGGCGATGCCACCCCTCTTGCCGCGCCTGGCGGTGGGCACCTTCGCCCGCTCGTCGGGAGTTTCTGTCTCCGACCCGGAGAACAGGCGCTTCCTGCTCAGCTCAGACTCGGAGAGGGTGGTGACCATGGAGTCGGTCTCCACCCACCCCTCGCCCTCGCTATCCACCTCCTGCCTTCGTGGGCCCTCCGGGACGTCACCCCCCCCCCCCCCCCCCCCCGGAACCTTTAGGCCCAACGTTCCCCCCCCCCCACCCGGCATCACCGGGACTCGGCTGTCCAGGCTCGTGACCGAGAACTAGACAGCCCACACAACACGAAAACGAACGACAAACACAAAAACCCCACAAGTGACAAAACCAAACACCGTCACCGAACCCAACTACAAACACAAAAAACAAAAACCAACGCAACAAAAACACACGACACCACCAACCACACGGACACGCTCCACACCACCAAGACAATCAACGAAAACCACTAAAACAAACGAAAAAGCCTCCAATAACAAAAATCCTCCTAGCCATAAACTCACATATATCCGAATTTAGTCACCACCCACCGGCCACTGCGTAACCGCGCACCAGGTGGGATGGGTCCAGGGCAGACGACGTGGACGTATCGGTATACACTTGGGGGCCTGCCCCAACCTAACCTAACCTAACCTAACCTTAACCCTTCGAAACCCGGGTGGTCGTATACGACCGCGAAATGTATGGGAAAACGTATATAACGGGTTCTGACTAGGTTTTTTGATCAGAAAAGCAGGTTGCGCATGCGTGCAGATGGCATCCGGCCGTTAATTACAAGCCACGGGTGTACGCGGATGCTCGCGCACGTATCCCACACGTGCGCGAGCATCCGCGTACCACGGAAACGATGTTGGGACGACGTCGTGTGTGGTCTGTATTGGCATCCTTATATTGCTGCCATCAGCATCCGCATCGGTACGTGTATGTCGGCGTAGCGTCAGGGCTCGTGCTTTGTGAATCCATTATAAATGAAATAATATCTGAACTGATCGATTTTTATTAGACAAGTGTTCTGACCAAGCGTTGACAACGTAATAATAATGATGTTAACAATTTTCCCTTTTTATAGAGTCTGACAAACAACAGTTTTTGGCGGCATAAGGGAGGTAAAAGTCAATACATGTCTTTTTATCATAATCATTTTTATAATAAACTATAACAAATCATTCACATGTCACTATATATTGTTTAAATTATTAATTTAAATAAAATAAGCTTTACAACAATATAAATCTCTATAATAAATAAAAGACTAAATTGGAACAAAATATCATTGTGATCATGTGACCTAGTAACAAGTTAGTTTCAGTTTAATACATTGATATTATGCTGCTAAATTACAGTAATGATTTTAAATGCAAGTATAAAGTAAAATCATGAAGTATAAAGTAAAACAATACATTCACAGACAAACTTTAAACGATTTATAGTTCTCTAAAATCAAGGCAGTTGGCGTTGCAGTAAAGCGGCAATACAATTTGTAATCAAATGAAGCATGTAATTCATAATAATGTTTTAAAATACAGTACAAAATATTTGTAAATAATAAACCTTAATTTATACTAATGAAATTCCTTAATTTATGTAAATATAATCGAATAAATGTTTATACAATATTTCTGTTTTCATTAAAACTGTTAGAGGGCGCCTTTGCGCCCATACGGCCATACTGACTCCAGCGCGTCCCCTGCGCTGACAAAGGCATCACCCATCCTGGGTTCTAGCCAGGTAAAAAAAAGGCATCACCCGCTCAGGGATCTAGCCAAACACACAAGGCATCACCCGTCCTGGGATCTAGCCATCAAGACCAGGATAGGGAAACGTATGGTGGCCAGCCAACGTTTTAAGGAGAGGTTTTTGGAAAGGTTTTATATAATGTTATTATATTTGATTTATAATCATAAATACGAATATCCCGTAAACATAAAAAAAAAATAAGAGTCACTTCTTAATTAAAAAAAAATACAATTAAAAACTAGATCAAGTTATCGTTATCTGCATTTGCAGAAGTAGAAGCACCGTGATTTATATCAGGAACTTCATCATTAGCCCATACGGTTGATTCGTCTGAGTTAATAGTGCTGTTATCGAAGGGATCTGATTGTGCTGTGGGAGCGGCGCGCAAAGCATCATGACTGGCAATTTTATCAGAACAGCCACGAAGGTTAACATGTTTTATTCTATATCGATCGTTAGGCAAAACTTCTAAAATTTCCATCGGGCCTTCAAATTTGGAACCGAGTTTTGTGGTATGACGTTCGTGGCGACGCATCAATACGAAATCACCAACTTGAAAAGGACGAATTGTAGCTTTACCTTTATCATAACGAATTTTATCGCGTAGAGATCGCTCGTCCATCCTTTTTTTAGCACCTGATCTGAGTTCATCTATATCGTCAGTTTGGATATCATCATCTATCTCTAGTATTTTAATAGATGGAGGAGAGCATCGCTTTCCAAATAACAATTCCATTGGACTTTTACCGGTGCTTTTAGATAAAGTGCAATTTATAGCTAATTGTAGGTCTTGCAAAGCTAAATGCCATAGCCTACTAACTTCTACGACAGACATATTGTCTTTGATAACTTTCATGAGACGCTCTACTTGTCCATTGGCTCTACTAGCCCCTTTAGCTACTACATGATGCTGAATTCCATAATTATTACAGAAATTTTTAAATTCCATGGAGGTCATACTTTTGTCTTGATCGGTAATGAGGCGTGTGGGAGTACCAAAAATCGAAATAAAACTTTGAAAACATTTTATTGCTGTTTCCGCAGTGCGGTCATTTGTATAAACCATGTAAACATATTTCGTGAAACCGTCGATAAAGACAAATGCGTATTCAGATTCATTACGTTTACCATTCATTCGCCCAGTTATATCTACATGTACTGTATGAAATGGAATAGAAATTTTATCAATGGGGTGTAAAGTAAGTTGTCTAGCTCCAGATACTCCTTTCCTAACCCTGCACATAACACAATTTTCTACAAATTTCCTTACAATTCGTGTCATATTTGGGAACCAATACTGCTCACGCAGCTTTTCAAGAACCTTTTCCCAACTAAAATGTTGTAAGCTATCATGATAGTGACATATAAGATTCCATCTATAATTTCGCGGCACAATGATTAATTTTTTCGTTTTGTTGTTAATTTGTACCTTACGTCTAAGTAACTTATCTTGGGAAATAATATAAGTGTCAGCAATATTTTTTGGTATTGAATCACTTTTTAATTCTTTTACAATATTTGATAACTCTATATCGCGTTTCTGTTCTATGAGGAGCCAGTTATGATCTAATGTAGCTGTGTTGATTGACCAACTAGCACCGTGCGATATTTGGTCTACTTTGCTACCGAGGTCTTCTGTAGCTTTAGGATCTTTAGTCAAACTTTTAATAGGGTTACGACTGAAAAAGTCTGCGTGAGCCAGTTTATCACCTTTACGATATTCGATTTCGAATTGAAAGTTTTGCAAAAAAGCCCAATATCTATGTACCCTGGGAGTAAGTTCACGCTTATGAACGGAAGCCTTCAAAGAATTACAATCGGTTACCACTTTAAATGAGCGGCCGTGGAGGAAATGGCGGAAATGTTTAATAGCTTTTACCACTGCTAAAGTTTCCAGCTCATACGAGTGATATTTACTCTCGGTATCTGAAGTTCTCATACTAAAATAGGCTATCACCAGAGGTTTTTGTTTCTGTCTCTGTATTAGTACAGCACCGTAGCCGACCGAACTAGCATCTGTATGTAGCTCAGTTGGTAAATCAGGGTTAAATATGGTTAAGAGCGGGGAAGATGTGAGTCTAGTTATTATTTCTTGCCTAGCGTGCTCGTGAGAATTAGTCCAAATGAAAGGGACATTTGATTTAGTTAGATTGTACAAAGGTGCCATAATTTTAGAAAAATTAGGGATAAATTTTCTAAAGTATCCTGCCAAACCGTTGAATTGTCTAACTTCTTTTACGTTATTAGGTGTTGGGACGTTTGCTAGAGCCTCAATTTTTCTCGTACTAGGCCTGACAGTACCGTTTTCTATTATATTACCAAGATATTCGATTTTTGACTTAAGAAAAGAACATTTGGATATATTAAGTGAAAACCCAGCCTTCGTTAATCTCTCTAGGACTAATCGTAAATTCAACAATCCTTCCTCTACCGATTGAGATACAATTAAAATATCATCGACATAAACTAAGGCAATTTTATCTTTGTAATCGCCTAGGGCGGTATTGATGGATCGTTGATAGACGGACGGTGCATTACAGAGACCAAAAGGAGTTCGCAGATATTCATACTGTCCATCAGGTGTCACAAATGCCGTTTTTTCTATAGATTCTGCTGCTATGGGAATACCGTGAAAGCCAGACGCCATATCAAGACAAGTAAAAAATCGCGCTTTACCTAATCTATCTATTTGATCTGCTATAAGAGGTAAGGGATAGTGATCTCGAACAGTATTAGAATTTAATTCACGGTAGTCAACGCAAAGTCGATCAGTCCCATCCTTTTTTTTAACTAATAAAATAGGGCTACTAAAAGGAGATGAGCTGTCCCTTATTATTCCGTTATTTTTTAAGTCGTTAATCATTTCTTTAACTTTTTCACGTTCTACAGGTGATAAACGATATGGCCTACGTTGAACAATTTTATCAGGATTCTTCAATCTAATTTTCAACTCACCTGTCTTAACTTGTGAAATACAGGTGCCAGTAGTAAAATTGTCTTTAAACTCGTCAATAATCTGGGTGACTTTTTTAATTTGATCGGGGTCAGTAAGGTCAGTGTCAATTTCAGATAGTGATGACGTGATTTTACATTCATTGATCAAAAATTCACGATTAATTGATATGTGGTTTTTACTAACAGTAACACTAAGACCTGGGATTTTTAAAAGATCAAATCCTATCAATATATCAAATTGAGTTTCGGTATTACCAATTACAAAAAATTCAAGTTCTAGGCTGATTTCATCGATTTGAACTAACGTTGTAATGCTCTCTTTTGAATTTACAGTTTTTCCGCCAATTCCAGAAAAGGTAACATTAACGTGTTTGCGTTTACCAGGTATAGAGCCAGCCACTTTCTCTCTAATTAATGAACAATCAGCTCCGGTATCGAAAAGACAGTTATAATTTTTATTTGCTATTTTTATCGTGGTTGTACTGCGATTAGTGGATGTGCAAAAATTTATAGTCTTAGTCGAAGATTTGCGTTCATCATTTTGACGGCGATAACAATTTTTGTCTGAATGACCTTTGCGATGGCAATATTTACACTCAACAGTTTTTGTATTATCGGCAGGCCCACTTTGTGGTTGTGATACGGAGGGATTCACTTTGCAGTCCCGTAACAAGTGACCAGGCTTATTACATTTATAACAAATAATTGGATCTTTAGAATTGGAAGTTACAATAAGGCGTGGCTTTTTATTTTCGATAAATTTGCTGGTACTATCAATCTTACGTTTACGAAAGGTTTTTAAAATGGATACCAATTTTGGCAAGGAATCGGGGGTATTTCTTAATAACTCAGAACGAATAAACTCAGGGTAAATACCTGTTATCAATGCATCCACGACCTCTGCATCGGTAGCCTCCGGTCGAACTCGCTTGAACAGGGTCCACGCCGTAGTAGCATACTCGGCGTAACTGCTGGCTTGGTCTGAAGTGTAGCTCCTCCACTTCTGCACGTCGTCAGAATACCGGAACTCCTTGCCAAACGTGTGGATTAGTTCTTCTTTCACCTGGCCCCACGTGGTTGAATGTAGCGACCAGGTGTCTGCCCATGTTCTGGCTCTGCCTCTTAGTTGTAGTATGGCCTTCATGCGTCCTTCATGAGTTGGAATATTGAAGTTTTTGATTACTTCATCAACATTAGCACACCAATCTCTGATGTCATGTGATCTCTCATCAGGGTTGAATGGCGGCAAATAAAAATCATGGTGCCGTCGCATCGATGTCGTAGCTTCTGTCGCCAGTGTCGTATTTACAGCACTCGTTGCCGCCGTCTTCGTGATAGAAGTAATGAGACCCATTACTTGCTCCATGGTGAAGGTCAGTTCCGAAGAGGTCTGCAAGTGATCAGGGGGCTGTGATCCCACCGCTGCTGTCGGCGTAGCGTCAGGGCTCGTGCTTTGTGAATCCATTATAAATGAAATAATATCTGAACTGATCGATTTTTATTAGACAAGTGTTCTGACCAAGCGTTGACAACGTAATAATAATGATGTTAACAATTTTCCCTTTTTATAGAGTCTGACAAACAACAGTTTTTGGCGGCATAAGGGAGGTAAAAGTCAATACATGTCTTTTTATCATAATCATTTTTATAATAAACTATAACAAATCATTCACATGTCACTATATATTGTTTAAATTATTAATTTAAATAAAATAAGTTTTACAACAATATAAATCTCTATAATAAATAAAAGACTGAATTGGAACAAAATATCATTGTGATCATGTGACCTAGTAACAAGTTAGTTTCAGTTTAATACATTGATATTATGCTGCTAAATTACAGTAATGATTTTAAATGCAAGTATAAAGTAAAATCATGAAGTATAAAGTAAAACAATACATTCACAGACAAACTTTAAACGATTTATAGTTCTCTAAAATCAAGGCAGTTGGCGTTGCAGTAAAGCGGCAATACAATTTGTAATCAAATGAAGCATGTAATTCATAATAATGTTTTAAAATACAGTACAAAATATTTGTAAATAATAAACCTTAATTTATACTAATGAAATTCCTTAATTTATGTAAATATAATCGAATAAATGTTTATACAATATTTCTGTTTTCATTAAAACTGTTAGAGGGCGCCTTTGCGCCCATATGTATGTTGCGTATGCACGTGGATGGCATCCGGCCGTTAATTACGGGCCGCAGGTGTGCGGATGCTCGCGCGCGTGTTGGATGCCACTGAATTGATGTTAGGACGACATGGTGTGTGATCTGTATTGGCATCCTTATACTGCTGCCGCCGGCATCCGCCTCGGCACGTGTATGTTGCTCATGCATGTGGATGGCATCCGGCGTCGCTGAATTAGTGTTCAGGCGACTTCATGTGTGGTCTATATTGGTATCCGTGTGGTGTTGCCAAAGCTTCCGTCTTGGCACGTGTAGGTTACGCGTGTGTACATTATTGCCGCCGGCATCCGCTTTGGCACGTGTAAGTTGCTCATACGTGTTTCGGTTGCCTGGTTTGGGTACGAGGGGTTCCCATCCGGCTTCCCCGGGCATCCAGTGTCCAGGTGCGTGTTGGTGGCTATTTGTTCGTTTGTGATGCCAATTCGGCATCCGAGAAATGGGCGGCATCCGGCCGTTGAAAGCAGGCCGCGGGCCGCAGGTGTGCGCGGTCCCGCGCACGTGTAGGGATGCCTCTAGATCGGTGTTCGGGCGACTTCATGTTTGGTCTGTGTATGCATGTGTGGTGGTGCCAAAGCTTCCGTCTTGGCACGTGTAGGCTACGCGTGTGTATGCTAGTGTATGAAAGTTATAGTGAGAAAACCTCTATTTTGAGAGGTTATGTGAAAAGTGAAAAATTTCTACAAGCCATATCTCGGAAACGAGATCAGTAACCCACTCGTTTCTTTTTGGAACACGGTGGGTCTTGCAGAGAAGCACGCCCTGGACTTGGTTCCAGATTTTTCTGAACTGAAACCAGCGAGATATTGACTGAAAAACAAAAAACCGCATGGCGGCGAGGTCCAGGAAGGAGCTGACCTAGAGACACCAAACAATTTAGTTGCGCGCTAACTTATTTAATAGGATCATTGACTATAAAAAATGTTTTTTGAACTTGTTTAGCCTATAAAAAAATAATTTTCTGAAAAAACAGTTTTTTAAAAATTTTTAATTGTTTCTCCTTAAGACTAGTCATAGTTAAGTGTGCCCTGGATAGCCCTGGTGATACCTCATATTTTAAAAGTTTTTCCTGATTTTTACCTCAAACGGGTTAGGAGATATTGATTTTTTAATATTTTTTCTAATAAATCCGAAAATAATAGTAAAATTCAAAATTAAAGGATGTCATTGGCTTTAATATAGGTATTGTGACCCATATAACCCAAAACTAGAGTTCTCTAACCCCATTAATAGCAAACTTGGCCAAGAATCCACTTTCAGATTCTTGGATTTAAAAATTCAAAGAGGTATAACTCAGCCGTTTGTGGTCCTGGGAAATTGCGGTTTTCACCATTGGCTGGCGCCGGGAGAGCTGCTGAGGACAGCTTAGCATTTATAAGGATCCAGAGATCCAAAAATTTTTCGCCTGGAGACACCCCCACAGGATAGAGGAGGTCCCGCCGAGCTGCCCAGAGAAAACCCCGATCAAATCGGACTACTAGTTCGGCAGTTATAACATCTCAAACTCGACGTTTGACAGCTCGGCGGTCATCTTGAAAATTTTCAACCCGCCATATCTCGGCGACGGTTAGCCGTAGAGAACTGCGGCTTTCGGCTTTGGCACCGGTGCCTGACCCTCTGAGGGACCCCAAGTTTTTAGACCAATCAGAACGAAAATTTTTTGGATTTCTGGGGGTGGCGCTAGACGACAGACAGTGTACGGAGAAGTGTAGCGGTCCAAGTCCGGTCTCGCTGCGACGCCTGGGGCCGGAGTAATTAAAGGTCAAAGACACCATCTGACATTTCGCGAACTGTCAAAACGGTTCAAAAAACAGCCATAACTCCGGAACCGGGAGTCGTAGAGAGTTGGGGTTTCGACTGCCGTGATTGGAGGGACTTGCTTTAGCGATCCGGACCAATTCCTGAAGATTCGGACAAAATTTTTTATTAAAGCTCCAAACCAGGAAATTCTTGTAGAGCTCACCGAGCCCTGAAGAACGAGCCCTTGCACGGGTCTCTGGGCCCAGTGGAACCGGAGATACGGTGAAGAATCCACTTTGGATTCTTTTTGAATCCAATAATCCAAGATTTTCAAACAGCTGTATCTCCGGAACGCCTGGGGCTACGGGGCCGGGGTTTGCACGGTTGTGTGTCGCTCGGAGAGAGCTATCTTTTAGGCACAGTAGATTGACTCTACATAGAGAAAAATATTCAAACAGGAATTGCTCCGGAACCCGTTGAGCGAAAAGGCCGAAATTTGGCACGGGGACTGAGAGGCTGGGTCTTATCAGTCTCGCAAGGTGAGCTGAACTATTAAACAGCGCCAAGGGTGACTCTACATATGTACATATGAATATACAATTTGACCAATATACAACTAAGTAAATTTACAAATTTTACAACTTTTACAATCTTCAACAACTTGTGTTAGAGATCTATCTAATTAAATAAATTGACGCACACCTCCAACAGCCATGTTTGGTATTAGAACGCCGGTTAAAAACGGCAACAACTCGACAGCCGAGGGACACACCCCAAACAAGGACAAGAGGGCAAGTCCGTCGCAGGTCTCAAAAGTGAGACGCAGCATCGGCCAGTGGGAGTCCGCTGGATCAGACATAAACCATACATCGTTCGTTCATCGTTAACAGTGGACGTGCTGCTGGTTATTTTTATCATTTATATTTAAGTGAATACGTAATTTAAACCTAAGTGTACTGGACAAAGGTGTGAAATTTCTATGCAAGTGGAAGTTAAAAATCATTCGGCGATTCTCAGCTCACATTATTTCCGCACCTTGTGAAGGTGAATCAGAAGCAACTCATCTCTGTCACACATACTCATAGGAGTGCGTCGGCGGCGGCTACGTCGTGCATCCTCGGACGAATTCGCAACACACTCGGCTGTCGACACACAGAACAAAGCGGAGCCTTGCATCGAATGCGCACGGTTGCATTGAAGTGATATACCTACTTACTAGCTTATAAATACTACCGATAAACAACAATGACAGCTAAATGTGAGGCGTGCGGCAAATTTGTTGCAATTAATGATACTATGGACTGCGCCGTATGTTCCCGTTCATTCCACTATCAATGCTTGAACATGTCCTCAGACGACTTTAGAAAACTCTCTAGAGATAATAGGAAGATTAAGAAGTGTTCAGTATGTAAAATGAAGGAAAGGAGTAGTCTATCTCCCGCTGGGACCGTGTCGGCCGGCGACCAGACAAAATCTGTAAACCGCGCGGCGGCATTTCTTTCGCCATCGGCCGTTAACGCCACCCACTCAAGCTTACCAATAACCGATCAGTATACGTCTTGCCTCCCTACTGATATGGAAAATAAACTGCAAGATATGATAAAAAATGCAAACGTTTCTTTAATAAATCAAATCCGAGAAATAATTAGAGACGAGATAAGTAGACATACAGCTTCTGTAACCACTGAATTAAATAATAAAATATCATCTCTTGAAGAAAAAGTGTCGCAAGTTGACAGTTTACACGAGGAACTCGAGCACTACCAGAATCGTGTTTTCGAATTGGAGACTCAATTTAGTGCTCAACAGCAGTGGATGCGGATAAATAATCTAGAAATCTCTGGGGTGCCTGAGCGCTCGAATGAGTCACCAAGAGACATAACAGTAGAGATTGCCCAATATGCTGGTGTTACACTGCAGCCCGGAGACATCGAGTCTGCCCATCGTGTGCAGCCTCTTCAGCCGCAACCTGGTCGTCCCAAAAATATAATATTAAAGTTAAGGAACCGTTCACATAAGGACGCCATAATATCAGGACTCCGTAGGGCTAAAGGTATTACCACGTCAGACATCGGCTACAGTGGAGACTCGAGGAAGATTTTCGTGCATGATCATTTGACACCAAGCAATAAAAAACTACTAAAGGAATGCAAACAATTGTGTGTTGCGAAGAATTATGCTTATGTTTGGGTAAAAAACTGTAATATCTATGTACGAAAGGCTGACCAAACTCCACTAATACATATAAAAAGTTCGGCTGACTTTCGTAAAATTATCTAATTGCAGTTCCAGTGCGGGAGTAACTTACACCTTGGTAATAATTATAACTGATTTAGTTACATTATACTTATGCAATTCCTATCATATAAAATTGCATCGCATTAAATATTATATTGTTTACACAGCACACATAATACATACCATACACTTACATGCAATGTGCACACAGACTATACATAACTGTTATACATTTCTATCTATATGCGTGTTGTATATATTTATCTACATACAAAACTTATATCTAACACAGACTATACATAACTATTATACATTTCTATCTATATGCGTGTTGTATATATTTATCTACATAAAAAACTTATATCTAACCAAATCAAATAAAATTTACTATTTACAGGTATTAAAAATCGTAATGTTTATATTTTATTATAATATTCAGATATTACTTTTATTATATATATACAAATATAACCGTTTACAATTAAAAATCATAGATAAAACAGATATGCAATTGAAATACATTTCTACTCGTGGCGATCGTATGTCAATTTTATATTTATTATTGAAGTTATCGCGCGACGGCGCAGCAGTTATTTACCACTGCGGTACCTACTCGCATGCTTGTGTACCAGTGGTTTCGCGCCGCCGCCGCCACCTCCGGCCGCACTTTTTGCATTCAATGAATGACAACGAATTAGTCAATCCTATTTTATATTTGTTTTTTCACTTTTACTACGACTCAGTACTTTACAATTTCATTTTAACTTGTGGAAAATAATCTCTCAATTTTTTATCAAAACACTAGGGGTTTGAGAACAAAAACACAACTTTTATATCAAAATAAATTAAGTAACAATTATGACATTATCATTATCACAGAAAGCTGGCTTTGTGATGGCATAGCAGATACGGAACTTTGTGATAGTCGCTATGACGTTTTTAGAAAAGACCGAAATCGAACTCTAAGCGGTAAGTCGGATGGTGGCGGCGTTGCGATTCTTATTTTACGTACTCTCGGGGCACGCGCACGTCCGGAGTGGTCCGGTGAGGATTCGGAGAGCTTGTGGGTGACGGTTCCCGCTTCCTCATTACGCAAACGTTGCATATCAAACACTAGAGCCTCAGTGCATGATTTGCACCTGTGTTCCGCGTACGCTCCGCCGGGCGCCTCTCTAGCAAACCACATTTCAAATATTGCGTCACAAGTGGGAGTCGTGGCTTCGGTATCGCCCGACTCAAACTTTTTTATCGCCGGAGATTTTAACCTACCGTTCATTCAATGGGATACTGACAATAATCCCGAATTTCCTCGCCGTGGCGCATCTGAGACTCTAAATGCTGGAATTAATCTGATAGAAACACTGTATTCTTTAGACATGACACAATACAACATAACCAAAAACAACAGTGGTAATATCTTAGACTTAATATTTAGCAACTTTAGTATTGAAGCACACAGATCTACTTGTCCATTAGTAAAGGAGGATCCCCACCATCCGTCCCTAGAAATTAAAGTTAGTGATATATTCTCTGTACCTCTCACAGAATCAAACACACCTAGACACAGGTTTCATAAGGGGGACTATGAATCCATTAATAAGGAGTTAAGTAATGTGGATTGGTACAGTTATCTGTCGGCTTCAACGCTTGAGGAATCTGTTACTAAGTTTTATGATTGTCTCTATAATCTAATAAGAAAATTTGTCCCACTCGATACGAGAACTAAAAAATCATGTTACCCGATTTGGTATAGTTATGCTTTAATACAGGTCATTAAAGAAAAAAACAAAATGCATAAGAAATGGAAAAAATACCATAACCCTTTAGATTATGACGAATTCAATTTGTTGCGCAAACGTCAAAATAAACTTCAGGAAGAATGTTGGTGTACTTACGTTAAGTCAATGCAAACCAACATTAAGCAAAACCCAAAACAATTATGGACCTATGTTAAGGCACGCCGCGGCAGTTCCTCTTATCCAAAATCTTTTGAGTATAATGGCACAATATTAGACGATAATCAAACAATATGCGAAAGCTTTAGCGATTTTTTTAGCTCTGTATTTATCAAACCGGCACCTTTATATCCTGAGTATGACCTGGCACCACCTTTTTGTGACGCAGAAGAGACAGTTTGTTCTGCAAAAATAAGTACTAATCACATTTATAAACTGCTTATAAGTCTAGATCGTAATAGTGGGGCTGGCAGTGATGGCATACCCTCAATATTTATAATACATTGTGCTGAGAGATTAAAATTACCATTATGTATATTGTTTAACAGATCGCTATCAGAAGGTAAATTCCCAGAAAAGTGGAAAGAAGCACTTATTGTGCCTATATATAAAAAAGGTTCAAAACTTAAAATTCAAAATTATAGACCTATATCAATATTAAATCAATTTGCTAAAATATTCGAGAAAATTGTTCTAAATAATATATGTTCAACTTTGAATAAGGCTATTCCATTACAACAGCATGGTTTCACCAAGGGCCGGTCTACTGTCTCTAATCTAAGTGAGTTTGTAGGGTTTGTTCTCTCTCAGATGGATAAGAGAAAGCAGGTTGACGTGATCTACACTGATTTTGAGAAAGCATTCGACCGTGTGGATCACGTCATCTTGCTGCGCAAATTATTCAGACTGGGGCTTAGGGGCGATTTATTTAGATGGATGTCTTCATATGTAAAAAATAGACGACAAGCAGTTGTACTTGGTGGCTCAAGGTCCGATTTCATTTTCGTTCCCTCGGGAGTGCCTCAGGGTTCACACCTGGGGCCGCTTTTATATAACGTCTATCTATACGATATCTACACGGTTTTACTTCACTCAAAATTCTTGATGTATGCAGATGACAAAAAAATTTTTTTACAAGTAAGCAAAATAAAAGACTGTAATAAATTACAATGCGATTTAGACCGCTTGAATCGTTATTATGATTTAAATCGAATCAGTATAAACATTAGTAAATGCGCTCAAATCACTTTTACAAGAAGTTCAAACCCCATTTTATTTGACTATCGTATGAACGGTGAAAGTGTACGAAGAGTTAATAATATACGGGATTTGGGTGTGACCCTCGACAATAAAATGTTGTTTGATCATCATATCGACGATATAACAACTAAAGCGTATCGAAACTTGGCATTTATTTACCGTGCCTGCGAGCCATTCAAGGACATAGCTTGTCTTAAACTAATATATTTCTCCTACGTTAGGAGTTTGCTTGAGTATGCATCGTGTATCTGGTCGCCTCAATACATAACCCATAAAGAACGAATCGAAAAAATTCAGCACTCGTTTGTACGCCATCTTAACTTTCGTGTAAAAAAATGGGACGTAGACTATGAATCCGCTTATGCACGACACAAAATTATAAGTCTTGATAACCGGCGACAGCTTCTAGATGTTTGCTTGCTGCACGACATCATTTCTGGTCGCATGGACAGTCCTACACTTCTGTCAGAAATTAGCTTTAACACGCCTTCTATTCGCACACGTCACACAAAACAGACACTTTTTGCCATTCCTTTCGTACATACAAATTATGCACAAAACTCCCCGCTTGTGCGCATTCTTCGCGATTATAATAAAAAATTTGCTGATATAGATATTTTCAACTGCAGTAAAAACGTATTAAAAAATCACGTGCTTAAATTATTTTTAAAATAGTAATTAATTTTAATGTTATTTATTATTTATTCTCTTCAGTATAATATATGTATATGTTTGTGTGTATATATATATATATATATGTATAATATGTGATGTATATATATGTATATATTTATAAATAACTATGAATGTCGATCGTACTTTACACATACACAACACATACATCCATGCACACGCACACATACACTCACACAAAATCATCTTGCTGGAATTATGGTAGGTAACCTTGTCACGATGAGTTATTGTTCACGCATGATGGTTTGTTTTTTGTATCATAATATTTAACCAGGTAACCTAACCGTCTACAGTTAATATTGTTAATTTTTGTGGTCATCTTTCATTGGCTTTGTTATTGATGTTTATGCACTGTATTTAATTTATATGTTATGCTGTTGATGTCCCTAATAAAGAAAAATAAAAAATAAACCCCGAGGGTGAACTAAGGACGAGCAAACCCGCGACAACTAAGACAGCCCTGGCGGCGCCAACGAAAGCGAAATCGACCCCCCCCCCCCCCCCCCCCCTGGAGGGTAAGGCTTCACTACTGAAGTTCGGGACGGTGTCCCTGAAGAGCAGGCTTGACGAGGCCAAGGCCTGCAACAATAAGGCGAAAATGTCCCTAGCCGTGTCAAGGAACTTAAAGACTGACATAAAGCAAGACGTGTTGCAGGCCGTGGAACGACTATATCAAGTAGTCAAAGAGGCAGAAGCTGAATTAGCGACAGAGAGGAAAGGGAGGACGACTAATGAGAACATAGAGGGAGCTCTGACCTCGACGAGAACCCCTCAAAAAGGTGATAGGGTCGAAAGGTCAAGACAGGACTGGGACGACACTATACTAGGGAAAATAGGAGACTCCTCCTAGAAAACAATAAGATCATGGGCGACCTCAAAGAGGCCATACAAAAACAGGAGGAGACGATGAACAGGGCAAGCTACGCGAGTGTAGTATCCGCATCCCAAGCTGGGAATCAGGACCCAGAGCGAACCGCGTTGCACTCTGTAGTCGTCTCCTCGACCAAGGAGGGAGAAACGGGAGAAGAGGTCCTGGAGAGAATAAGAAGGGCAGTGGATGCGAAAGAGGGATGGGTAAGAGTAGAGAGAGTAAGGAAGGCAAAAGATAGGAAAGTGATAATGAGTTGCAAGGACGAGCAAGAGAAGAGGAAAATTAAAGAGCGCTTGCAGACGGCGGGGGATAACCTTGTGATCGAGGACGTGAAGAACAAGGACCCGTTGCTGGTTCTGAAGGACGTGCTGAAAATACACAGCGATGAAGATGTCATCAAAGCCCTTCGGAACCAGAACCGGGAGGTTTTTCGCGACCTCGATGACAAGGATAATCGAGTGACGGTAAAATACCGTAGGAGAGCGCGGAACCCCCATAATGGGCATGTCGTCTTGTGCGTATCTCCAGTGATCTGGAAGAGGGCTATCGCTGAGAGGAAGTTGCGAGTGGACCTTCAGAGGGTAACAGTTGAAGACCAGACCCCCTTAGTCCAATGCACCAGATGCCTGGGGTATGGGCATGGAAAAAGGTATTGCAAGGACGCCGTAGATTTATGCAGCCACTATGGCGGCCCCCATTTAAGCGCAGATTGCAGTGAAAGGATAACTGGGGAGCCACCAACCTGTAAAAACTGCACCAGAGCAGGTATAGATGGCGCCCAGCACAATGCGTTTAGCTCGGAATGCCCAGTGAGGCGCAGGTGGGACCAGCTGGCGCGGTCAACAGTAGCGTATTGCTGAGGGCCCCCATGGCAAACTAACCGCGTGCAAAATCCTGCAGGCCAACCTACAGCGGAAAAAGCTAGCGACAGAAGAGCTCCTTATTGAGGCAGGCCAGCGGGGAGCGTCGGTGGCACTTCTACAAGAGCCGTACGTGGGTGGAGAAAGGCGTATGAAGGGCTGCAAGCGGGCTAGGATGTTTCAGAACGCCGGGGAAGATGAAGGGATCGTCAAGGCCGCAATAGCGGTATTCAAAACTGACATGAAGATCGTTCAATATCCAGAATGGACGACAAATAACATCGTGGTCGGGGGAATCCAAACCGGCGTCTGGGAGATCGTACTGGTCTCCGTATACTTTGAGCCCGACCAGCCCCTAGAGCCATATATAAACCATCTGAAGAAGGTAAGAGCATCAATAAGGACCAGGAGGTGGATTGTAGGAGGGGATTTAAACGCCAAAAGCACGTGGTGGGGAAGCCCGAACACAAACAGCAGGGGAGGGGAACACAAACAAGAGTTGCTGGGCGCCATGGCTGAATTGAGGCTGAATGTACTCAACACAGGGGAAACTCCGACCTTCGACACCATCCGGGGACAGAAACGATACAGCAGCCACGTCGACGTGACGATGAGCTCGACTGACTTAATAGACTGGGTGGACGACTGGAAGGTCGACGAGGGCCTGACTAGCTCGGACCACAACGGGATGACATTCTCAGTAAGGATGCAAAGGGCAAACGGAATAACAATTAACAGGACCACGAGAACCCTAAATACTTGGAAAGCCGACTGGACCAAATTCCGAGAAAAATTTGCCCAAACAATAGAAGAAGAACAGTTTACTAAAGATAAAATTGGGAGAATCGACAGCGTAGAAGAACTAGAATTAGCTGTCAAAAAATACACTGATATAGTACAAGAAGCGTGTGCGCTGTCGATTCCCCCAAAAAAGCAGAGTGATAAACTTACCGTCCCGTGGTGGTCCGAGAAGTTGGAGAAACCCACGCGGACCTGGCCTGACCTGGATTAAAGCCCACGCGGGAATAGAAGGCAATGAGAGGGCGGACACATTGGCTAAAGAGGCGGCCCTGAGACTGAAGTGCAAGCCAAGTTACGACGAGTACCCTGTTTCATTCGTCAAGGGTAACATACGGAAGGGGACCCTTGAGGAATGGAACAGGAGATACACCACGGGCGAGACCGCGGGCATCATCCGACTGTTTCTTCCTGACGTTAAGACCGCACACAGCGTGATGAAAAGGTTCACGACAAGTAGTGAAACGACTCAGCTGCTAACGGGGCACGTTGAATTTTCCGAGTACCTGCACAGGTTCAAGTGCAAGGGGAGTCCATCGTGCATCTGTGACCCGATACAAGAGGAGACGGTGCGACACATCATCTTTGACTGCCCAATACACGCGAGGGCAAGGCACCAACTCGCCGAGGAAATCGGAATGGAAATAAAGACAACCAATGCGGCTGAAATCATGCTAAGTAAGAAACTAGATCGTTTTCTTACATACAGTGTTGAGATTGTAAAGGTAGTAAAAAACAGAAACAAAACAGATTGAGTAACCAATGCTTTATATGCTTATATTATTAGAAAGCATTATATAATGCTTTCTAATAATATAAGCCGGCCACCGGCAAACCTTATTTACTACCTTCACATTTTAGTCATAGTACACCTTTAGAGAAATATTTCGTTAATTTTCTGTCTGTAACTGGTGGTTTACAATATAATAATATAAAAAATGAGAAAAACCGGATTCTAGACTTGCTTATAGTAAATACAGACAACTGTGTATGCGGGCCTCCGGCGGACCCTTTGGTCCCTGTCGACAACTTCCATCCCCCACTTACTGCCGTTTTAAATTTTAAGCTACCATATAAACTTATGGCATATTCTCCGTCACATAGATACTGTTTCCCCCAGGGCGATTATAGGTCCATAAATACGGCAATTGATGAGATAGACTGGGATTCCATACTATCGAGCCTACCTGTGGAGGCTGCAGTTGGTGTATTTTATGAAAAAATTTATGATATAGTTAGAAAATATGTTCCTCAACGTCCTTTTAAATCTCATCAATTTCCTATATGGTTTTCTCGACCTCTCATACACATTTTTAAAAATAAAAAGAGAGCGTGGATTAAGTGGAAGAAGTTTGGAAATAAATTGGATTATAAAGAGTTTTCTGACTGTCGCCGTCGATTCAAACTTTTATCGAAGGAATGTTACCGTAATTATATAAAATCCATTGAAGACGGCTTGCGTAATGACATTAACACATTCTGGCGATTCGTTAATAGTCGTAAAAGTAGATCTGGAATTCCCAGCACTGTGGTATACAGCGACGTTCACTCAGATGACCCTAAAAATGTTTGTAACTTGTTTTCAAATTTCTTTAGCTCAGTGTATGAAAACAGTGAATTAAATAATCTTGAAGCAGAGAATTTGCCTCAGGCTAACGACTACTGTGATGCACTTTCGGATATTCATATCTCATTGGAGGCCGTGACTAAAGAACTTAAGTCATTGGATGTTACTAAAGGTCCAGGACCTGATCGGTTGCCACCCCTGTTCTTCAAACTTACTGCTGAATCAATTAATAAGCCTCTTTTTATCCTATACAATAAAAGTCTCCGAGAAGGTATAGTGCCTCAGTGTTGGAAGATTGCCAATGTTACACCTGTGCATAAAAATGGTTCTAAAATTGATGTAACTAACTACCGTCCTATATCATTATTATCCACTCCATCGAAAACTCTTGAGAAATTAGTACACAATGCGGTTTATCCCATAATAAACCATGTCATAATTCCTGAACAGCACGGATTTGTAAAGAAGAGGTCTACTGTCAGTAATCTTATAGTTTATACAAATTTTTTGTTTGAGAGTTTCGATGCTTGTAAACAAACAGACGCTATTTATACAGATTTTTGCAAGGCTTTCGACAAAGTTGACCATTTGTTATTATTAAAAAAAATGGCTTTTAACGGGATCCGAGGAAATCTGTTGCGCTGGTTCTCATCCTATGTTATAAATAGAGTTCAGACTGTTGTGATCAATGGATTTACATCGGATCCAGTACTGGTTACATCTGGGGTACCCCAGGGATCCATATTGGGCCCGCTGCTGTTTATAATATTCATTAATGATATTAATAGTTGTTTCCAGAACGCCAAATTTCTTTTATATGCTGATGATTTGAAGGTTTATCTAAACGTTGATGACTACAACGATTGCATAAAGTTACAAGAAGATCTGGATAGATTATCTAATTATTGCGTGCGGAATAAGCTACATCTCAGTCTTTCTAAATGCAAATATATTGTATTTACAAAGAAAAAACATGTTTTAAACATGTGTTAAACTACCAGTTTCGACTTTGTGGTGCTCCACTTGCTCGAGTGTCTCTAATAGAGGATCTAGGTGTATTGATGGATTCTAAATTGCATTTTGAAGCGCATGTTGACTATATTACTAACAAAGCCTATCAATTGTATGGATTTGTCCTGAGAGCGTGTACCCCCTTTAAACATTCTACTACTTACCTACTTTTATTCCAGTCTCTAATTCGGGCACAACTCGAGTATGCTACGGTTATTTGGAATCCTTTTTATGATAAATACAGCGATAGTATAGAATTGGTTCAACGTAAATTTCTCCGTGTTATCGATTATAGGTGTCATCGTAGTAGATCTTCGTATGACATTTTATTAGATAAGTTTAACATTCTTTCACTCTACAAGAGACGATTGCTCATGGATCAGATGTTGTTGTATAATATATGTTGCAACAAATTTGATTGTGGTGACATTAATAACCAAATTTACTATCGGGCGCCAAGCAGAGCGGGCCGTACGTGCAGCACTATGACTTTTCGTCTTTTTGCACCCAAAGAGTGCAGAACGAATGCGGGTGAGCGTGCTCCTTTAAGGCGTATCATGAAATCATACAACGACTGCTTTAAACATGTTGATTTATTTGCACTGTCGCCAGCATTGTTTAAGAAGAGTATTTTAGACTTTCTGACTGAGTAATGTGAGCTCAATGGTATCTGCAATTTGATTTAGTCTGCTTTTTGTGATTCCGACACTAAAGTTCCTACTTACATATATTTATAATAATTTCTGTAGTGGGTAAACTGACTCACACAACTGCTTATTAAAGTAAAATGAGGATAATGGTGCTGATTGTGCAACCACTCAAATATTAGTGTAATGTTATTAAGTAATCTTCTGTACAATTGTTTGTTATCCTAAATAAAATAAAATAAAATAAAAAAAAAATAAAATAATAGAAGTTAGAAAATGAAAAATAATTAAGTAACAGACATAGTTAATAAGAAAATAGTAATAAGATGTAATTAATGATATGTAAACAGTAAAATAAAGAAAAATGTATACAGTTATTGCCCCTCAAAGTGTGTAATAAAGATAAAAATAGAGATAAAAACATAGCAGTAAACAGCTTAGGTATAGTTGCGAGTCCCACCCATTAAAGCGTGAAAGATGATGAATGAGAGAAAGACAGAATGTGGCATGGAAGTACGAGCAGTAGCAAAAGAGAGAACTAGTATGAAAGAGTGTCGCTAATATAGGCTCCGATAATGTTGGAGGTAGTAAGAGAAAAAAAAAAAAACCTAACCTAACCTATTTTTTTTTTTTTGACGCGGGGAAAAATGCGTTACGCACACCACCGGTGCCTGGGTGGCCTCCGGTGGTAGTGTGGGACTCCCCGTCAGCTGTCCGACGGTATACCCACTAAACGACCCCGCGAAATGCCATCGGCCGCGTTGGTGTGGCGCCCCGGATCTGTTGGCAACAGGGCACCACTGCGACTGGCCAGCCCCTCACAAGGGGCCGGACTTCTTCTCTCTAGGGGCCATCCCGGCAAATTGGGACAGCCCCTACGGCGGCGGGACCGTTATGGGGCCAGGTTCCCAGCCTGACCCCTAGTCCCACAGGTTAGGGAGGCGGCAGGAGGTGCGCGTAGCGCCTCCGCCGCACTCCTGTCCGCCGTCTCCGGAGCGGGACAGCCACGGGATCATCTTCCCTGTCGCGCTCCATGGCCTCCTTCCGCGACATAACTATTTCGCAGAAGGAGGCCATCGCCTGCCAGCACCTGTCACTCCCGAGCATGGAGCGGACCACGCTCGGGAGTGAGAGGTCCGCGTCTCCCAGCGCGGACGCCAGATCGCGGCGCTGCCGAGACCACATGAGACACTGCTTTAGTGTGTGTTGAGCAGTGTCCTCGGCCGCGCCGCACTCATGGCAGTCCGGCCGCTCTTCCCGCCTCGCGACCCGATGCAGGTACTCACCGAAACATCCATGTCCGGTGAGCACCTGCACCATGCGGAAGGTGAGGGGTTTCCGCTTCCGCAGCATCCACCTTTCCAGGACCGGGCGCAGCGCCTCCGCAACGCGGGTACCATACCGCGGCTGCGCCAGGTCCTCCGCATCATCTCTGCGTGCCCTCGCCGGCGACATCGCCCTATTTCCTCCATCCTGGGGTGCTCGCCGAGTGCCCTCCTACTCGCAACAAAGTTGTACACCTCGGCGAGCACCTCCGCCACCAGCTCCCAGGATGGGTAGCCAGCGAGGGCGGTCGCGGCCATCCAAGCTACCGTACGGTACCCCCTTATCACCCTCTGCGCGATGACCCGCTGCGCTCTGCCGAGCTGGGCCTTATTTTGGCGACAGAGGGCGTCCGCCCATATGGGGGCACCGTACGTGGCCATACTCCGGCAGATTCTGGAGTACAGCCGCCTGCACGCGGCGCTGGGCCCGCCCAAATTGGGCAGGAGCCGACCCAGCGCCGACGCAGCTCTGATGACCTTCGGCCCCAACTGCTCGAAGTGGGGGCCGAAGGTCCATCTCCCGTCAAGGGTGAGGCCCAGGTACCTCATCTGGGCACTCACCCTGATTCTCCTTCCTCCTATTTGGAGGTGTGCTCCCGAGGGGGGGCCCCGCCTGCCGGTCCTGCGGAAGAGGAGGGCTTTTTTTTTTTTTTTTTCCAACTTCACATTATAATTTTACAACAAATTATGTACACATACACACAAGTGAAGTCAGAATTGACTCTCACTCAGGGTTCTATGCTAGGAACTTACAAAGAATTCCCAGCCCAGGTTTTCAGTGAAAGTCAAGAGTGACGACATGAACCAAAAATATACAATGATATTTAACCATTACAAACACATAAATTAAACAAAAGCAAAACGCCAATATACTTGGTGTAATGTACCTGGTGCTCACTTATGAGACAACTACACTATGCTGTATGGTCACAGAACCAATGCATGCATGTCGGTAGATAAAAAATAGGATTTCCGCCTCTGTTATGTCAGTGTAGGTTAGTTTCGAACATTGTCTATGTTGAGTGAACAAAACAACTTTTACATGTAGGTAATTTAAAAATTTGTTAGGAAGTGATGTGGCTTATAGGAATATCCATAAATCAAAGTTGAGGAAAGTTAGGCACACTTAAACTGTACAGCTCAATGTCTAGACATAACTTTAGAACAGTACATGCAATTTATTTGGCACACGTCAAGGAAAATAAACTCGTCGGTGGCCCAAAAAATCTTTATTCGATGCAGACCAAATTGGAAACAAATATACTCGCCGGCTGCATAGGTACCAGTAGCCCATAAGTGCATTGACTTGATCATATATGAATGAACCCGTTTATAGCGCATAAGTAGAGGTAAGCATTTTTATGTCACTCTTTTGTACATTTAGTAAGTAACTTTTGAGTCGTGTCCGAAATGTAAACTTACTTTGTAGGGCCCGCATCGGTGGAAGTAGCACATTCTAACATTTAGAGGCACAAAAACTAAAGCTCCCACGGAATGCTGCTGATCTGTGACGTGGAGTCATTAGACGGGTAGTTGACGATCTCGTACTGTAGGCGTGAATGTCTTTGGACCACCGCAATTTTTCATACAGATAATCCGGCTTTTGGGTTTTGATCACATCAAAGAGTAGGCAGGCAAGGTGAAGACGCATACGATTAGCCATTTTAAGTCTGTTATCCCTATTGAGGTAAGGCGTTACATGTGTGCGTGGGGGAATGGGATAACAAAAACATGCACATGCATTCTGTGCACGTTGAATCATCCGTTCTGTTCTCCTTAAGATGCTGGTACCAAACACAACATTTGCATAATTTAGCCTAGACAGCACAAGGGATTCACAAAGCCTGACCCTCAGCTCAATACTTATAAAAGGACGAATACTATATAAAAGTCTTAAGCGATGAAAACAATTTTTTATAGCCAGTGAGATATGCTTCTCAAACTTCAATTGGGAGTCCATAATTAAACCTAAGTTCCTCGCTTCTTGCACATGCTCAATTGGTTTTCCATCAACAAATATTACAAGGATTGAGGCTTAAAGTATCACTTACTTGTTTCCGTGAACCTAGCACTAGGAATTTTGATTTTGATGGATTAAGTACAAGGCAGTTATTATTTGACCAAGTGACTATTCTCTTTAAGTCCTCATTTATATGTTTCACAGCTTCAGACCTTTGAATGGGATGGAATGGATAATAAATTTGAAGATGGTCAGCAAACAGATGATACTTGCAATGTTTAATATTATTTATTAAGTCTGCACTGTACAAAATAAAGAGAAGTGGACCGAGGACAGATCCCTGTGGCACACCCCTGCTTACTGGACTCAAGGAAGAGAATAACACTTGACTGCCATTCTCTTTACACAGTTTCACGAGCTGATACCTATGACTCACATAGCTTTCAAACCATTGTATTGTGTCAGATGTGAATCCATAGTAACAAAGCTTTGATAATAGTAGCTCTGTATTAATTGTTTCAAAAGCCCTCGAAAAGTCAAGCAGTACCAATATAGTACTCAACCCACAGTCCTGAGAGCTGAGGATATTGTCTGTAACATCAAGAAGTGCTGTGGATGTGCTTCGGCCCCTCCGGAATCCTGATTGAAATTTAGGGAGGATTTGTTCACTTTCGAGATATTCAGACATCTGATGACTTATCACTTTTTCAAGCACTTTTGACAGACAAGGCAAGATGCTTATAGGTTTCAAATCTGCAAAACTGGAGGGATTGGATTTCTTGGCTTCGGTCTTCTCCAAACGGACCCGAAGCCCAAGCCTCTCTATACGGCTGACCACTAGTCCTACACCGACTTCGGCTAGCCGCGCCGCCTCCACAAAGGTCTTACCGGCCGGCGTCCCCGATTAGAGTAGCCACGGGCGGCGGGTCGGGGGACCTGCCGCCCCAGTGAGGATGTAGTGGCGGATGGCTCCCCTCCGTGTTTCGGGGGAGCCATCAAGAGGAGTCGAGGGGGACCAAGTATGTCCCCCCATCTTGTGTCGAGCCCACAAGAGGGCGACCCTTGCCGAGCCGCAGTGAGTATACACTTGCCTATCCTGCGACTCGGCTAAGGCGACGGAGGAACACCGTGGGGTTTTAGTGGGTAGTCCGGCCGTTTGGCCGGTAGTCCCACTCGAAGCCGTCCCCGCTGCCCCCGCGGCGGGGGAGGCGAAGTGCGTAAATGCATTTCCACACGTAAAAAAAAAAAACCTAACCTAACCTAACCTGGGATGCGCGTCCGAAACCTCCACGTTGGTCCTCCCGTTTCTTGTCCCTTTCATATTCGTATGGGGGGGAACGGAAGCGGGAGGGCTGGTGCACCCTGGACAACGGCAAATATGTTCCCTTTCGAGAGTTCGTGTTTGCCGTTGACCAATATCGGGCCCTGAGACCCAAAGCGAGTGGAGCGCTGCCCCTTTGTGGTGTGGCCGCGACCAAAGGAGGGTTGCTCGAGAGGAGTGACCAGGGGTTGATCGAAAGACTGATTCCGAGTAGGAGTATACCGTAGCTCCTTGGACCCTTTCTCAAGCCGACGTGGTTTCTGGGGTCAGATGACCTGGCTTTCGGGGCCAGACTGGCTGGGGAGAGGGGCCAAGGGGGTCGGGGGTCTTGGCTTCAACGCCCGGACTGCGAGGAAGAAAACCTCTATAAAAAAATTACCCTTAGTCCTTGTGTGGTGGGCAGGGTGTCATCGCTCGCGACAATTATATCTTAGTCTTAGGATGAGCTATTATTGTCTGCAGGGTGGTGACACACGGTCTTCCACATGGACGCAGTTGGCAACGTGCTGTGATACTCATGGGCAGGGGGATTGCTGCCCGCTAGCGTTGCAACCTCGCCGGAACTGGCAACCGGTGTTGTATCTGTCTTGGCACGGGAATGAGCGTCACCCCGAGCCGGGCCCCGAGATTTCAACGCCAAATCCAGGGCGTGGGGATCCCCGGCGACCGACGCCCGGGGGGAGGTTTTGGAAGATTAGGTGGTGTCCGCGGGCTTGGCGCTGCTGAACACGGGGCGGCTCACACGTGCGTGCGGAGACAGGGCGGGTCGATTGTTGACATCTCGTTCGCCAGTCCCGCCGCGCGAGAAACTGGAGGGTCATCGAGGGGGTGGAGACGCTATCGGATCACCGATATATCCGGTTCGACGTCGTCTGTCAGCCAGGTGTTGTTGGCTGTCTCGCTGGATATTGCGAACGCCTTCAACTCCATCCCCTGGGCGACAATCGAAGAGGCGCTGAGGTACCACAACGTCCCGTGGTATCTCAGGCGCGTCCTTGCGGACTATTTCGTTGACCGGGCCATTAGCTATCCGGCCCGGAGCGCAGTGGTCCGCATCCTATCTGTCGACTATCTATCCTGCCGACAGCGAGTTGGACGACGATACAGATCACCGCGAAATGAGGAAGAAGGCCCGCGAGGTAAACGGGCGGGTCGATGATAATCATGAACCGCCGTTTACCATGAGGGAGCTCACAGCGGCTGTATCGTCGTTCAACCCGAAGAAGGCTCCCGGTGCCGACGGCCTCACGCCTGACATTTGCGCTCGTGCCATCAACGGTGACCCTGAGTTCTTCCTGGCCCTTCTCAATAAATGTCGAGCCCTCCGCTACTTTCCCCGGCTGTGGAAGGGGGCCCTCGTAATTGTCCTTCGGAAACCAGGCAAAGACTCATATACCTTGCCCAAATCGTACAGGCCGATTGGGCTTTTGCCTGTCTTGGGCAAGGTATACGAGAAAATGCTGATCGCTCGCCTCAAGCACCACATTCTGCCGAGGATTAGTACTCGCCAGTACGGGTTTATGCCACAAAGGGGCACCGAAGACTCCCTCTATAACCTGGTGCAGCACATCCGCGCCAAGCTTGACGAGAGGAGAATGCTCACTCTCGTCTCGCTGGATATAGAGGGAGCCTTCGACAACGCCTGGTGGCCGGCAATCAAACTACGACTGGCTGAGGAAAATTGTCCTCTGGGCTTGAGGAGAGTGATCGACAGCTATCTCAGCGATAGGACGGTCAGAGTTAGGTACGCCGGGGGGGAAACCTTGCGGTCCACCACCAAAGGGTGCGTCCAAGGGTCCATAGGAGGACCGATTTTGTGGAACCTCCTATTGAATCCTCTTCTGCAGCAACTCGACCTTGCGGGGGTGCACTGTCAGGCCTTCGCCGATGACGTCGTGCTGATGTTCGACGGCAACACTGCGCTGGATATAGAGAGACAGGCCAATGCCGCTCTCGAGCATGTGAGGGCGTGGGGTGTCAAAAACCGTTTGAAGTTTGCGCCGCAAAAGACCAGCGCTATGCTGATCACGCGCAAACTTCGGTATGATACCCCGTGCCTTACCATGGGCGGGATAGACATTGGCATGTCTCGGCAGATCAAACTGCTGGGGTTGACGATTGACGCGGGTCTGACGTTCAACGCGCACGTGGCTACTGTCTGTAAAAGGGCAGTGGCCATATACGGCCTTGCGCGTACGGCCCGCGTCAGTTGGGGACTCAACCCTAAGTAGTGAAGATCATATATTCAGCCGTAGTGGAGCCTACGATATTGTACGCTGCCACCGCATGGGCTCCAGCGGTCAATAAGCTGGGTATCCAGAAACAGCTCAACAGCGTACAGCGGGGCTTCGCTCAGAAGATCTGCAGAGCCTACCGCACGGTCTCCCTGAACTCCGCACTGCTGCTGGCTGGGGTGCTGCCTCTTGACCTCAGAGTGCGCGAAGTCGCCTCTTTAAACGAGGCCAGGAGGGGGCTACCCCATCCGCTGCTCGGGGACAGGGAGATCGAGCGGATGGCCTCGAAGATCGAGGCCCCGCATCCCGCGGAGCTGGATAGCTTGGAGTTCGGCAGCCTGGTGGACGAGGAACAATGCAGGGCAAACTCCAACTTTGCCCTGCGAATGTTTACGGACGGCAGCAATAGCATATGGAACGGCGACGCCGAAACCAAGGCCGTCAAGCTTGCTTTGTCGTCCTATTGTACCGTCTACCAGGCGGAACTCCTGGCTATCTGCACGGCGGCCGAGTACGCTTTGAGCTGCGATGGACCCAGCATTGGCATCTTCAGCGACTCCATGGCGGCGCTCCAGGCGGTGGCGAACGTCGAGTCCCCCCATCCCCTGGCGGTGCAAACACGGGGCGCTCTTAAACTGTGCAAAAGCCAGGGTAAGAGCGTCTCGTTGTTTTAGATTAAGGCACACGCGGGTTTGGAGGGGAACGAGCGTGCCGATGAACTCGCCAGGGGCGCCGCACTGGGGTTGCGGAGGCGGCCAGATTACGACCGCTACCCTGTCTCATTCGTCATAATAAATAATTATTATAATCATAAGTAATTTGTAGGGAGTCAAGCAAATGCCCACGGCACGAAGAGAGCCTTAGAGCAGCATGTGCCGTGCGCATCTCCCGCGATTCGGCTCATATGACCGTGAGGTCGGTAGAGCCATGGGCGGTGGTGGGTTGTATGTCTCATTCGTCAAAGGTATGATCCGTAAGGGTACCATTGACGAATGGGACAGGAGATACAAATCGGGAACAACAGCTTCGACGACGAAACTGTTCTTCCCGAGTGCGGCGGAGGCGTACGGCATCGTGGGCAAAATGGTGCCGTCGAGCATCACCACGCAGGTCCTCTCGGGGCATGGTGGGTTCTCCGCGTACTTGCACAGATTCAAGTGCGCGGATGACCCATCGTGCTTTTGCGAGCCCGGCGTGGACCAGACAGTGCAGCATATATTGTTTCGGTGTCCTGCATTCTCCAAACAGAGGTACGATTTGGAGCAGGAGTTGGGAATGCGGGTCACCGAAACAAAGGTCTCCGAATTAGTGGTGGGCATAATACGAACAAAATTTTTAAAATACTGCGTCAGTCTAGCCATGGTTGTCATTGACCGTAACAAGCAGAGCGGCTCCACCTAGGACTAATGCTGTATACCTCGGCTATACTCTGTATAGCCGATGGGATCGCGGTGGCTAGGTGGAGCTGTGAAGCTCTCTGTCGCCCGTGGCTGGACTGATGCAGTATGGGGAGGGAAGTTTGGAAACAGCCACTATCGTTTCACCGACGTTCTAAAATGGGCAAAATCAAATTTTAGAAAACAAAACTGAAAGATGATGAATGGAAGAATGAATCGGGTGACCCAATTATATGCGCTTTAGCGGAGGTGGAGTACCTTTAAAATAAAAAAGTGATGGTACGCTGGTTCGTCTCCAGAGTACCATACGATTTTAATAAGTGCATGCCTATCAGTCCCGGTCAGGAGCCCGCACTCCTGACTACCTGTACGAGGAAATAGAATGTCACACAGCCCGGTTTTCGTAACCCAAACGATAAGCGTCTACGAGTTCAGAATCGGTTATTTGACCAAACAATTGAGTAACCAAATACGTGGAAGCCGCCTCCCTTGAAAACGTTTTCCCACGACATCTTACAAAGATGATCCACACGTGATCACGTGAAACCAAAGAAATATATGTGCAAGTGCATTCAGACTCCTGCTTCACCCCGTGACCAATATAATAACAAAAGTTATTATATTGATCGCGATGACTTTAACGAACGTTCGATAGGGGTACTTATAATATTGGCCACAACACATAGTGAAGTTATTGCACAGAATCGAGGCTCACTGGATGATATCCTAAAATACATCATTTTGGTCTTTAAAGTGTTCTGAGTTCCCACACTAAGGAATTCTCTTCTGATATCCACTGACGTCATGATACAGAGTCTACAGTCATACTAACAATAGAAATTGAACGGCCAGCTTTTAGTGTTTCGGTCTTGCGTATTAATGTTTCAAATTCGTAATTAAGGAGGTAAACTAGACGATCATATTTCCTTTTCCCAGATAGCTACTTGCAACTCTCATATAATTTCAAGTCCACGTCATTGGGTTACTACACTTGGAGGGACACAGGAACTGGGTGTGTCCGATCTCTAGGCACCGGTGGCAGCGCATAGGGCGCTGCTCGATTAGCTGGACCATGGCTGCACTCCAGACAACACAGATCCGCCCCGCCTCCACCAGCCGTTCCACTGACTCCACAGGGCATGAGGCCAGGGCCGACCCCATTCGCTGGCCTCCCATAGAGACAGCGCCCACCCTTATCTTCTCCGGAGGGCAGCCAGCCTTCTCAGCCAGCGCCGCCCGGAGTTCCTCATAAGTGATGGAGTCATCCAACCCGCTGACTCGGAAGTCGGCCATTTTGGTGGGGCGGGTGATCCTGCCCTCTTCCCCCAGCACCTCCCTCCATTCTAGCCGCTAGTGCGTCCGCCTGCGACGCCCTCGCCTCCTGCGGGAGCTCCAGCACGCAGCCGCCCGCCATTGACCTCCTAAATTTGCAAGGGCCAATCCCCAGTTCCCAGAGGTTGATCTTGGCCCTTCATTGGCGAGCGCCGCGGAGTATGTGGCCCCCTCGGCAACCGCCTCTGGCTTCAGCGTCAGAACGACAGCCAGTGTCTTCGGCGCCTTGGGGAGCTTGGCCTTCTACGTACCAGGCGTGGCAGGCGTCGACTTGACGAGCGGCTTGCGGGCTTTCTTCCCCACCGTCGTCCATCCATCCTCCTCCAAGACAAGGGGATCCTCTTGGCGGGACGACCCCGAAAATTGTTCCGCCGCTCGGATCCCCGACGGTGGAGCCAAGGGTGCTGGCTTCAACCCCTTCACCTGCCTGGCCTTCTTAGGCTAGTTTGTAGGTGGCGCCAGCGTGGTTGGAGCCACCACAGTTCGCGGAGCCGGAGTGCTGCCTCCTGGCGGGCGTTCCACCTTTTTGTCCGCCGCCAAGGCTGGACGCCGGCGGCTGGTCGAGGCCGGCAGGAGTCTGCCATCCAGCTCCAGGCACTCGAGGCGCGCCGCAATGACGCCTCCGACATGGGTCATGAGCTCACGCTGGAGCGACCCCATCGCCTGCAAAAACTCCTCCCGCGTGAGCCCATCCCCGCCCTTACGCGACTCCTGCGTGCGCTCAGTTGGGGCCACCGGGGGTGCGGCTCCCTCAGCCGTGTGCTCCGAGAAGGCCTTACGGAGAGCCGCCACTTCCTCAGAGAGGGCCGAGAGTTGGCCCCGCAGACGTTTGTTGTCCACGTGGAGCCGCCGGACCTCTTCTTCCTCCTTGCGTGAGAGCACGGACCACCCCCAACATTGTCTGCGCGGCCTCCCGGACCTCCCTGATGCAGGTCCCCTTTAGGTTCTTCGACTTGTGGAGAACCTGTTTGATGGCCTCCGCACCATCTTCAGCCCTCTGCTGGAGCTCAGCGAACGACGACATTGGAGGAGGGGACCTCCTCTTCTTGCGGTCCACCTTTCCCTCCTCCAACGTGGAGGGCGCAGACTCCGTCTTCGAGTCCGGGAGACCATCCCTTAACTCCCTTCGAGCCTGGGAAGGCCCACCGCATGGTGGTACCCCTTCCCTACCCGTATTTTCGGCACTTTCGGTGCCTGTGTCGTCTCCGGGCTCCCAGCCTCCTGCTCGGCACACTCGGCCTCCGAGGCACTGGTCTCCCAGAGACGTCCACCAAGTGGCCTCTTGCGGTCCGACTGAGCTGCCCCCCTGGCAGAGCTCTCGCTGTCAGGAACCCCACCATCCGTTCCCTCCAGAGAGTAGCCCCGCCCCGAACCACCCGTTTGCGGCCCTTGCGTAGGAGAGCACACCTTTCTTCTTCCTCTCTCCTGGTTTGGCGCTCCCCGCAGTGGGATAGGCGCCGGAGGTAGCCTCCGACTCCATCTCCCAGTCCAGGGACCGACTCAACAATGACTCCGACGGAGAGAAAATCCTTCCGCCGACAACAGAAAACACAACAAAACAACAGCATAATAACAAGAACAACAAAGCAACACAACAACACACAGATAAACAACAAAAGTATAAACAATAAACCACCTAACCTAACCCTACGACATACACGCTTGCGTCGCCCCGTATCCCCTGGGGCGATCGCCTCCGATGAAGCCTTTAAAGCCGTCCCGGCTAAAGGCTAGCGGTGTTTAGTCAGTAGGAATCTGACATAACTCGTTCGGCCGTCTGATAGGGTACTCATGAGAGTTCATTTTCTTGGACGAAAAAAGAAAAAAAAACGACGATAGGTACAGTTGCAGTTTGCCGCCATTAAACGAACACCTGAACCACCTAGTAAACTTCGGAAGCCAGTCAAGCCGTCGCCCTCTGAAGCATTACCTTCGGACTCATATTGGAAGCAACGTCGTTTCATTTTCTCCAGCCAGAGCTACGCCCTACAACCGGAGGTGCGAAGAACTAACCCGCCAGTACCTCCATACGTATATTATTTTAATATTCTCGAGTACGGATCGTATCTAAGGGTCGTATCTATGGTACAAGTAGTTTGTTGAAACATGTACAATATATGCACAATCTGTCTTTTTTCGCTGACGCTCCTTCGTGCTAGGTGTACGTGTGGTATCGATGGTAGATAGCAGCGCCAAAGGAGAAAACAAAGAACACAGTTTGTTTATGATATCTTACTTTATTTGTTTAAATCAAATGCATTTTGGTTTCGTTACATAATATAATCTATACATGATTGCGATAGGTACATCGACGAAAGGACAGTACAAGAGCGTCCCGCGGCGCACGGTACGACACCGCACTATATTACACGAACTGGCAGGTACGCATCACACACAGCGAGTGGCCGCAGGCGCGCGGCCGTGGGCGCAGCGCCCGGGCCACCTGATTACTTCATAATTGTGTACGGAAAGTATATTACATACAGAGACAATGAGAATGTCTTTTGTGACATTTAAAAGCTAAAACCCTCGTTCACTCGCACTCGCTCAAGCGTACATCTCGTAAATAAATTAAGGAATCGTTTGCAGCCCTCCGGTGTCTTATGTATATACAACAAATCAGATGGCGAGCAAGTAAGGTCCCGAACACACGGGAACACAACTGTAACAATCCACATTTGAAACTCTTGCTATGAAACAACCTAAGTCTGCTGAAATTATCTTACTATAATTTCAGTTTTCTCCGACTATTGTCACGTATGTATACGGTCGGACGTACGTACAAACAAGGTACCTATGTATATATTAAAGGTAATTAGGACTGCAGGACACTTTCGTGTTTCGCCGCGTGTTCTGGCCCTATACTCGCCGTGCAACGTGCAGGCGCCAATCAGACGAGTGTTTCGACGTTTTGGCACGAGGCTGTTTGACGACGAAACACCGCGCCTACTCATCAAGCGACAGCAATGTTTTGTGTAGCACCCTCCCCCCCGCACTCCAGGGCCGGTGCCGGCCGCGGGGCGGGCGCGCGGCGACTCCCGCCGGACAGCCATGGCGGCGACAGGATGATGCATCTACTAACGGTAGCGAGTAGGTGGCAGCCGGCGCTAGTTCGCATTAACTAATTGGAGGCGGCAACATACAAAACAGGTTAGGTTACGTTAGATCAAATAACAGTGTAAAGTTGACTTTGTCAAAATAATACCTGAGTGTATTGTGTTCCGCGCGTGCCGCGAGCGCGCGCCCGACGTCACGCAGCTACGTCACGGAAACCACTCATTCAGCAGCGAGTATTGACACAGGCGAGCCGCCGCGTGGGATATGTACGCACCTTCAATCACTAATATAAAACTAGATACACAATCAGCGCCCACCAACGTCCTCACCGAAAGAGCACCCAAGTCGGGGGCGGGGCTCGTTCCAACTAGTGGCACTCGGCCGCTCGTACAGTAAACACACAAAACTGCTGAAATGATATGTCTAGGTTGTTAAACAAGAATAGTTTCGTATTTTCATTAAATAATTAATACGCGTTTAGTATAATACCGGTTAATTGGACAGAGGAGAATGGCCATTCATGGTTTCAAGTAGTGCGCGGTTAGATTAACATTAAAAATCAAATCATTATTTTTCACCACGTCTCACAAAAAATTAAGGCTTAATTTCTCCGAAGAATAAATTACATAAAATAAACAAGACTTCAATATCATTGCGTAACTCGCAAGTTTAAATAATATTATTGCGCGTACTCAAAGGTAAACGAAGTACTCGACTGAATAAAGGCAGTCAATTGAAAGTAAGTATAACATAATTTACCATTTATTGCGCAAAACTTATACATACATATTACATATATTTCGGTGACAATTGATAACTCTTCAAGTATATTTTCACTACTTGCGTCTATTTAAAAGAAGTTTTAAAATCGAGAAACTCGTTTGAATACGGCGACATTGATGGGAGTCTTGAAACGACAAATGTATGTATGATGTTTACGCTTTTGTTCTGTTCCATGCGAAAGTGTAGGTCCTACAGTTCGTGTCGCCCGTGTTTAATGCTTTATATCAGTTTATATTATTTATTGTAGTACGTCGAGTTGAGCTTCTCGAAATATAACGAGTAATAATATGGCTATATATATGTGATATGGCTGAATTATGACGATGACTATAGAAAAATCATCAATCACAGAAAACCGCAGCCAATAACAACTCCCTAGAGCTCCCAAGGAGTTGCTGTTTTAAGCAGCAGAGGCATCGCGCGGGTGATACCTTATATATCCCCGTGTTACCCGGCTTAAGGCTACGGTACCCGCTTTACATCAGGTGGGCCGTATGCCTACCGATGTAGTATAAAAAAAACTAGTAGATTTGGACAAACATCGCGCCGACTGGGAGCTACGCTCACGCTCTGCGACCCGCGCGAAGCCGAATAATAAAATTATTTACTTATTTATGCCTCAAATACATTGTATGTAGCAGATAACTACAAGCCAACCGATAAATGTTAGAGATATTACCGGTCAAAAATAACCAAAAATGAAGAATTTTATTAGCCATATTCCGGAGATATTTATAAAAAAAAAATACACGCGTTTATGTGAATAGATAGTTGAAGCTCTACAGATTGCAGCCGGCTTCATTTGTGCACAACAAAAATAATATTGAAACCAAACGCCATACAACAATGGACATTCTCCTTTAGTTTAAATAGCTGTTTTTAATGAAAATTATACATAACTAGCTGCTGCCCGCGTCGAGTCAAATAACGTAGCCTATGTGATAATCCAAATCATAATCTATCTACGTGCCAAATTTCATTCAAATCCGTTCAGCCGTTTAAGCGTGAAAGAGCAACAAACATCCATCCATACATACAAACGCATTTATGATATTAGTAGGATTTACACGATTCAATTGAAAGGACTAATGAACGTGTTAGTCATAATAATGCATTCGTACCTGATTTGACAGGGATACATTGTGTCTCTGTTCAAATTAATGGAGTCGCTGTTGTTACTATTTCTACGTTATATTTTTTATTTTTAATATCCTTTATATGTTCGTTTATATAAACATGTTTATACAGTATTACAATAATGTAGGAAATTATGCTGATTGCCAGTTTTTCTCGTGAGAAATACAAAATGGCATCAAAGACTATCATGTCGCTACTATGTACCTGAGAGGAGCAGGTACTCTCGTGAGAGAGAAACCTAACTGCATAATATTCAAATTGCCCCGGAACACCATATTCGAACCAGAGGGACCTCCGCTGAGATCTCATTCCACAACTTGAGAGTTCTCGGAAGAAAACTTCTCTGGAACCTCATAGTACATGACGATTGCGGCTCCAGCGTGTGAGGGTGAACTCCCCGCCGTCGGCGAGCGGTGCGGTTATAAAAAGTAGCTCTCGGCATCATATCGAACAACTCTTCAGAATACAACCCGTTGTACAATCGCTAGAACACACAAAACGAGCCAATATCTCTCCTTAAACTTATGGGTTCAATAGCGTGTGTAAAGCTTAGGATCGTCGACAATTTCCATAGCTCGTCGCTGAATCGAATCGCATGGTCCAAGCTGGTATCCAGGTGCTCCCGCCCAAAATTAACTCCATTACACCAAGTGCGTTCTGACTTGAGACTTATATAACATAAGTTTTTGCCCCGCGCTGAAGCTTTACTCTGTTTTGCACACCAAGTTTTTTGGACGCCAGCCTGACCTTGTCCTCCAGGTGACTTCGATATTGAACTTCACTGAAGATCTCGACGTGAAGCATCCTAATACGTTTGGTGACGGTAAGAGGTCTGTTCTGAAATTTAAGAACTACAGCAAATGAGGTTTTCTTAGCGGTGAACGCGCAAAACTTGTGTGTTCATGAGGTTGAGTTCACAATGGAACGAGGGATGTTTGTAACTTCGATAGAAGACCCCGATGCCAGACCCGATCGAACGCCTTCGCCATATCAAGGCTGACTGGCTCATCTTGACTCTCAATCGCCAAAGCCCAGTGGTGTGTAAAATACACTAGAAGATCATCAGTCGAGCGACCGTGATGGAAACCGTATTGACGGTCGCCGATCAAGTCGTGATCCTCTAAGTATGCCAGGAGTTCTGTGTTCATCACGCGCTCCATCACCTTGGAGAAAAGGGAGATTATAGCAATAGGACAGTCATTCGATGGGTCTGGTCTATCGCCCTTTTTGGGCACCGTATGCACATTGGCAGCCTTCCATGAAGTCGGACTTGTGTAGTGGATTAGGAGTCCACTGGGCAAGTCCAAAAGCACGAAAAGGCGCGTTAGTACAGAACACAACTCAGCACACAGCTTCAGCACCACTGCCGGTATACCATCTGGCCCACTCGACTTATAAATGTCGAGATCTCTCTCGATAATGCCCTCTGGACTAAAAATAAGAAAAGAAATACGTTATACGTCCACGTGGTGCGACTACTGTTCGACTCGAATGACAAGTTTCCGTGCCAACGTGGACTCCTCCTGCATCGAAAACTTTTCCCTCAAAATGTATGGAATATGTGTGAAAATATTTCAAATTCCTTTCGGATATAGTTTTCCAAGGTGATGTGAATCAGAACGCAGATGGCATATAATTGCATTGTCACCCGACTTACAAACTTAATCAAATATTACTTGCAAAACTTGCTCATTTGACCAGTCAGCTTTATTTAACTTACCTTATATTAATAGGAAAAGTTAAAAAATATATACTCTTACTAATAAATAAAGTTAAATAGTGGTCGGCATCAAAATACAGCTCAATGCCTTCCCTGTTAACAATGTTTAAACTTTACGACCGGTACCGGCACGTCACGCCGGCCATAGCATTCGTTTTCTCTGTTTATCTTACGTTCCGAAATATGTTTGTCATCTCATTGTCGCAATAAAAGTTACATAAAAAGAATACAAATTTGTAAAATTTAATACAACATCGTAAGGTTCAATTTGCAATGCATGCAATGAGAAGTACTTTTTGTCAATTGCTTTTATTGATCGAAAAGCCTTTTTTAAGTCATATTATTGAAACATTAAGGTATATGTTACATTGAGAAACACGCATGATATATTATGTGTGATTTTGCCAATTGCGGACAATATTTTGTTTACAGTGTCATACCGATCGTGTATCTAGTTTCATATTAGTGATCAAGGTGTACACGCTCTCTCTCTCTCTCGTATTATGTTTGCAACCGAGGTAGAGTGCGAGGACGACGAAAGAAGGAGCGTGCCGCCATGAAGGATTAAAAGTGGAAGAGAAGCGTGGAAGGTACCGTCGAGTGACGCGCACGGGCTACTTGGAAGCGAAAGACAACTCTCTCTAACTCTTGAAGGAGGCGGGAGAGGTCCGGACGGCCGCCAGGGTAGTGCGCGTCCTTACGAAGGGCTCGCTTCACGCGGCGACTGCGCCAACTATTTATCATCATCGTGACTCGCTCAGCAAAATTATACTTGTTTGCAATCGGGTGGAACGTTGCGCGGGCACAGGGAGGATTCCCAAACGGAAGCGGATGTAGGGATCGAGTTTTGTCAGTGGGCAGTATCGTGCCGAAGACGTGAGGTTATCTGCGTTACCGTTTCACACGAGGCCGGGCGGAGCTGTAACGCTAAGGCGTTGGTGTTAAAGCGCTACTTCAACACCGACGCTCGTGGGTTCGATTCCCACGCAATAAAACATTTGTGTGCATGAAGATGTCTGTTTGTCTTGGTCTGGGTATTTTCTATGTATATAAATAAGTATGTATTTACAAAAAAAAAAAAAATACGTATGTTTATCAGTTGTCTAGTACCCATAACAAAAGTTTCGCTTACTTTGGGCCTAGGTGGCACTGTGTAATTTGTCCGACAATATTTCTTTATTTGTATGCATGAACATGTCTGTTCGACTCGGTCTGGATGTTTTAAGCCTAAGGGAAGTAAGCATAAGGGAAGTAACTCCACCTTATAGAAAAACGCAACAAAGTAACAACTCCCCGGAGGATTGTTTTGTTCTTGCCACCGGTAACCACCCGAGGAGTAGCTACATTAGCAGCAAAGGTGGCACCGCACGAGTGGTACTTAATGTGTTGCAAGCGTTTATAGGCTACGGTGACCGCTTTACATCGGGAGATCGCATGTTTGTATGCCTCCCGACGTTGTTTAAAAAACAGTTGTTATTTTTTTACAGAAAGTGTGGGATTTCATGGAACTAATTGAAATACGAGAAAATAAATTAAATAATAACGTAATTGGAAGTGCAGTACACAAATGTGTCTAAACATGTTCCGGAGCGGAGCGCGCCCGGAGCCCTCGCCCGTGTTGTGACGGTCGGCGCGGCTGGACTCGGCGAGGCCGCCTCGCGCCCTCGGTCTTCACTATAGTCCCTCATTTTATGAACGAAAACACGTAATGTTCGTTTAGCGCCGTCTTACGATAGGAAGTGTGTACGTCACGCCGGACGCGTGCCCTGCGGCGCGCCCGCTCACACGTAGTGCTGCGCCTGCAGCATGGGCTCGGCGTCGGAGGTGAGGTGGGCGGTGTCGCCCGGGGAGGCGTCGGACGCCGCCCAGTCGTGCGCCCGCGGCTGCAGCAGGCCGCACGCGCCGCAGCCGAAGAAGTCCGCGGCGTTGAGCAGCGGGCCGCGGGTGAACGGCGAGCGGCCGCCGCGAGCCTGGAAATGCCGGTAGCGGCCGCGGTTCAGCTGTTCGTTGGTGGTCATGCCGAGGCACACCACCAGATACATCTGGCAGCCGAGCAACACGCTCACCCAGAACAGGTGGAAGGCGGCGTTGAGCATGACCCAGGCGAGCCAGGCGTTGCAGCGCGCGTACTCTAAGGCGGCGTCGAGCGCCGTGCCGTTGGCCGCGTCCGCGCCGAGCGCGCAGTCGGCGGCCAGCGCGCGCGCCCCGCCCCACAGCATCCAACCGCACATGAGCACGAGGCTCGCCAAAAAGCCCACAAAGTGGCGGTGGTTGTTGGCGCCGATGCAGTTGCCCACCCACGGGCAGTGATGGTCGAACTTGGCCACGCAGCGGTTGCACACGGAACAGTGCTTGGAGCGCAGAGGCCGCCGTACGAGGCACGCCGAGCAGAACCGCGCCGGCTCGAACCCGCCGCGCGAGGTCTCCGACAGCTCGATGATCGTCTGCGGACATCGCGGGAATATTGGAACGGGGCTCGTTCTCGAGATATGATCGTCGTAGGGTGCAAAAGGTACTCACGCGGAACTTGTCGGCCTTGGTGGCGGTGATGACTCCGGGGTCGCTGCGCCACGAACGCAGGAAGGTGTACCAGAGCACGCCGGAGCACGCGGCGAAGGCCAGCGAGGCCCACGCGCCCACGGCGCCCCACACGAACACCACCCACGTGATGTAGAACCACACCTGCACACCATTTTCGTCAGTGTCCGTGCTGGCGAGCCGCTCCCCGCGCCGCCCGCCCGAAGCGACTTACCTTGGTAGCCAAGTAAACACTGAGAGGGAATATATTCTTGAGCTCGTCATCGAACAGTATGTTGGAGACGAAGTGCAGCAGCGTGTAGAAACAGACCAGCAGGAACAACTTGACGAGCAGCAGAGCGTCCATCTCCAGCACTAGGCCCGTCAGGTAGAACGCCACGAACGGCATCACCACCACGCACCACCACCGGAACTTCTGTGAACACGCAACTCCTACATCGGACATCGTGCACGGCGCCATATACTGGCCGACACCTCGCACTGAGGGTCGCGCGTGACACTGCGCACGTGTCAACATTGTAAAAAGAATTTACTAAGAACGTCGGCGATAGCAAAAGTAACATATATATACCTATATATATATATATTACATTGAAACTAATATATATATGGTGTTCTTAAATAATATGCCCAAATTGAAATGGGAAATAGTATTATGTATGCTGATTATAATAATAAATATATTTTATGCCCCACATGTTACAAATTCTTTCATATAAAAAAAAATCCGTCATAAAAAATAGCTTTCTGTTGTATGAAACCAACAAGTTAGGAAAATACTTACAAGCATGCCATGCGAATGCGATACGGTACGCAGGTACAATGCGCGCATGCGTCATCTAAGCCACAAGGCGCACGCGCGAGCCGCCATCATTGTGTTTCCCAGTGGCGCGCATTACACTAGTACGCGTGACCGTAATCATGCCTGGACGTCGTTACTCTAATCAGGAGTATCTCCAAATGTACTTTGTTATCGCGAGTCTAATAACATCACTGCACAAGCGGTGAACTTGTACGAGCAAAGGTTCGGAATACGAGTGAGTCATCACACCATCCTCGACGGCGGAGCTGCCGTTTTTAATGTGAGCAACAGTTACGTGTGGCAGTTACTTAACGATGAAGGGCTACATCCATACCACTTCACTAGGGTACAAGAACTCATGCCACAAGATCATGCGCCTCGCGTTGACTTCTGTCGTTAGCTTCGTGCGGAGCGCCGCAACATTTTGTGGACAGAATGCGGATACCTATCTTCACCTACTGCAAACACAAGTAGACAGTATGCTGGAAAATGTTCCACTTGAACATCTAAGGGGTTTATACTTCCAGCACGATGGAGCACCAGCCCATTACGCCTTGCGTGTTCGCGAGTATCTGGACATTACGTACGCCATGAGATGGATAGGAACCTTTGTATAGAACACCAGGGTGCGCTTGTGCAACAATTTTGTATTTAGTGTCGTGATTGTGATGTGTAAATAACTTGTAAATAAACTGATGAACTTTGAAACAAGCCAAGTAACAAACGTTATCCGATAGCTTTTTATTTTTCAATATCAAACCACGTCTATCTAGTCTTTAATGTTGTCGTAACAAACACTAAATACTCAAATTTAACGTTATTACATTAATTTGACAATCCAAAGCCTGTGTGAAAGTGTGATGGAAAGTTTGTGACCTTTTTTAAGAAAATTGGATCAGCTGTTATATCCGGTAAGTGTTCTAAATTTCCATTTTTATTTAAATAGATAGGTAGCTATCAGCGTTACTCTACCGGCATAGTCATAGGTATTTCTTTTTTGTATACAACGTTGGGAGGCGTACGGTCGACCTGATGTAAAGTGGTTATCGTAGCCTATAAACGCTGTGGTCGTCGCTGCGTAAATGGCGTGTTCGATTAGACCCGCGACCGTGCATCGACCCCGTCAAACTGAATTAGTAACAACTGATGATGATGATGATGACGGGGCAATCATTATGCACCATGAACCAAGTAGGCACTTTATTTATTTGATTTATCAAACTTTTTTAACGATGCTGGGACACGAAGTTTCTTGTCTATCGTAACAAATAAACGATATTCTTTCTCCCATTAAAGTTCGGGCATATAAAAAAAACACCTTATATATATTATACTAATATATATATATTACACTAATATATATATATATATTAGTTTCAGTGTAAATATAATGTAAAGGTAATGAACCAACCGGCGCTCCGGCTCCGGCCGTTCACCCGTTGAAGTCAATAGTTCGTCCAGAGTAGTGGTGCTCTTCTCTCAATTAACATCTGAGATTCCATTCCATTCCATTCCGATGAATTTGAATCACTTATTGAATGTCTTCGATGTCCTGATGCGCGCAAATTTGCTTTTGCAATATAGCGCCTGAATCTATTAAATACTTTGAAAATAATTATTAAGTTTGAATTTTCACTTGAACTCTAAAATCCGACACCGAAGATCGAGACATCCGATTCTTTAGACTTTTTCTAAAGAATCTAACTCTTGCGTATGGTTCGAAAAAGGCCCAGCAATGTAGAAGGGAAATGTGTTAGCCGTGTTAGCTCCTTCCGCCTGTGCTAGAGGGCGTCGTCGATGAGTTACGCGACGGGACAAAGGCCGCCGGCCGCCGGCCGCCTGACGGCCCGGGGTGAACCTGCGTGTGGACGACGTCGTCCAGACCGGACCTCGAACGTAACACGTAATTCGTTTTTCTTCTACATTTTTACTTGCGAGAAATAAATACAAGATATAAGTTGTACCTTATCGTACGCCAATCGTTTAAGAAAGTTTCTCTTGGTGGCAGCGAGAGCATGTTCCTTTATTTTGTCGGAGACCTTGGAGCCGACCCACAGGGAGTCGGCGTTGTTCTGCAGCATCGTGAGCGGGGACACGCCGCGCAGGTTGGGCTCGTCGAGGCTGGCGTCGCCCTGCACACAAACTTGACTTCAGAAGGGGGAGGATCACCTCACGGTCGTCATGAACCGTGCAGAAGACAGGCAGGACAGAAATATTGAATTTAACTCTTTACATTAAATGGTCTGATAGTTAATACTGTTTTTCTTCGATGTACTAGTTCAGTTCATATCAGATCAGAAGCATACATACATACATATAATCACGCCTCTATCCCGTAGGGGTAGGCAGAGACCACTTCTTTCCACTTGCTACGATCCTTACATACTTGTTTCGCTTCGTCCACTCTCATTATTCTCTTCATACATGCTCTTCGGTTTAGGGTACTCTTGACCTGGCCTTTTTTCAGGACGTCCCTGATTTGATCTCGAAACATCCGCCTAGGTCTACCCCTTCCAACAATTTCATTCACACTCTTTTCTTCGTTCATTCTCTCGACATGGCCAAACCATCTCAGCATACCTTTCTCAATTTTTGTCACTACATCTTCTTTCAGACCACAACGTTTCCTTATCTCACTATTTCTTATCCTGTCACTCAGTCTAACTCCTATCATACTTCTTAACGCTCTCATCTCAACTGCATTTATTCTGCTTTCATGTTTCTTCTGCCATACCCAACTTTCACTTCCGTACATGAGTGTCGGAACCAGCACCCCCCCATGCACAGCCAAACGAGCCTTGTTAGACACCTTCCGACTGCTCATAAAGGAGTGCAAAGCTCCATTCACCATGTTCCCTGCATTCACTCTTCTTTCAATATCACTCTCACACTTTCCATCTCTTGTAAACTTTGAACCCAGATACACAAACTCATTCACCTGTTCGATTTGTTCATCTCCAATCACGATATTGCAGTCTGTCACTGCCTTATCTCTTTCAAACACCATCACTTTCGTCTTCTTTACATTCATCTTCATTCCCTTTCTAACAAAAGCTCCACTCATAGCAGTTACCATCTCCTGCAACTCCTCGGCCGAAGACGCAAGTAATACTTGGTCATCAGCATAGAGAAAACATTTGACGAGTAACTCATTCATTCTTAACCCATTTTCATTCTCTTTTAAATCTGTCAAGCAATTGTCCATGAACAGATTAAACAGCCACGGTGACGCTACACATCCCTGTCTAACACCTTTTTCGATATTAAACCATTCAGTGTATGCCCCGTTTATCCTTACACAAGCACTAGAATCCCTATAAAGTGATTGCAATGCTCGTATGAGGATACTGCTCACACCGTTCACGGACAATGCTGACCACAATTCATTCCTCACCACTCTATCATAGGCCTTTTCTAGATCCACGAACGCGCAATAGACCTTCTTGTTTTTAGCCAAAAATCAGAAGTCTCCTACTTAATCGCCCATGAGACCTAAAGAACATAAAATCCTGACGGTTTTCATGGGTGGACTGGAGACTGTCGAATGCAATAAAACTAAATCTGGGAAGTGCAGGTGTACGACGAATGAGGTGGAGCGGCCGGCCGTGCTACTTTAACACACCAGTGCTTGTGGACTCCATTCCCACACAGCACGGATATTTGAAGACCCCAACCAAATAACAACTCCCTGGAGGGTATTTTGTCGGTGTAGTTCTTGACGCAAAGATGTCTGGCTCACATCACATTAATTATATTCTTCAAAAATCTGAGAAGAACCTTAATATCCTCAGATCACTCTCAGGTGTATGGTGGGGCTCACATCCTTATTCACAAAAATTAATTTACATTGCCCTTATTCGTAGCCACTTGGATTACGGGTCCTTCCTTCTTGAACCCTGCAACAAAGGAGCAATGAAGGCACTGGATAAACTACAATCCAAGTGCCTGCATATTATCATTGGTGCTATGAAGTCCTCACCGATAAATACCCTTCAAGTTGAATGCGTTGTACCCCCACTTAACTTACGAAGACAATATCTGACAGACAGATTCTTTTTCAAGGCTTCACAATTGAGTAATCATCCCCTGTTATACAAACTGCATATATTGTCAGAACATATCTCTGCAGGTGGATACTGGGCTCATAAGGAACCCCCATGCCTATTTAATAGCTTTGTTGCATTTCTTCGTCTTCCCGACCCTGTTTACCAGTGCAGGTTAATGAAGCAGCATATGAATCTATAATTTTCCGTCCTAACATAAATCTCACACTAAACATACCAAAAGATTCCACATGCATCAGCCAAGCTGAACACAGCTATTGTTGAGTTCTGACCAGAATGGATAGCAATATATACGGATGCTTCCAAGATCTCTGAGGAAAGTTGTGTTGGGGCGGTTGTATGGCTACCCAATACAGAATAATTTTGAGCTTTAAGTGTCCGTCTCCTTGTTCCATCTTCACAGGTGAAGCTACAGCAATTCTGGAGGCTTTGTTATACATAGAGTCGCATAACATAATTAAAACAGTCATTTTCACAGACTCCAGAAGTTGCCTGGTTTCAATAGCTGTTATCCAATTCCGCAGCAAAACAACGGCCCCAGTTATATTAACTATCAAACAAGCCTTGTATCGGTGTCATTGCAAGGGTATACAGGTTCATCTTGTTCGGATCCCGGGACATAGTGGCATTCCAGGGAATGAAATGGCAGACCGGTGTGCTAGAGATGCAATACAGAATGGGTGTCTGTCTCGGCAATGTATATCCTATTCCCATGACCTAGTCCCGCTCGCTCGAGCCAAACTTAGGGCTGCTTGGAAAGGGATATGGGATGAGTCCAGGGCAGTAAAAGGTAGGCATTATGGCTCTATTCAAGAGTGTATACCAACTAAGCCTTGGTTCTACAGGTATCGAGATGCAAATAAACAAGCAACATCAGTCATATGTCGGCTACAAATAGGTCACGCTTGCACCAGTGTATTCCTTGCAAAAATCAGGATAAGGGACAGCTCCTTGTGTGAGTGTGGCCTGGACGAGGGAACTCCAGAACACATATTTTTTAACTGCTCCAAGAATACATCTTCACTGTATGACCTCCTTCCCCCCTCTATCCCCCTTCCTATTGATTTTAAATCCCAACTGTCATGTGTCAATTCCTCTCCCTTTATACATATTTTATGTAATTTTATTAACACTAATAACATTAGACTTTAAAGTGTTTGTCAAAACTAACAAATGACATTTTGTTCTGTCCTATATGTAGTGCGTGTCTCTATTTATTACAGGATTATCAACAGAACATCATAGTAACCTAATAACTCGCCAAAATTGGTTCTCTTCTGTACACCCATAAGGCCAATTCATTGCAGAGTCACCTACTTAGCATAGCCACATACAGAGATGAACACTGGCTTTTACAAAGAAAGCACAGTCATTGGCGTAAACAATACCAGGATCGCCATAAAGGAGAATTGAATTGAGGGTATTCTAGGAGAGTGACTAAGCTTATCAGTAAGCAGCTAAGGAGTTGGTGTCTTAGCTGCAGAGGGTGCATCGTGCGACCAATGTGTCAAGTATTGCAAACATTCGCAGGCTACAGTGTGTATATATATACATTCTGTGTACTAAGTATCGGGAATTTGTCAATAAAACAAAAAATACAAATTATTCATCTAAATTTATTTTATCGCCTTCAAAGTAGGCCCCATCGCTTGCAATACAACATCTCCACCGCTTCACCCAGTCTTCCATACATTTTTCATAGGCTATTTGCGGTATGGCCTTTAGCTCATTCAGCGAATTTTCTTTTATGGCTTCTATCGACTCAAAACGTTTTCCTCGAAGTGGTAATTTTAACTTGGGAAATAAAAAAAAGTCAGTCGGAGCCATATCAGGTGAATACGGTGCTTGGTCGAGAACTTTTGTTGAATTTTTCGCTAAAAACTCTTTCACTATAATGGCTGTGTGTGATGGTGCATTATCATGGTGCAGCATCCATGAGTTGTGTTGCCACAAATCTGGACGTTTTCGGCGGATACTCTCACGCAAACGCTTCATGACGCCTAAATAATATTCTTTATTCACTGTTTCTCCCTCTGCAAGGAATTCGGAGTGAACCACACCACGGTAGTCAAAAAAAACTGTCAGCATCACCTTGATTTTGGAGCGACTTTGCCGCGGTTTTTTGGGTTTCGGCTCGTTTTCGAGACGCCATTCTGAAGACTGTTGGCTTGTTTGCATGTCGTACTCATAAACCCATGTCTCGTCGCCAGTTATTATACGTTTCATAAAGGTCGGATCCGTAGAAGCTCGGGAAACCATGTCTTCAGCGACATGCTTTCGCTGCGCTTTTTGAACAAAATTGAGCTCTTTTGGAACTAGTCGAGCGGCGACGCGTTTCATGCCTAAAATGTCAATGAGAATGTTGTGGACGGACTTAAAAGATATGTTCACCTCACTAGCCAACTCTCTCAGACTCATACGTCGATTTTCGAGCACTAGCTTCTTGATTCTGCCGATGTTTTCTCTGGTCGTAGCGGTTGAAGGTCTACCAGAACGAGGCAAGTCTACTACTACTTCTCGGCCTTCTTTAAAAGCCTTATACCATTCATAAGCCCTTGTTTTCGATATACACGATTCGCCGTAGGTATTTCGCAACATTTTTAGTGATTCACCACATGAAATATCATTTGAAACACAAAATTTAAGGCACACTCTTTGTTCAACAATATTTTCCATTGTAAAAATCGCCGAGGACTCAAAACTATGACCAACAAAAAGTGTAGTTTAAAACAAATTAAATGACAGATCCCGGTCAAATTTTGCGCGCTAAATCAGTACAGTGCTACCAACATGCAGTAAAAAAATTAGAACGACCTCTTTTACGCGGGTCTTTTTATTGACATATTCCCGATACTTTTTACACAGAGTAGTATATATATATATACATTGTTCATTCTACACAACACATCAGGTGGTTCATATGGTTGCATGCCCCTCGACATTGAATAAGAATAAAATAAGCTGCCTCAGTAGGAAGGCATCAGGATCAGTAGAATGTGGTAAGGATAGAATTAAAAGTAGCAACACAAAACCATAGTCTTTCATAATATTTTGTGGTGTCATTTGAATATTACTGATCTGTTGGCATTTAGCACCTCAACAAACAACTTCTCCCGCTAGTAACAACTACTACATGATGATGGCGGCTCGCTCGGGGCAGCAGGCCCGCCAACTTACTTTAATGCTGGTTAATGTACTCTTCTCAACGGCTTTTGAACAGAATGCCACTAAAGGTCTATTCTAGGTATATACAATGAGGTACACTCAGCAGTGTACAAATTTCCATCTTCATGCTAATCTAATAATTTTTGAAACCAAATTTATTTATTTACAATTTAATACACTAGTTTTCCAGTACGGAGGGAAGTTCTAACTCAAAATACATATGTAGCAAAAAGGGGCCCGAGACGGATGTGTCTAACTACCGCCCGATATCCAAATTGTGTATTGTCTCCAAAGTCTTCGAGAAGGTGGTTTACAATCAAGTTTAGCCTGCAATCAAACATTTATTAAGTAATGTTCAACACGGTTTTTTGAAACGTCGCTCCACCGTCTCGAATCTTGTCTTACTTAATTCCTTTCTCACTAAGTCCATGGATACCGGCCATCAAGTAGATGTAATTTATACAGATTATAGTAAGGCATTTGATCGTATCCAACATAATTTACTTTTGCAAAAGCTTTTTCAATTGGGCATAAGTGGAGACCTTAGATGGTTTGCGTCGTATATTGACAAACGCACACAAGCAGTAGTAGTCAAGAATTATATTTCCAGGTGGGTTACGGTCCCTAGCGGGGTCCCGCAGGGATCCTTGCTGGGACCCCTATTGTTCGTCATATTCGTGAACGACATTGAACACTGTTTTCAGTCTTCCAGTCTACTTTGTTTCGCAGACAACATGAAAATTTACTCTGCTATCTCTTCCATAACTGACGCAGAGGCAATGCAGTGTGATCTTCTAAGGCTTCAGGACTACTGTATTAAAAATCACCTAGACCTCAACCCCAGTAAATGTAGTATAATAACGTATAGCAGAAAACGTAACTTGATAACCTTTGACTATTTGCTGAAAGACGTAAAATTGCATCGCGAATCTCTAGTGCGTGTAGTAACTCTAGTCTCTTGGTGTATTTCACGACTCAAAATTATTATTCAATAGCCATATTAACAACATTGTCTGCAAAGCTTCTAAGGCTCTTGGCTTTGTTAAGCGTGTATCAAAGAATTTCACTAAGGCTAAGACATTAAAAATACTTTATTGCACGTTAGTCCGAAGTAACTTGGAATATGCTTCGCAAATTTGGAATCCCAGATACGACATATATATTTCCCGCTTAGAAAGTATACAAAGGAGGTTCCTGCGTTTCTTGTGTTACCGAACCGGTGAGCATTATAGCTCTATTGATTACGATAGGTTGTGTAAGAAACATCATTTGCTGCCACTGGAAAGAGATGGGAAATCAGCGACCTATTGTTTCTGCTAAAAATAGCATCTGGCTCCGTAGACTGTTCCGAACTACTGTCCCTTATTTCCATCCGAGTTCCCTCCACATCCCGCAGACTCCACGCCACTGTGAGCGTCCCGTACTGTGCAAACAGCGAGGCGCAAACTTACAGTTATTTTTTAATAATGTAAGTTAAAGCAAATCCTGTAAAGTGTTCCCATTGAGTGTTATCTACCTTTATCATTTTACATTGTATTATATTTGTGTGGACCTGTAATTGGCTCTCTTTTGCTACATATGTTATATAATATGTCAATACAGCTGTTGGTCTTCCAATAAATAAATAAATAAATAAATTATTTGTGGTGATCAGAGGTGATGTATTGTAGCACAGAGAATATGAAACCCACAGCGGAGTGTGCAAGTAGATGTGTGGTACGGCTCAGCTGGCTGACATGTGCACTTACATAGAGCACGAGCGTGGAGATAGCGGTGGTGTTGCGCGCCAGCACGGCCCAGTGCAGAGCGGTGTTGCCGTGGGACCGGTCCGCAGGGCGCGTAGAAGCACCCAGCGTGAGCAGCAGGCGAGCGGGATCCACGGCCGCCACCTTCCAGCAGGCCCACATGAGCGGCGTCATACCGCCGGCGTCGGGCGCGTCGGGCGAGGCTCCGCGGGCCACGAGGTAGGCGACGACGGCCGTGTGTCCGAACTGCGCGGCGAGGTGCAAGCACGCGCAGCCCTCGGCATCGCGGCGCGTGGCGTCAGCCCCTGCGCGCAGCAGCAGCACGGCGGCCTCAAGGTGCCCCTGCCGCGCCGCCCAATGCAGCGGCGTCGACTGCAGCTCGCCGCCTACGGCGTCCACGTGCGCGCCCTTCGCCAACAGGTATTGGATGATCTCGCGCCTGTTGTTGATGGCGGCCCAGTGCAGCAGCGTGACGGTCTCGCGGTCTGGCTGGTTCACGTCCCAGCCCGCCTCGACGAGCTCTTTAACGCGACCGAAGGCACCGTACTGGGTCGCCTTGACGATATCGAAGCCGCTATAGTCTCGCTCGAGGGGCGCAGGCGGTGGATCGCGCGAGGGTGCCGCATCACCGTCAGTCTGCGCCTTGCCGCACTGCCCTGTAGCGGCAGCGCCGCAAGTGCTGTCGTACATCTTCACTTGACTATGCTAAACTGCTGACTTTGCCTTGCCAAACCATATACATTGTTAGGATACAAGTTACCAATAAATCACTGGGGAAAACGATTATTTCTTGCGAGGTTACATTTGAGTAGCGCAGTCTGTAGAATAAGTTTTCTTTTAGAAAGATAGAGTTAAAAATCGAATAAAATTATTGAATTACGATTATTATGACATAAAAGGTCTGACACATGTCAAACAGACATACTTTTTTTTTTGGTTCTTTTTATCCCAGAGGGGAAAGGCAAAGGGATCTAGCCCATACAGCCACGTCTTCAGTTAAGAACCATTTAAAAATTTTAATTCTATGTTCCAGCTTCAGGAACTGTGCTGAAAAAATACTTGGGAAGGGTACCTAGACCCAATCAACCAAATTTAAATACCACCCGTAAAACGATAGTGACTTATAGAAACTTTTCTTGATGAACTTATTTACGTCTTCCAAAAAGTGCATGAGCGTATTATATTATATTTTTTATTATTGTATATTTTCACTAGCACTTATGTTACAAAATACAAATAAAATTGTCACATAAAACAAATTTTATACTGAATTTAAAAAAAATATTATTACAACAATGTGACTCGTTAAAAGCAAGGGAAAAAGTCCTTTTTTTGGTTCCTTTTATCTTACATTTAGTCCTACCCATTTCCCATGTAATAATCCTCCTTCTTTATTAGATCTAATTATAACTTCTCCTCCCGACGTCGTTGCATGTCACGGTCAATTTAATGCACCCGCTTTTTCGACTCATGATCTTATTTTCGCTTCCATGAAACTACGAATCCCAAAACGCAAGCATAAGGTAGTAATGCTGCGCAATTACAAGACAGTTAATCGTGACGCATTGCGAGAGGACTTCTTTGAGGCGGACTGGAGCTCTTTTTCTCTGGTACAGAGCTTGATTCCAAGCTTACCGCTTTTAATTCCCTCTTTCTATTTATGACAAACATGCGCTTTTGCGGTCCGTTAAAGTTAAACACTATTCTGGCCACAAGAAAATGACCGGGAGTTAGCACGACAAGTTCCTTTCCGTCCACCACGTAAGATAAAGACCTTGAATTGAGACAAGCCTCAATTTGTGTAAGTACAGTGCTTATCTCTTCATAAGTTAATGTAGAGTTTCCAATTACTCGTCTTAGGTGGTGTTTAATCGACTTTATTCCAGCCTCCCAAAGACCGCCGAAGTTAGGTGCATGAGGTGGGATAAATTGCCACTTAGTTCCATTATTTGCTAAATATTCAGCGAGTTCCGGAACAAAGTTAGATTTTTCCTTATCAAATAGAATAACAAATTTAGAGGTTTCATTATCTTGCACTTAAACTTCCTTTTGTTTTCAATTCTTCTATTTCTTACATAAACTTCTACTTAATTATCAGAATGCTACGCACGCATGGACTACGCACGAAAACTATTATGTTTTGGAGAAATGTGTGCTTAAATTCATATGACATAATAGTTATCACCGAGACATGGTTGGTGGACGGTTTATGTGAGGCTAAACTTGTAGACGATCGCTATTTGCTATGGCGACGGGACCGCGACTACATGTGTACAGGACAGACCAGAGGGGGTGATGATAGCCGTAGGGAAATACTTAGCAGTTACCGAGAGACATAAAGCTCAGCGGATCCATCATGACCATGTCCTTGCGGCAAAAACAGCCAAGTATTACTTATAATATTCATATTTGTGCTTTATATCTTCTGCAAGAAAATAATGGTCATTCATATAGAACGCAATTTTTTCATTTTCAAACTAAATTAAGTGAGACTATTATGACTCACCCTTCCGATAAATTCGTTATTTTGGGTGATTTTAATTTTGGTGATCGTGTCCGTTGGAACCTAGTTGCGGGTAGTCAAGAATGTATCGCCACTGATATTTCTGGGGAGCATATAGTAGTTTTTTAGGGTTCCGTACCCAAAGGGTAAAACGGAACCCTATTACTGAGGCTCCGCTGTCCGTCCGTCCGTCCGTCCGTCTGTCACCAGGCTGTATCTCATGAACGGTGATAGTTAGACAGTTGAAATTTTCACAGATGATGTATTTCTGTTGCCGCTATAACAACAAATACTAAAAAATAGAATAAAATAAATATTTAAGGGGGCTCCCATACAACAAACGTGATTTTTTTGCCGTTTTTATAGATAATGGTTCGGAACCCTTCGTGCGCGAGTCCGACTCGCACTTGGCCGATTTTTTTTTTTTTAGATATTCTTGATTCAAGCAGTCTTTGCCAATACATGTGGGAACTACTGGCTGATGTATGATGAGAAACGTATTCCTTTCTCTGTCCAACAGCCATGTAAATATATTCTAGGTTCATACCGTTTGTTTTGAGGAAATTCCAGAGCTTGCTGGGGGGACAGTTTTCAATAGAGGAATGCATATATTTAGATCTAGCCTCCCTACATAGTTTGTTACATCGATTCCGTAGCAATACGTACGAATCTCGATTTATTTGAGTTGGGGCATGACGGAGTCTAATTTTAGCCCTATCCCTTCGAGCCATAAGTTTTTTAATTTCCTCTGAAAGCCATGGTGCAGGATATTGTTTGACCCGTACGGAGTGTAATGGCGCATGCTTATCGTATACACTTATGACGATAGTATTAAAGGCATTCAGTTTCTTATCAAAAGAGCTTTGCTGTATCACACGGTAAATCGGCCATGCCCACAATCTCTTACCTTAGGAACATGCTCTTCTATTACTTTGTTAATAGTCTCATAGAATAAATCGACTATGAGGTCAACGGATTCCCTCTCTCCTAGCAATCCATCCCAGTCCACCTCATCCAATTCCTTATTTACTGCCGAATAATTGACTTTGAAAAAATTATACTTTTTAGTGATTTTTTTATTTATGACATAAGCAACTGGCCAATCCACGTGCACAATCAACGGGGGATGAAAGGAGTCCACCTTTGTGAGCTCCTCCGTAGCCTGCTCTGCCCTGATACAGGATAAATTGCTCAGGATCAGGTCAAGACTCCTGCCGTCTCTGTTTCCTATCGTATTAAACTGCTGAAGGCCATGCAACGAGACAAAATCAAGGAGCGTACGGCTAAGGTTAGACGAGATATTACCAGCCTCAGCAGCTGTATAATTGCTTGGTTGAGAGGAAGCTCCGTGCCAGCTTATCCGTCCGACATTGAAGTCTCCCAGCAGTATCAAATCATCGTTCATTTGTGAAATGGAGTTGCTTAATGACTCTAGTTGCTTTTCAATACTGGCAATTGTTTGAGGAGGAGGAAAGTAGACAGCACAGATGTTAAGCTTTTTAAATACGTTGTTAATACAAAAAGTAACAGCTGCCCACAAAATCTTCAAATTGTCCACTAAGCAGCTATCAGAACATTGAAATTAAACTATTTTAACGGAAGTATCGCGTGTTTTATTTATTTTATTGAAACCTGACGTTTCGAACGCTTTGCAGCGTCCGTGGTCGCAGGAAAGACTTCCGTTAAAAATAGTTTAATTTCAATGTGTAACAATCGCGAAAACCTAAGACGAAGCTATCAGAACACCTCCGCCATTGGTTTTGTTACTATTGTCCCTATCACGGTCCCTGCGATATATTCGATAGTTGTTGTTCAAGATTTCCGAATCAAGAACCTCGCTATTGAGCCACGTTTCTGTAAGAACAATAACATCGTAGTCACAATTAAGGCTAGCCAAATACAGATCATGCAGCTACCACGAATGCTTCTGGCATTCTGGTAATAAATCTTTAATCCGAACATTTTCACAGTAGTTTTACAATTGACATGATTAACAGGGAAAGTAAGCTCAAACAAAGTGCAACTATTGTCCTATGGCTATATTGTTAAGCACCTCACTATTCTTCACCCAGATTGCAGGAGTATCGTCACTTTTCCTTAGCAAGATGCGACCATTTCGGACCCAAAGGTACTTGTAATTGTGTTTTTTCTTGAAAACTCGGGCTTGTGCTTGAAGAGCGCGATTTGTTGGTGACAGATGTTCTGCTAAGAATATCTGCTGTTTCGTACCACCAATTCCGAGCAAAGCACTATTAAGTTTCTCACTGGCGTGTTTCTTGTTATAATTAGTGCATGATGCTAGCAGACAATTCCGTAGACGACACGAGGACAGCTTTATTATTACCGACCTAGGTCTTGCAGAAGAGGGATTCGTTTTAGGCACACGAATTACAGAAAGTATGTCTTTAGCCTCCAGGGGACACTCCACCCGTTTGACCAAATTTTGAACTGTTACGGTGACGTTTTCATTGGAGAACTCTGGAAGACATTGTAATTCAACATTACAGTCGCGCGCGGTCTGTTCGATATGACCTACTCTGAGTTGTAGTTCTTTAACATTCTCCTGCAAAGTCGAATTGTTTGTGCGCAGTCTGGAAACCTCAGCACGCAGCGTATCAATTTCTGTCTTCATTTCATCATGTGCCTTTGAAATAAAATCGACTGACTTGATAAGTTCGGGTAAAATCATAACAGTCTCGCGCAAAGATTCCAGTTCGGCCCTGAGGTGCGTCTTTAGAGAGACAGCAACTGCTTCATCAATCTTCGAAATAATTATAGATTCGAACTGGTTGAAGCGCTGGTCCAATTTATCTGAAGAAGCGTCACACGGCTCTCCACTTTCATCCCCATGAGTATCCTTAATCGGGGTGTTTTCATTATTATCAGCTCTTTCATTACTGCTCAATTTGTAAACTGGACATCCAAGTAGATCTGTACTTGACCGAAAGCTTGGAATAATTTTCCTTTGTAATATTTACGCATGCATAATGATAGTATTTAGTACATACTGAGCAGACCATTCTCTCTGTCACACTGATAATTTTACTACAAGCCCCGCATGAACTCATGGTTAATCGCAGCCGTTGCAAATCCGACGAAACAGTGATAATGTAGGTACGTGAGTAGTTAAAAATTCAAATTCCAAACTGCATCTATTACTCTTGATCGTCGACTCCCCGTCGCGAGAATAAGGTCTTAAGCGCCGTGCAATAAGCGGCGGTTACGCGTTTCGCTGGAGTCGACAGTTTCAATACTCCCGTTGACTATTTTATTAGATTTGTTTGACTGTAAATATGTTATTTAAATAGCGAAATTACCAGGTAGTCCAGTCCTCTTGCAATCGCCGATAAGCACAATAAGAAAAGGAACACTGTAGCCGAATACTAACACAAAGTTTAACTTCAATACCAACATTTATCGACTCAAAACAATTTATTTATGTAAGCCAACGTATATCTGTCGCACGATCTGTGACACTAGCCTTAGAGCAGCAAGTGCCGTGCTGCATCTCCCGCGATTCGGCTCAAATGACCGTAAGGTTGGCGGAGCCATGGGTTGGTGGTGGGACATGTTTATCTTGGTCTGGGTATTTTCTATGTATAATAAGTATGTATTTACAAAAAAAAATGTATTTACGTTTGTTTATCAGTTGTCTAGTACCCATAACACAAGCTTCGCTTACTTTGGGCTAGATGACGCTGTGTAATTTGTCCGACAATATTTCGCTCATTTGGTACAACATTGACGTAATTGTACATTTTGTGTTTTTAGAGTAGAGGGAAATAAAGATTATGTTCATTATCTGGTTTAAATTAGTATTAGTTAGCACTTAAAAAAAACAGGTTTTATATTTTTTTAATATTATTTCCGAAATTATTTTTTTTGTAACTGGATACCTGTAGTTGCGTCATTGTTCCGTTAGAGTTAGTGATTTACCCAGTATGTTGTCCATATAAAATTAACAGTTTTATGACAAAATCAAACCAATTTAAGTTTAAATCTTCTGTGTTTATTTGGATAACTCTATCTATTTGTAATAACAGTCTTAGTACAATTTCTTTAATTTAGTTTAAAAAAAAATAATTACCTTATTCATATTAATAATAAATTCAGATCAGATCTAATTATTTGAACATATTAGTCGGGTATGTAAATATCTCTTGATTGATCTTTCTATAATTGAGTAGGCCGTGTCGTCCTCATTTTGGGTATGCTCACAAACTAAAAATTTATGGGTTATTACTTAATATTGCGACTGCGTAGACATACATAGCGAAGACATATCTGATTGACCATGACTGTTATCCACAATATTTGCTTTTGCAAAAGGTGGTAAATTAATCCCTGTTCTGGCATTTGCCGACATTCTTGCTTATCTACCCATTATTGTGAAAACTCCAAACTAAACAATAAAAGCAGAAAGATGTAAGTACTGCGATGTTAGTACAAAGTAAATTCTGAAACGTCATAAAGCACGGACGGACGGCCTGTTCCTAAGGCACTGGTGGCAACTTCATGCGCCAGTGCCTTGAGAGCGAGCACGACAATTTTAATTGTATATCGATTTTATAATTTACGTAATATTTTGATTTATGTATTATTCCTATTATTATTATTATTTTATTTTTGACATTTGATTTGATTATGATGTATTTTATTTGATTTTGTATTGTATTCTTATTAATTATAAAAGCTGTAAAGTATGGATCTCTGGTCTGCAAATAAATGATATTATTATTATAATTACACAAAGTACTTTATATATTATTTGAGTAAAGTTACAAATATTTTCGGTTACAACGTCACAATTACACAAATACGTCATCAGTCTAATAAAAAACCTAAAAGTTAGAGGTATGATATATATATATATATATATATATATATATATATAAATATGTCATTAAAATATGCCATTAAAATATGTTGTTGCAACTAAGTGTTCCAAAAATCGTAACAACAATGTCATAATTGCACAAATGTGATGTTGTTCCGCCAGAAATACAAAAAAATAATGTCATAATCACCGTTATGACGATGTAGCACTCAAACGTGTTCACAATCGGCAGAGCCCCACGCGCATCTGACCAATATGACGATATGTCCTCAGAAAGTTCACCATTTAGTGTCATTGCAATAACGACATTAATGTCATCTAGCGGAAAGTATCAGAAATACAGCTCTGTCGATGTTTCTCCGAATGTAGCCAACCTTTCCGCGTATTTTGTCATACGTTACTACATTTTGACAAAAAGTGTAATTGCGTCATTGTTGCACCAAATGAGCGATTTATATTTATTTATTTATACACACGGACACATAGACTCATACAAAATCATCTTGCTGGAATTATGGTAGGTAACATTGTCACGATGAGTTATTGTTGCCGCATGATGGTTTTTTTTTGTATTACATAATATTTAAGCAGGTAACCTAACCGTCTACAATTAATATTGTTAATTTTTGTGGTCATCTGTCATTGGCTTTTTCATTGATGTTTATGCACTGTATTTTTTATGTTATGCTGTTGATGTCCCTAATAAAGAAAATAAAAATAAAATAAAACTACATCAGAATTCCGATCAATTAAGCCAGTTAAAATATTGTATTAAGCCTTCGTGCGTAGTCACCTTGAATATGCGTCCCAGATATGGAATTCTCAGTACATGATATACAAATCTCGTATTGAATGCATTCAAAAACGATTTTTATGATACCTTGATTTTAAAGCACATCAGAGATCTCTCGAGTATAATCAGCGATGTAACCGTTACCACTTCCTTCCACTGGAATTGCGGCGTCACGTGAGTGACATCTGCTACTACCTCAATATTGCCAATGGTTCCGTAGATAGTCCTGAATTATTATCTAAGGTCGGCTTACGTTGTAGTGGGCCTCGCTTGATACGTGTGTCAGTTTTCGTGCCACCAGGACATACAAATTACAGGCGTAATTTGTTTATTCTTCGAACATCCACTGCAATTAACAACGCAATCCTGGATATTGACCTATTTCGCACCAGCAGCAAATGTACGAGTATAAAGTACAATGCAGGCAATAGCTTTTATGAAACATGTACGGGCCCTTTCGATACGACCCGTACACTTTCGTAAACGAATTTGGAAAATAATAATAACATAGGTACTGGCGGGCTTGTTCTTCCACCTCCGGTTGTAAATCGCAGGTCTGGGTTGGTGCCGAATGAAACGCCTGATGCTGTCTTGAGAAGTATGAAGCCGCAGGTAACTCTTCCAGGTCGGGACTTGTCTGGCTTCCAAGTAACTTGGCTGGCTAGTTCTCTCTTGTGTGAGCGCTGAGTGTAGCGGACGACTGGTGACGATCCCGCACCGGCCCCATACCCCGGTGTGGGAGCGAAAGGCACTATTGTGTGAAAGAGATAACGATAGCCAAACTCGCCCAGAGCTGGAGGAATTACCTTAACAAGCTTGCTTTATTTGCATCAAAAATATTTCCAAGTTGTTCTATTTTTACATACTTTTGACCCTTTTTCATACAAACTCCTAAAACTTTTGATAAAAGTTATTGCTAAAACCTATGGGTCAGTGAAGTTTTACACATGAAATGTTTTATTACAGACTTAAAACTATGATGATAGGTACTTATATTTACCATTAAGCTGTTGCCGCCACTAATCAAATATCTATAAACTTTATTACATATTTGGCTTGCAACAGCTCGTACCTATAAATAATGTAAAAAAGTAAAACGTGTAAACTTATATCTAGTGAACTAAGTATGTAAACTGTGTAAAATGCTTATTCTATGTATCTATACAAAACAACTATAACTATAAACGTGCCTTACTAACTACGCGCGACGGTTATTTATTTATATTACATAATTGTCGCGAACAAAACAGCATAGATGATGCAGTCACTGCTTATTATTTCTTATTTTTATAATAACGATTTAATATCCTTTTTACTTCTTGTTCCGGTTTGTTGTGTCGCGTTCTTATATTTTTATGTATAGGTGGAGTCTTGTTATTGGCATATTGTTATTTATTGTTAACATATATTAAATTATTTTACTGTAAGACTCCCAAATAATATAAAATTAAATTAAATGCGCAATCTGCTGAATTCTGTTTCGACGGAACGTGTAACCAATGTTTTGACTCTAATGTAAGTAGGATTTCGGCTACCCTATTGGCTACAAACGTTTTCCAGCGACTGGGGTGGCCGTTCAGCCATGCAAACACAACTTCCTGAGTCAGACCAAGCATATAAGTTGCTTGTGGATATCCCCATAACCTCAGCTACCTCTTCTATCAGCTTTGATAAAAGAACTGCACCACAGAGCTCCAGTCTGGGTGCAGTGGGTATCGAAATTTGTTTTATGGGGGCCACCTTCGTCTTGGATGAAATTAAAAATACCTGAATATTTCCCGCTAAATCTGTTGCTCTTAAGTACACCACAGCCGAAAATGCGAGCTTTGAAGCGTCTGAAAAACCATGCAGCTCTACCTTAGAATTACTGGAATATGATGTATGTATCCATCGTGCGATTTTTATGTCAGTTAAGGAGCTTAACATCCTTATTAAGCATAAGCAAGTTATTTGGAATCTCTTGATCTCAATCAACGCCTTATAACCATAATTTCTGAATTTTGGCTAAAATAATAGTAGGAACCAACCAAAATAGTTCAAGCCAACGGGTCATACAATCGCTATATATCGGATATTACCTTTTTCTTTGTTGCAGGTTCAATGAAAAGAGGCAGCTCTACACAATACTGTAAAACATCGGCACGTGGAACCCAGGTAAGTCCAAGAATTTTGACTACATATCTCCCTTTATCCTTAGCTCTTCGTTCTTGTCCCATTTCCTTTCTCTTATTTTATTTAACAACTCCTCGATATTACTGATCCATTTTTGTAATTGAAAACCAGCTTTTCTTAATTTTTTATTAATTTCTAAGTAGATGTTATATCCGTCCTGTACATTTTCAGCTCATGTCATCATATCATCCATGTAAAAATCATTCAGAATGATCTCCGCCGCTACTGAACGATCGTGCCCTTCGTCGTGGGCCAATTGATGCAAGGTTCAGGTTTGGAGCGGAACTGGTACCGAATGTAACCGTTACTTATTCATATTCCTCCAATTATTTTTCAGGACTAGCTCTCCAAAGGATTCGTTGGAACTTTGTGTCCTTTCTGTCAACTCCGACCTGCTGGTACATTTTAATAATGTCAGCTAATACACCAATTGGTTGCATTCGCCAGCGCATGCTGGTGTGCCTAAGCTCCGCTTGTAAAGTTCTCCCCCTCTCTCCTCTAACTCCATAATGGCACAGCTTGGGCTATAATAAACTGCATACTTCTGATAAGACGGAGGAAAAAAATTCAGTTCCCTGGTCGGTCAAAATTTTACTTGGGATGCCATATCAGAAAAGAAAATTATTTACAAAATTTTGAGCTACTTCTGCATCCTCAGTTAGCAAAGGATACGCTTCTACGAATTTACTCAAATTACACTGTATAGTTAATATACGTATATTATTATAATCTTACATCAAGTGGTACTTTTAAGTCTAAGCTAATTTTAAAATTCAAAAGCTGAAGTGGCTGTCGCAGTTATTTCCATAAGCTCTTTTATCTGCTTATTAGTATGTATGCAAACGTGCATTGTTTACACTTCCTCACAAAATCTGCAAAATCTCTGGCCAGTAAAAATATTTTTTGATGGTATTAAACGTTTTATTAACGCTTGCGTGCCCACTTGTGGGCAACAAGAGGAAATCGTTTGGTACGACACATTTTCGTCTAGATCTGTAATTTTCTTAACATCCTTTGTGATAAGAAATCGCGGGCAAGTTACTTTTTATCTTTTTTTAAATTGTATGAGATATTTTTTCACATATTATAACATTATTTCTCACTATCAAGACTTCTGAAATTTCAAGCCTATTATATAAGGCCTCCAAGTCCCTCGCTAGCATCTCTGGGTAAGATAACGAACGGGTACAAAGATGAATTACTGTCCTAATTAGCACATATACACAATACGCCGCGTTCGAAATTATATTTCCGGGACTTTTAAAATTGTTGACATTGGGTAACAACACTAGCTCTATAACATCCTTATATTTATTGAGTACCTCTACGGCTATAGGTTAATTAAGGCTGACGGAAATGGGCTTCTCAGCTGTGTTACTTAAAATAGGGGAATGACTATATTTTTTTCTACTCTGTGCTCTTATAAAACTGAAACTACTTATTCTTAAATACATTTTAAATCGGTACATGTCATCGGAAGTCGACTCAATGCGACCGCGGCTCATTATCATGACTCGGTACGAATTTTACTTCAAAATTGTATTCATCAAGATAAAGTCTGAATTTGGTAAGTCGACGGGTAATAATAATAATAAGAAGACGGGTAGTAATAAGACGGGTCTTTCAAACTAAACAAATAAACAAGAGGTTTGTGGTCCGAAAAAAATTTGCCATACGAATATGGTGGAAAATGCCGTACTCCCCAAACAATAGCTAGAAGTTCTAATTCAATAGTGGGATAGCTAGTTTCTGCAAGATTTATATTACGACTCACATAGGCGATGACCTGGCCATTTCGATTTGAGAGTATCGCACTTATACCTACTTTACTAGCCTCTGTCTGTAGCCGATAGTCAAGATACAATAATATTGCGGGATTCATTAGTTAAATTATAATTTTTAAAAGGCTGACTCATGTTCAGATGTCCATTCAAATTGTGTATTTTTTTTGCGTAACTTATTTAATGGAAATACTACTCGTGCAAAATTAGGAATAAATTTTCTATAATAATCAGTAAAAGCTTACAATCGTTTTACGTCACCACTGGTTGCCGGAGTCGGATGATCTTGCAACATTTTAATTTTGATTTCATCAGGTAATATACCTTCCGATGTAATTTTGTGACCTAAGTTTATTATCTCTGTTCTCAAAAGTCACACTTCATTGGGTTTAACGTCAAATTTACCTTCCTAAGCCGTAAGCTAAAACACCTAAGTTACATCCTAGTACGATACAATCATCGATATTATTTTTAATTAATACCTGACATAGCTATAAGTCTCGAGAACACACTGGGAGATGTCTTAACCTGTCAGAGCCCGTTATATACGATTTCCCATACATTTCTTGGTCGTAAAGCGGCCCGCGGTAAGGGCCCATTGGACAGCGCTTCATTTCATACATAGATAACAGAAACAACGGTTTCTGTTATCTATGATTTCGTACATTTTGGTATCGGCTGTGAATGCTTACGCGATTGTTTGTCTAGTGAAATTTGATACATTTTGTCAACATCAGAACTAAGCTGATAGTAACTTTGTGTAAGGTCTAATTTTGAAAAATATATGCTACCAGAAAGAAAATCTAGTATATCTCTGATATTAGGTAGCCGGGATTTATCGTCTTGTATACAGTGGTAACAATTATGTGTGGGTGAAGAGCAGAGGGCGTGGGAGACTGTATGCAAGGTGATCAGCGGCTAGTCTGCGTGCAAGGCGCGACTTCGACTAGTTTTGCAGGCCAAAAACCAGGAAGTCAATAATTAGTCTGTTTCAAAGACAATAGATAAACGAAAAAAAGAGCGCTATCTGATTTAAACTAAACCTATCAGGAAGGTAAGACAAAGTAGCATTACTTTGTTTTACCTTCCTGATAGGTTAGCTACTTTTTATAACCGCACCGCTCGCCGACGGCGGGGAGTTCACCCTCGTACGTTGAAACCGTAATGGTCACGTACTGTGCGATTCTAGAGAAGGTTTCTTCCGAGAACTCTCAAGCTGTAGAATGAGCCGAGGTTTTTCCAAGGGACTACAGCATGGAGTTCTTCAAGAAATGCGTGAAGAGATTTTTAGAGGGTCGGCAACGCGTGAGTGACACCTCTGGTGTTGCAAATGTCCATAGGCTACGGTGACTGTTTACCATCAGGCAGGCCATATGCTTGATTGTCACCTTAGTGGTACAAAAAAAATCAGACGACCAGGAACTGCGTCTTACGGGTTGCAGTCCGCAATCATATTGCAGCCTGCGAGTTAACATTGCGCCTGCGAAATGCGACCAAACCTTAGTCTGCAATTAAGAAAAGTAACCATTACATTCTAGACACCAAATCACAGGGAATGAAAACATCTTCTGTTTCACAAATGTAACCTATTCAAACACACTTACTCGGAATAGCGAGCTCAAAGTCAAAACTCATTTAGTAGGTGATGCGATGACGCCATGTTTTTTTATAGAAACTTTGATTTACTGTATTCAATCTTAAGGGTTACAACCCCATGTTAACTTATTAGTTTCAAAGCGATATTGGATGGCCGAGTCCGCTACGACTCCAAGAAATTAATTTCACATGTTACACATATCGAATCCTTCGCCAAAAAGGCCTGAGAAAACGTGGAGAGTAGAGAAAACGTGGAGAGGTCACGTTTTCTCAGGCCTATCGGAATCTATCTGTCAAATCAAATCTATTAGTTAACGGCTACGTGTTGCTATTATGATGAATCAATCTTCTTCTTAAATTCCGTCCGTCCATCCCACAATTTTCTATAATAAAGAATATTTGTGGAAAACAAAGAAAATAAACAAACATTGAGAACGCAGAATTTTAGAAGTGCTGTAACAACAAGAAAAATCATATTAGTATGAAAAGCAAAGAATTATATTAAAATTATATAAAATAAAATTATATTAAATAAACACCAAATAAATACATATAGTGAAATCTGTCATAGACAATTAAAAACCATTGATTTTCCGCAACAATTTAAGTTATGTGCAGATAAACATTGCAGTATTTTGGAACATAAAGAAATTTTAGATGACATGTATGCCAATATTGTTGGTATACTTACTAATGCTGCTATACAGAGCAATGAGGAGAATGGTCGGCCCAGGGGGTATCTTCGTCCGGTGGCGGGTTGGAACAGGCACGTTCGTGATGCTCACGGGAGGGCGGAGCTTAAGTATCGCCTATGGCTATTACATAACAAACCACGATCCGGACTAGTTTATGATGAGATGTGTGATTCGCGCAGAGTATTCAAAAGTAGACTTAAGTGGTGTCGGGATCATCAAGACCAAATTAAAATGGATATTCTGGCTTCTCACCGTTCATCCAAAGATTTTTCTAAGTTTTGGAAGGCGACTAATAAGTTCAATGTTGGGCCTCGTCGTCCCGTTAGTGTGGACGGAATTAGCGATACAAAGACTATTGCGGATATTTCTGAAACTCACTTTAAGGTAAGCTCTTCGCTGGTGGGCCCAGAGCTGCCGGTGCGCGGTGCTGAGACCGTTCATGTGGGTGAACCTATAAAGTTTACTGGCAAACAGGTGGTAACTATTATTAATCAAATGACCAGAGGAAAGTCACCAGGACATGACGGTCTTAGCATCGAGCATCTACAGTGTGCGGGGATCCACTTCTCTAGAGTACTTGCTATGTTCTTCTCGCTTTGCCTGAGCCACTCATACCTACCGGATGATTTGATGAGGACGATTGTTGTTCCTGTTATAAAGAATAAGACCGGTGACATATCTGATAAGGGCAATTACCGCCCCATCTCGCTCGCTACAGTGGTTGCTAAGGTGCTGGACGATTTGCTTAATTCGCAGTTGCAAAAATATATTAATATTCATGATGCTCAATTTGGCTTTCGCCCTGGGCTGTCCATTGAGACAGCAATACTGGCCCTTAAGCATACTGTTCAGTACAATGCTGGAAGGCGCACGCCAATTTATGTATATATACGTTCTTTGGAGAAAACTTAGAAATCAAAGGGTCCCGGAAAGTTGTCCCGTTGTCCGTGTATTCCAGTATTGGTATTCTAATCAAAAAAATCGGGTGAGGTGGGGTGAATCGTGTTCAGAAGAGTATGGGTTGGAGTGCGGAGTGAGACAGGGAGGGTTGGGCTCTCCTCTGCTCTTCAACTTATACATAGATGAATTAATCGTTGGTCTCAGCAGCATGCATGTTGGATGCCATGTGGAGGATATATGCGTCAATAATATTAGTTACGCTGACGACATGATGCTGCTGGGACGGTTGCATCGATTAGAAAAATTTTAGACTTATGTGAAAAATATACAGCAAGTCACGGTCTTATTTACAATGTAAATAAGAGCGAGTACTTGGTCTTTAAGGCCAGCGGTAAGTGCCCTGAGTTTGTGCCACCTATATCGCTCAATGGTGCAAATCTTAAACGTGTTTACCAGTTTAAATATTTGGGGCACTATGTCACCGATAGCCTTAAAGATGAGGTAGATATGGAGCGGGAACGTAGGGCATTGGCAGTGAGGTGTAACATGTTGGCTCGCAGGTTTGCACGGTGCAGTGATCAGGTGAAAGTAACGCTATATAAAGTGTACTGTCAGACCTTTTATACGAGCAGCTTGTAGACCAACTATACACAAAGATCTGCCAATGCCCTAGGCATCCAGTACAACAATGGTTTCAGGATGCTGATGGGGCTGTCCCGCTTCTGCAGTGCTTCAGGTATGTTCGCATTAGCGCGTACAAACGACTACTATGCTGTCAGGCGAAAGCGAGCAGCATCATTGCTCAGCAGGTTGCGTGGCAGCTCGAACAGTATCCTTGAGGTAATATTGGGAAATATTACCAGCCCGATTATGAGGTGTCTTGTACGCGAAACTATGTAGTTTCGTATACAAGGCATCACTAAATAATTAAAATTATTTTTGAACGTCAAATATTTTTACTACTCGTAACATTAGATATGTAAAATGTGATAATAGACTACTTAACAAATGAAAGGAAGTTAGCTTACCCATATTGAGGTACACTTAAAGTTTGTTGGCGGTTGGTGGGTGAACCGAAGCGGCGTACCGGCCGGCCAGCCGGAAGTACGTAGCACACAAATTTTCTCACCAGCCAACAGCACGATACAACACAAGTGAATAATGTATTCTACTACACAACGCGTACACAAATTCGAAATCAGAAAGTCAACCAGAACTTGCAACGGTCGCGAATATAGCACTACTGGAGCGAGTGACGCCACTCAACCTCGATTTTGTATTTTCAATGGTTCGCGAGAAATATTAACTTAATCGTTCTTAAGATCTAATGTAACTTAACAAACTCAATCGTTCAATCAACTGAGACAATGGTTCCACTATGATTACTTTGTTTCAATGTAAATAACTCTCACGGACGTTATCCGCGTCACGATCACTAAAGTATATCACGCAGGATTCTTACACTATTACCGCGTTCAATTTATTCACACTAATTACAAGTGGCACGGACTAACAAACATCCAACGTGAATTCTAAGCACAAATTATTCCGACATTCCAATATTAACAATTACGCGTGCATACCGAGCCTCGAGACTGCTCGGAGCGATCCGCGCGCGACACACACGCTCCCGCTACCGCTTTCGTTTTCACACTGGTCCACGCCGCGACCGTACATTCGAATGACATCGTCCTTTTGAGCCTATGGCAAGGTCACGCGCCGCGCTCGGGAGCATCGAATAAGAATTCAAAACAACCGGTGTGAGTGACTCAGGGGTGTTGAGAGGTGTGCTGCGCTTTCTCCGAAGTTACTCGCGGCGTTATTTATTTTTATTTATTTATTTATTGGAAGACCAACAGCTGTATTGACATATTATATAACATATGTAGCAAAAGAGAGCCAATTACAGGTCCACACAAATATAAGACAATATAAAATGATAAAGGTAAATAACACTCAATGGGTTATGCCCTTTAACACTTCCACCCCTGGAGCATATCACCTGCTAGAGCAATATACTCTATCGACTCCTCTCTGGACGGCCAATGAAGGCAAGCCAGAGCTGAGAGTCCTGCGGGCCTTCTTGACTTTTCACTCCGACCGACGAAGACACGTCGGAGACGAAGGCCCTGATCGACTCTCTGGAGCACTCGGGTACCCGTGGTATCGTTACGCACCAACAGTTCGCCACAAGCTGCCCTGCGGTGTTTATTATTATTATATTATATTAATTAGAAACGGCACTTAGCTAGACCATGGTGAGTGGTCTGAAGAACTATTTTCCCTTATGTCATCATTCTACGGTTGAGGACATTTCTTCTCGTTGCAGAGCTGCGTTAGCCAGCGAAGCTTTATAACCGAGAAAATTGTCTTTTTTGCAGTTTTGCGGTTTTCCACTGTTACACGTAGTACTCCTTCAGTTTAGAAGCTAGAGAGCTGATTGCTCGACGTGACTGTACCTTAGGTATTGTAGATTCCCCTAAAATAGATTAAATTTCGATTAGCTCAATAAAGGATATCGATAAGTGATGTTATCGCCCGAAAAACCGTTCCAATACAAAGTCTATTGGAGCGCGTATGGCGAGCTCATTTCAAGTTTTGCAAATTTATATTCCGGGTCAAATTAATTGACAAAATATTTATTGACACAAGGGTTAGGGTTAGCAGCTCTGCTTACGCAGCTTGTTATTTACTTATTGTACAAAAGCAGCCCTGCCAATGCGCCGCAGGCCCAGCTCCCCTAGTACTAAAAAGTTCGGCAACTCCTATCTCTGTCGTACTATTAAAAAGTGGAACGCCTTGCCTGCACATGTGTTTTCTCCTTCCTACAACATGGGATCCTTCAAACGAAGCGTGAAAAAGTACCTTGCGGGCCAGCATGGTAGCGTCAACTGACGTCAACCATTCACATTTTAATACACAGAGACTGGCGCCACTATCGACTAATAAGTCAATATTTCTAACATTTATGCTAAAAGTTACCGTACTAGTGTTATTATAGTTAAGAACACAATGATTGCTTTCACCGTTAGGGACGAAAAAACTCATTCGACACGTCGCCGTTCGTGCTATCAGACTGTAAGTACGGAGTACTAGTATTAGTACTGTACTGTGAGTTACGGATTCATTGTAGCATGCAAATTGGACGGTGTATGAACGTCCTCCGCGATGGTGTGCGGGGGCGTCGCAACCACGACGACGGTGACGGGACTGTGCGCGTGCGTCTGTCTAGTGTTACCTAGCCTGTATTGCCACGACAAAAATGGCTCTGAATAACCACCGCGATTATGATATTCATTATTTGCATAATAATTATTCCTATTTGAATAATTTCCGCCAGAAAAAGTTCGTTGTAGGAAATTGTATCGGAAAATGAAAGTTGACCGATTAATCGACATGATATCAGTGGTCATCGATTGTTCGTCTAAGGCTGCTCGTATCGCCTCTGAAAGTGATTCAAACTGCCACGACGCAATGATTGGGCGGAGCGCCCGGATCCGTCTGATAGTCCGTCGGCGAAGCGCTTTATTGCAACCTTTTCGTTAATAGGGCGCAATATGTCGTAATTGGTACTGTCCCATTCCGCTTGGACTAACGGTAACTTTACAAAAATATCCTCTAGTTCCGTACCGAATGTAACACTACAGACCGATTATCTTGTCTGCACACTAGAAGTTTGTATTGAAAAGCAACTGCAGACTTTTTTGGTAAAATATATTTTTTCATATCGCTTATTAAATTTTTGATAGTATTGTAAGATTCTTTTATAATTTTGCGCTAGGTGATAGTCTTGCTTAGAGGACAAAGTTAATAAGTAACTTCGTACCCTCGATCAGACTCTTCGAAACGCTTTCCTGTCTTGTCATAACGGGTAACAGGGAAATGACTTGTTAATATCAAACTTACAGCCATTTTGGATGTTTTTTATGAATTCATAGTTTCTATGCTTATCGAGCTCAGACAAACTAAGATAGTGATTTTATTATAGAATTTGTGAATATCGCTAATTATTAATTATAGGTAGTTACTAGTGCTTATTTCTGATTTTTCAATACAACCATTGACATAAGACAAATACAATCAAATTTTTCATATTTAAAGCGAGCTTCGTTTTATTTTCTTATTCCTAAGTCTGATTGCCTTTTACTCTACAGCTGAGGATCTGCGGGTTACCTTATCCGTGAAACACCCACGCAGCAATTTAACAACCAATCTACATATATGTGTGATTTATTTATGTCGTAATATCTTGGGCTTGGAATATCTTGGGCACTCAACAGCTGACAAACTTTTTAACTTGTCTTATTATACAAGTTATTTTTGATAACACCCAGGATAAATTTCTCGTATTAGGCGATTTTAGGCTGAGTAAAGTAGGCAGGCCGTCTAGGGAAGTAGTTCCACCTCACAGAAAACCGCGGCCAACTTACAACTCTTAGAGGGTTGTTGTGTTCCTGCGTGTGAATGACGTCGCCAGTAAGCTCTTAAGGAGTCGCTGTGTAAACAGCAGAGGAGGCATCGCGCGAGCGATACTTAATATATTACAAGCATTAATAGGCTACGGTAAGTGCTTTACATCAGTTGGGCCGTATGCTTGTATATCTCCCGACGTCTATAAATGTCAAAGAAGCGAGTGAGGTGTGTAAGGACCTGTTTCAGTTTTAAAAACGAATTAAATGCTCACTATGTTTCTTTCAGCTTGGTTGAATTCGGTTCTTTTGTTAGTCTGCCTGTCACTGCTATATAAGTGAATTAATTTATGTATGTTTATACAAATGAATGTACATATATATAATGTTACTTTAATTATTTCTAAGTTGTTAACTACTTACTCTTTTCATTTCTTGTATATTTTATAGTTTATACTACGTTACCCATCGGTTTGAAATTCTTACTTTTCTTTGCCCTAAGGTCGTCTAGAAGATTTTGCTTTGTGATAATACCGCCTTTTGTATTATAACCTTTTGTACTATAATCGTAACTTCGTGTTGTTATATTGTTTTGTGTGGTGCAATAAAGAATATTGAATTGTATTGTATTGTAGATAAATAATTATGTTTGCCAGGAATTGTATTGTAAGTGATAAGCGCCATCTATTGTTATATTATATTATCATATTCACAAACGCCTCGTGAAGCACACAGGTATAATAAGGAATTATGGATGTCATCTCCTTTGCCTCATAGTGCCATAGTAGGTAAAAAAACTCGAAAGTAACTGTACTTGTTTTAGTCATTTTGCATACCAAATATTAATACTATTTTATTTTTATGAATGAATAAATATTCAGTGTAATTGTGGTAGTAAACATAAATATTTATTTGTATTTTGAGTAATATTTTATGGCCACTTGCGGCTATCATCATTTGAAACAAATAGCAAGAAGTGAATTTGTTCGGACATTACGCGTTCAACTGTCAGTGTATTGTTTGTGTGAATCAATCGTCCGTCCGTCAGTGAGGCAAAGTACATTCGCAGTCAGTTGTGTGCGTTCAAAAGAAGTCGCTTCTCTTATAGCCGTGCGTGTGCCTTCTACAATTTACTTTCATCGCCTCGTAAGTTTGTGAATTTTACTTTATTAGTGAATAGTTAGTGATTTTATCTCGTTTTATTCTCGTGTGAGTGTAATCGTATCTTATATTGCTAGGTGAGAGACTCCAGATCCACGGAGACCATTCGATCGGATCGTGTCGATGCGTCACCTCTGCGAGCCATTTTACACAAATTCTATTTGATTGCTTTCAAAAATTCGAGAAATATCTCGTCAGTGCTTATGGCGTGTCGTTTGCTGTTGCATAAAAACGATGTAGGAGGGTCGCAAGTAATGTATACTAAGTACAGTAGAATAGGGTGGATTATAACCTCGCGGGCAGGCAGGAAGTGGTTCCTACGTCGGCGGGACGCCCGCAGACTCCGCGGCCACGACCTACGTAGTGTTGAATGAGGTTCACTGGGACCGTATTCTTTGTTCCGCAGGAAGGCTTGTCGATCGCAACCGTTCTTTGTCTCAGTCAATTCTTTGTTTTGTCGAACGCTCGTATGATAACATGTTTTGTGCTCACCTATATTATCTCGCTTGTTTTGACACATGTACTTCGGACCATTTCTAAGAATGAAACGTTGGTATGTAATGAAATCTGTTTAAACAATTAACACATGACAGCAGTGGCCGCTCCCTCAGCACTGCACTGATTACAAAAGTGGCAAGCTGTGCTCCTCGCGGGTATGGTCGCCCATGTGTGGCCAGCGGCGGAGCATTGTGTCCCGGTCGTTAGCTTGGTGTGATGTGAAACATACAGCTAGCAGATTGCTGTGCGATTAGCCCGCCCTTCACTATCTTTTGGACAAATGACCGCCATTACCATTCACCTCACTCCTGCGCCTTACACACGAAACCTAAATATTCTTTTAGACTTTCATACAACAAAATGTAAACAAAAATATACAACATTAAACTGGAACGTCCTTCTGTTTCAAGTCCCCATTGTATGTATAACAAGAATTCAAATGCAGACCTCTATTCGGTGGTATTTACAGCTTCTTGCAGCAAAAGTACAACCAAAGATGTCATTTTGTAGTAATATCTGTGTGCTTAGACATCACTAATGAAACTTATTACGACTGTGTAGTCAATGTAGGGTCGTGGAACGAGGCCGGAGCCCCACTGCCACAACTTCAAATGTCATCATCTTCATAATTTTGACAGATTAAAAGTATGTTATTTACAATCGTGTTGGCTTCGGTTCCAAAAGTAATTTCTCAATTGTAACTTATTATATATAGATGGTTATTAATTATTCTGATAAGGTCTTGCTCATTGATAACATGCTACTGTCCAATACAACCTTACGAAGCAGCGCCTTCACTAGCGGTCAGTCGTCTGTGTTAAAATGGAGTGTGTTCCCACAAGGTTTTGCTCATTATTACCATGCAGCGTATGCATCCCACCCCGTTGAGCAGCGTGTGCCGTCTCCAACAGTCAGTATTCCTTATTTATGTCTGTCTTTCAGTTTAGTCTGTTGCACACATTTATCTCAGATAGTAGTGGGTAGATCAATGCAATTTGGTACATACATCAAACAAAGCCCAAAAAATCTGGTAAAGCAGGAATAGCTTAATTATTTATAATTTATTATTAAGTCAATGTAAGGCTCCCTGAACTCTTCAAGTTTTGTGTTGTTATCAGAGCGTTGAATAGTGGCCAGGCCGTAGGACACCCCAAGTGTTGTTTGGTTCGTAGTGAAATAGACCAAAAATAATATTTTCACATTGACGTACAATGGTGTGTGGCGCGGTCTGTGGTGTCGCTTCGCTGGCGATGTCGCCGAGACCGGCGCCGCATTATCTCCTGGCCGTCTTCTACTTTCTTATAGGAGACTTTGAACCATGTAGTCCATAATATATCTTCATACACATGCACATACACATGCACATACACATGCATACACACTTATTCTCGCCTCGTTCTCCGGTCTGCTCACTGAACAGAGCCAATGTTCTACTTGTGTGTTCTTGTTTCATGGTTTTATATTATTTGTTATAATAATACTATGCTATGCAATTTTGATAGATGCTATTAAATTTGGTGATGATTTTGCAATGAATGTAAATAGTGGGTCATTTTCCGCCGTGCATGAAGAGGTGAGCGCCGCCGGCCGCGGGCAGCGAGCGCTCACGACAAGCAGCGCGCCGACACCGCGCCGTGCCTTTGATCGGTATCCACGTTAGGCAGATGGGAAGGTTTAGTAGGTCAGGTCGGGGGTCAGCGGGGCGCGGCGCGGCGTCCGCCCGATCTGGGTCAATGGTAGCGGTTCGCAACCGCCGCAGCGCTGTTGCGCTTTTATTGATATAGAAGACGGCGCGGGCGCGAGCCGCATAGCGCGCAACACGCGCACGCCGCGCGCCCACCGTCCGCTCGGCGGCCGGTTACGAGGGCCTGGCTCGCACGTCAATACGATCATCAGCGCCCCGTCCTCGTAAGCAGAGGGCGGCAGGCGCGCGGCCGACGGCGAGCGGTCACTCCGGCTGTGGAGAAGGCGACATATCGATCGAGCGGTGTTCGCGGAGCGAGTCGTCGACCTCCGGCCGCGGCTCCTGATGTTTGTGATGCGACGAGTTCACCTGCGAGCGTGTCTATGCTCGACAAACCCGCCAGTGGAGGGATCGGCTACTGTTAGGACTGGACTCGTGGGTTCGATTCCCATACGAGGCTAAAATTTGTGTGTTTGAACATGTCTGTGTATCTCGGTTAGAGTGCATCAAAGCGGCGCGACTGGGAAAGAGCCTACTCCTCACTAAAACATCAGTCTGATGACTCCCTGGAAGATTGAATGAGATTATTAGTGCGCTCCTTATGAATAAGTAGTGTGTTAGCAATGGCGGTGGATACGCGCGACCGATACTTCCTGTATTACAATCGTTCTTGGTTTCCGTTAATTGGTCAGGCGGGCCGTACGCTTGCATTGCTCCAGACATAATGTTTGAAAGAAATGTGCGCCCTCGTATCATGTCGTCAGTATATGTACTTACTTATACCGCGCGTCCGAGACGGAGCATTGTGTACAGTATGCAGCATTCACTTGGGCTCGAGACAAAATGTAACAAATTTTGCACGACGCTCGCATTTATCCTACTTTCATGCTCTCTATCTGCCATGCCCAGCTCTCGCTTCTATAAGTAAGCGCCGGGACCAGCACCGCATTGTGTATAAGCGAGCTGTGCCTTCTGGCCGAGAGAGCTACAGAGTAATCTAAACGCTCCATTTACACTATTCAAAGCAATCACTAGTCGATCCACGTCTGCGACGTACCTTCCATCCCTGCCGAAAGCGTATCCAAGATATACAATTCACCAACAGTGTTGGACATTTCGTCATCAACCGTAGTCCTGACATTGGTTCTGGTTTCTTCTCTTTCAAATACCTACCATTATCTTTGTCTTCTTCGCATTCAGTAGTAACCTTTCTCCATACAATCGTCTTTCATTATTGTGACTAGTTTGCAGATGATGTTTCTGTTCATAACACGGCATCGTCTGCATACGGCAGACAGCTCACCACTAGCGGGCATTATAAAAGATTTATTATCGTAGTGAATTCAAAGCTAGAACGCCTTATTGTAGTTCCCTTGAAGGTGAACAGTGAATACGTAGGAAGTACGAAGAATACGAGTGTCGGCGAGCCCGGGCCGGCCGCGGCTGTCGGCCCGCCGCGCCGCCGCGACCGCCGCGCCGCCTGCGCCGCTCCGCAGTGTTGTAGTGACGAGTTCGAGCGAGTGAGCACCCGCTATACCAGTGTGAGCTGCCCTTCCGAAGAGCCAAGCGACTGGATATCGATTTGACTATTTATTTCGCTTAGGATGGTGCAGTCGTGTAAGTCGTGTGAGGGCAGCGGTTAGAGAGACGTTAGTCTGAAGCTGTGTGATGCGTAGTGTTGACGGGCACACCCACCGTAGCGGCGGGCGGCGGGCGCGGTGTATTTAGAGAGCGTCTCGCCGCGGCCATTATCGAAAATCTCGTAGGACGGCGACAAGGACACGCGCGGGGTCGTCGGCCGCGCCGGCCGGTGACCGCACGGGCGGCGCGCTCGCAGCACCGCCCGCGCCCGGGCGGTCCTGTATGTAATAGGAGCTCGTGGACGCCGGGTGTGATCCGAGAAGTCGGCCGGCGAGCGCGGGCCGCACGGCCGCACTCGCGCCGTACGAGCGCGAGTGCGGCCGGTGCCGATCGCCTTTTGTATCATGAATAAGCAAAACTGCTGAAGTGAGTGCGCAGTTGTAAAAACGGACGTGTTCCTGGTGTCCCCGGCCCTCGGGGGACGGGCGGGGCCCCGGGCGGGCGCGGGCGCTCCGTGGGCCCTGTCACTGTTCTTATAGGAGGTGTCTCGGTGACTTCCTCGGCGTCCGCGCATATTGCGTTTATTTTATTCGTTCATTTCAATCAAGCGGCGATATAAATAATACAAACACTCGACCTTAATTTAATATTTTAAATTAAAAATTTTAATATGGTTGCAGTTTTCCGTGAGGTAATAACGTCACTCACTTGCATGAACACAATAACCCTTCAGGGAGTTGTTATTTGTCTGCAGTTTTGAGCATATTTAACTTAATGAGCGGTTTAGCGGGCAGCTTCAACCTGTTACTTTTGTGTTACAGTATCTTAAAATTTCACTCATCATTTTTTCATAACGCGCCTAAAGGAGTATATAACTTCAATACAATAGTCAGCTCCTGGTCTATGTACAAAAAATAATTAAGAAAAACTTTGTATTATAGATCCCTGATGATTTACCTACGAGGGTAAATTGTTTTGTATATAGATAGACTATGCGTTTTTGACGATTGTATAAACTATAAGCGACATCCCTAAGTGTTTAGGCTATTATCCTTCGCTCAGGGGTCGAGTCGGCCTACTTATTTCATTTTACTATGACTATGTGGAATGAAAGATAGTGACAAAAATTGACAATGTTCAATGATAAAGATAAACATATAAGTTCTCTATACTTGGCGTTGGGCTCTCGAGGGCACTTAGACACGTCTTACATTAAATAACCTTTATATCTTATGCATTTCTTATAGGTAATTTTAGTTATTTTTGATCTATCAGCTTGTCAAAAAATGGACGTTACAATAAATGTGTGGTCCATTAATTGGTACGATTATATTGATGTACGGACTTCGCACCGAAGGTACTCCCCGTTACTTGTGGCGCGACACCGTGTTACTGCGTCTCTTACTAGACATGTGCCGGCTTTACAGGTCTATCGCTTCATTACAAAAGGAACCTATTGGTGAGTCAGTGAATTAGACGGGAACTCCATTTCTATTAATATAGATTAGCGTCTCGTTCAAACACAATTTCAACCCCCTTTTCACCTCACCTCACCTCGCTAAGGGTGGAATTTTTGAAAACGTTGAAACCAACCAAAATAACGTAGAAAAAAAACTGGATTCTAATAGAGAGTATCTATACAAAGTTTCAAGTCACTTTTCTTTTCTGCTCCTTACAAACAGTCAACCCCCCTTTCAGCCCCTAAAAGTGGAATTTTGAAAAACGCTGAAATTACTTATTTAACGTCTTGATTGACAGTATATTTACAGTCTAAAGCAGCTCACTTTAAAAAATAACAATTTCTTAATAATTCAACTTTTACTTCAAGAAATACTTTTGACCTCCATTACACCCGTGGACCCGGTGGAATTTTTGAAACTACTTTTTGGATTTTAGTAAAGAGTATCTGTATAAAGTTTCAAGTCACTAACTTCAAATAATTTTTTTTTTTCAAATTTCAACTCCATACAAACTGTCAAGCCCCTCTTCACTCTCGTGAGGTTTATAAAAGTAACCTCTTTGCAAAATTTCAGCTTTCTAGGTTCAAGAGTTTGGCTACAGAGTTGACGAGTCAGTGAATTAGTCAGGAACTCCAGTTTTATATATATATATAGATATCCGCCTTAGATTGTGATAACACATCCTATTGTAGGCAATTTCTTAACCAGCATACGGTCTGCCTGATGGTAAGCCGTCAGCCTAGTCTTTGGACATTTGCAACATCAGGGTTGTTACTCGTGCGTTGCCGACTCTGTACTAAAAATAGAATAAATAATAATAATTAATCCGAATATTGCAACAAATTTTTTTGTTATAATAATCAAGGTGATCATCACCTACGCTACGTCGAAGTACGAATTAGGACATTCAAATCAGTGTTTTTTTTGACCTGACTATGTAGTTAGCCCCGAGTGGGCTGTTACTACGTCACCGGACTAAAGCGGCGGGCGTGAGACGCCACAGCCTAGCAAAACTAACAAATCAGTCTTTTTTTTTTGTTTTTTGACCTGACAATGTCGTTAGCCCCGAGTGGGCTGTTACTACGTTACTACTACTACTACTACGTCACCGGACTAAAGAGGCGACAAATCAGTCTTTTTTTTTTTTTTGACCTGACTATGTAGTTAGCCCCGAGTGTGCTGTTACTACGTCACTGCTACTACTACTACATCACCGGACTAAAGAGGCGATAAATCAGTCATCACTGAGGTCTATACTTAATGAGCTATAAAAGAAACCATAGCGCGTTTTAATTTGGCTTATGGCGCCATCTCTTAGCAATAATTGGAACTAATCGAAACTAATACATATATATTTTATGCCTCTGTTTTTAACCCCCGACGAAAACACGACGGGGTGTTATATGTTAGACATTTGTGTGTGTGTGTGAGGTTGTGTGTGTGTCTATGTGATTCTCAGTCTTTCTGTGTCATCGGAGCTCCCGCACGGATGAACCGATTTAGATGATTTTTTTTTTGTTTGAAAGGTGTATTAGTCGGGAGTGTTCTTAGCTATGTTTGGTGAAAATTGGTCCAGCACTGAAGTGAAGGGGCGAATGACGAACTGACTTTCTGGACTGTCGGGGAGGTTTTAAATTTTAAACAGTTAGATATTTTCTGCATTCCGGTTGCCCACTTGTCGACAGCGGCACATCCGTGCGCGCACGGCTCGCGAGTTAGAAGAGTTTCGACAGGTTCGAATCCGATAATGTAGGTAAAAACGAAAATCTTTTATACTCATTAGTTTAGAAAAAAATATTTTACATTTGGTTCATGATTTTCAATGCAACTCCTTAATATTGAATTTCAATCGAATAACTTCAAAAACGGAAAGTTTCATACAGACTTTACATCCCCGTTTTACCGCCTTAAGGGATGATTTTTGAGAAAAATATTTTACTCGTGTTTCATGCCTTTCAATACCTTCATGCTGAATTTCATTCGAATAACTTCAAAAACGGCAGTTTCATACTAACTTTGCATCCCCGTTTTACCGCCCTTAAGGGATGATTTTTGAGAAAAATATTTTACTCGTGTTTCATGCCTTTCAATACCTTCATGCTGAATTTCATTCGAATAACTTCAAAAACGGCAGTTTCATACTAACTTTGCATCCCCGTTTTACCGCCCTTAAGGGATGATTTTTGAGAAAAATATTTTACTCGTGTTTCATGCCTTTCAATACCTTCATGCTGAATTTCATTCGAATAACTTCAAAAACGGCAGTTTCATACTAACTTTGCATCCCCGTTTTACCGCCCTTAAGGGATGATTTTTGAGAAAAATATTTTACTCGTGTTTCATGCCTTTCAATAAAGAACCTTCATGCTGAATTTCATTCGAATAACTTCAAAAACGGCAAAGTTTCATACTAAATTTGCACCCCCGTTTTACCCCCTTAGGGGATGAATTTCCAAAAATCCTTTCTTAGTGCTCCCCTACGTTATAAAAGGAACCCCTGTGCAAAATTTCAAGTTTCTAACCCTTATAGTTTAGGCCCTGCGTTGATATGTCAGACAGTTAGCTTCTCCTTTTATATATATAGATTAGGATTTAGGACAATGTATTTTAGAGTACCACGAATTTTAATGGCAGTCGTGTGTCCTCCATCCTCCGAGGATCTTCGTCTACATAGTGGATGTCCCGTTTCATTTATTTGAGTAGGTATCTCTCCTTCAAAGGCATCCGAGGATACTTTTTGGTGCATTTGCCTTCGTTAATAATAATAATAATATCTTAGAATTGTACAAAATTGACACAACTCTATGCACCTTCTTAAAGTCATGTATGGAGCAATGGAGAACAGTCCTTCTCTACCCAGGATGCCGATCGATCAGTGGAGACGACGAACCAATAGAGATTAAAAGGGGTATATTCCAAGGCGACAGTTTGAGTCCCTTGTGGTTTTGTTTGGCCTTGAACCCTCTAAGCACGCTATTGGAGGATTCAAGACTAGGCTACAGTTTGCGAAGGGGAGGTCAAGTTATATCTCATCTTCTATACATGGATGATCTCAAACTTTTTGCTTGTAACAAAGTTCAATTAATAGATTTACTAAAGATAACTGAAAACTTTAGTAATTCTATTAAAATGGAATTTGGTATAGACAAATGTGCTATCATGCATGTAAAGAAAGGACAGCTATTGGTATCTGAAAGGCTTGAACTATCAGATACTATTCACTTGAAATCCCTCTCGGAAACTGAAACATACAAGTATTTGGGTATGTCAGAGAATTTGGGAATTGTTGAGTCTGACATGAAACAATCGATTAAAGAACGTTTCTTTGGCCGCCTGACAAAAGTTCTTAATACTCTTTTGTCAGGGGGCAATAAGGTTCGTGCTTATAATGGTTGGGTCATGCCAGTCTTAATATATTCCTTTGGCATACTCAAATGGACTCAAACTGAACTTGATGGAATTGATCGGAAAGTACGCACATTATTGACTGCATACCGTATGCATCATCCGCGTTCATCAGTTATGAGGTTGTATATCCCACGAAAATGTGGGGGCCGAGGTTTCTTGAATGCCAAGACCTTACATAATCGTGAGATATATAACCTCAGGGAATATTTCCTGCATGCTGAAGCGGAGATGCATAAGGATGTAGTTATGGTGGATCGCGGGTTTACCCCTTTGTCCTTGGCGAAGGAGAACTCGCGTAGACCTGTGATATTAAGTATTGATAATCGCAGGGCTATATGGCAAGGCAAGGAGCTACATGGACGTTTCTACCAGGTCCTGCATGGATCTGATGTAGATACGCTGGCTTCAGTATCCTGGTTACGTTTCGGAGACCTCTTTGGGGAAACCGAAGGTTTTGTCTGCGGAATTATGGACGAAGTTATTAAGACGAACAACTACCGGAAATACATCATGAAGGATGGCACGTTAGACATTTGTCGAGCGTGTCATCTCCCTGGAGAATCCATCAGGCATGTTATTTCCGGTTGTTCTCATCTTGCTAACGGCGAGTATTTACACAGACACAACCAAGTAGCTAGGATTATCCATCAGCAACTTGCTTTGAAATATAGTCTTGTGGTTAATGAAGTACCATATTACAGGTATATGCCCGAAGCAGTTCTCCAGAATGACCATGCAACATTATACTGGGATCGATCTATTATTACTGACAGGACTGTTGTAGCTAATAAACCTGATATTGTATTAATAGATCGATCAACGCGGCAAGCAGTGATTGTTGACATCGCTGTTCCACATGACGGTAATCTTGTAAAGCTGAAAAAGATAAACAAACAAAATATCTTGATTTAGCTCACGAGATTACCGACATGTGGGATGTCGATTCAACAATTATTGTTCCGATCGTTGTGACGGCCAATGGTTTAATAGCCAAAAGCCTCGACCAACATCTTAAGAGGCTCGCGTTGGGAAGCTGGATCAAGCGCCAGATACAGAAGGCAGTTCTCCTTGCGACGGCACGTATTGTGAGGAGGTTTCTGTCTCTGTGATTTTGACCACCGATAGTTTGGACCTTGTTCCCGCTATCGGGGGAATTCTGTTTTTTATATTTTTAAATGTATTTTTTTATATATTTTATATTTAAAAATGTAACTAATAAGAGAATAATTAAATAAATGACTAATAATATAATAATAATTATATCGTTTATTTTCTCTCCATGTTTCATGCCTTTCAGTAAAGAACCTTCATGCTGAATTTCATTCGAATAACTTCAAAAACAGCAAAGATTCATACTAACTTTGCGCCCCTGTTTAACCCCCTAAGGGATGAATTTTGAAAAAAATATTTTACTCATGTTTCATGCCTTTCAGTAAAGAACCTTCATGCTGAATTTCATTCGAATAACTTCAAAAACGGCAAAGTTTCATACTAACTTTGCATCCCCGTTTTACCGCCGTTAAGGGATGATTTTTGAAAAAAATATTTTACTCGTGTTTCATGCCTTTCAATAAAGAACCTTTATGCTGAATTTCATTCGAATAACTTTAAAAACGGCAAAGTTTCATACTAAATTTGCGCCCCTGTTTAACCCCCTAAGGGATGAATTTTGAAAAAAATATTTTACTCATGTTTCATGCCTTTCAGTAAAGAACCTTCATGCTGAATTTCATTCGAATAACTTCAAAAACGGCAAAGTTTCATACTAACTTTGCATCCCCGTTTTACCGCCGTTAAGGGATGATTTTTGAAAAAAATATTTTACTCATGTTTCATGCCTTTCAGTAAAGAACCTTCATGCTGAATTTCATTCGAATAACTTCAAAAACAAAATTATTTTTTAATTACATACTGAACATGCATTTATTATTTATTTCATCAATGTCAACTTTATAAAAAAAGTAGGGAAAAGAAACCAGTAAAACTGGCAACATGAACAAAATGGCCTCCCCCAAATTGTTTACCACTATCAGCGAGTAAAAGAAATTCATTATTTAAATAAAATGAGGCTCTAAAACTGACCATAAATCATAATCCAGCGGATTAAGATTGGGACCAGACGACGGCCAGTCTTCAGCTCTGATGAAGTCCGAAACCGAACCGAAGTTCGTTTCCAACCAAGACTGCGTAGACCGAGCTTTATGACCCGGCGCCGAGTCTTGCTGGAAGGACCATTCTTAGTTATGGAACATAGTGTTGTTAAGGGGCTTCACTACCTTCTCAAGAATGGCATTTAGATACACTTGTGCCGATGTTTTGATACCTTTTTCATAAAAGTATGGCTCAGTCACTCCTTCATAGCTAATACCCCACCAAACCATCACTGAAGTCGGATAGTGCCCACGTTGCACTCTGTCGACTAATTGGGAAGCTTTCTTAGAGCTTTGAGCATAAATACGTTTATTTTGTTTGTTGAAATGTTGCTCAATTGTAAAAAATTTCTCATCCGTAAACAATTTTTTTCTGTGACCTGCCTTTGCGTACCGCTTCAGTAGTTGTTTCGATTTTACCACCCTATTCTTTTTTAAATTATCAGTTAAGAAATGACCAGTACGTCTCTTATAGGCTGCAAGTCCTAAGTCATCTTTTAAAATACGCGACATGGTTCTAGGACTCTAGGTGTTATCTTCATCTCCCAAGATAAAATCCTTTGCTTCCGGACAGGATTTCTTCGAATTCTTTCCCTTACTGCTGTGACCACCTTTTTCGTACGAACACTACGTGGACGGCCAGATCTTTTTCTGTCACAAACAGAGGAGGTCTCATTATACCTATTAATAGCCCGGTACACAAACATTTTACTAATACCAAGCGTATGAGTTTTAAAAATTGCATTTGGTTCCATACCTACTTTGTGTAATGCAATCACAGCGATTCGGTTCTCTTTATCACCCCACTCCATTTTAATATTGCAAAATATTGTACAATGTATTGGCGCCAAAATGAGAAAATACAATCAAATATAAATGACTGATTCCAAATTCAAATGTAATATTTTGTTTATTTTTAATTGTAACAGTATTTATGGCCAGACTAAGTATACTAGGGTATAAGTGGCTCAATACCACCTTTACTAACAGTTAACGTCACCTGCACTCGGTGCACCTCGCCAATTAATAAAAACGAAGCTCTAACAATAGAGAGGTAGAAGACTTCGATAACCCGCCAGGGGAAGATCTCTATCTCACAGACAAAAGACAGGAGCCGAGAGGATTTCCGTGTTCCTGCGAATGTACGCACGCACATGGTCTTGGGGAGCGGCAGAGACCGGAGTGGCAACGTGCGAGACTCGGTTCAATCAATCAAAAAAATTCGTCAATTCAGAATGTTCTAGAATATTTCGTGATCTTTAAAACGGAATGGGCACACGGGCCGAGAGGTGGGTTTAACAAACAAAATTAATATCAACGTTTATGCTTTTGGCTCCTTCGATTTGGAAATCACTCGATACTGACTGCTAGGCGAGCCGTGTGCTCGTTTGTCACCTTACTGGTATAAAAAAACACACAGCTGAAATTTAAGGAAACTTGTTCAGGAGATTTGTTCGTTACATACCTTGATAACTTGGACGAGCTGTAGCAGTGCCGCCGCCTCTTCGAGGTATTTACGAAAGAGATCAGCTCCTGCTTCACCAAAAGAAAAGCCGTGGTTACATTACTTCGCATTTTCTACCTATTTGATGGTATAAGAGAGAAGCAGAAAGAAATTTACCGTCGATGAAGAAATTCCATATATAATAATTAGAATAGTCTTACACAAAACATTTTTGTAAAAAAACTACTATTTACACAATTTCACATATGCAGACTATATCAAAAATTAGTTTAGTATTTCAATCATTATTATTAAGTCAATAATTATTATTTATTTCAGGCAATATTTAAAAGATTTATTAAAAGATCTCAAATAATGTAAGCCTATGTCTACATTACCATATCGTAAATACCTTAAAATTAAATAAATGTATTTGCTTATTTTATATGAATCAAACTATTTTTTAATTACTTAACATGCATTTATTATTTATTTCATCAATGTCAACTTTATAAAAAAGTAGGGAAAAGAAACCAGTAAAACTGGCAACATGAACAAAATGGACTCGCCCAAATTGTTTACCACTATCAACGTGTAAAAGAAATTCATTATTTAAATAAAATGAGATGTAAATGCGCTAGTTACACATGAAATGTGATCCCATCTTGTTTTTTTATGCTTCTAACTGCATTCTTGCAGGTGGGAACCGCAGAAGACGGCATTATTTAATAAAAACTATCGAGAAATTTTTACGCGTAATAGACACGGTGGCCAAATATATACTAGTCGTCCAAATGTCAAACTACTCTCATTGAGAGTAGTTTGTATGGCTTCAGTTTTGGGCGTGTTTGCGGTTTCTGGTTTATTCTGTATTCTGAGAGTTTTTCATAACATCTTTCGAGGCGTTTTCATATAACGGTATTTCCGTGGACGAGCAATTAATACGCAGCTCGCCGACTCTGAGGACATAGGTTTCAACGCTCAGCCGTGTCCGGTGTCCCTGGAGCACGCCGCCGGCGGCGGTTCGACGTCCGGCCGGCCCTCGCGCCGTCCGATAACATTTCGATGGGCTGACAACCTTACTTATTAATATGCACACAAAAATCCTCCCGGAATTGTTATTTAGCTGCAGACTTCTGTAAAGCCTACTTCCCCAGACCTTAGTTGGAGCGAGAGGTCTCACTGCGCCCAACTAATTTCCTCTGAACATTTTTGAGGAAAATTGTTTTAGCTTTTATGGACCCTCTAATTTCCACTTAATATTTAAATCTCATCCGTCGCGTCTCGACACTTCTTCTATCACGAAACCTATTCATACAAATTCATAATTAAAAACTAGCATTAAAACATGATCGATCGATGTTTTCAATCAAATACGCAATAAATAAAATATGGTACCTTCTGAAGCAAATAAAATTATTAATAGTGATATGGCTCCCGCTGACGTCGACACGCGCGCGCGGGTGACAACGGAATTACTTATGGCACTTTATGTTCATGGAGCTTCGCGCGGCAGCGTGTTGCAGCGCGACGCGGGCGGCAGTGTGCGGCGTATAACGGCGCCGGCGGTGGACAGCGGACAGCGGCTGGCAGCGCGCGGAGCGGCGCGGGACAGCACCGGCCACACGACGGACAGCGCGCGGCAGCCGGGGCCCGCGCGCAGCGCCTCGGGGCGGACGGACGTCCGTCCCAACAGGCGACGCTGGGTCCCACCATCTTCTTTACGCCATCACGAGGTGCCCGACGGCGATGCCAAGTACGACGTCATATTCCGGAAGGTGAGTCCAGCTGCCTGCCCTCAGAGCGGACATATCCCATCCCCGTCCCAACGAGACGATACTGGGTTCTACCGCCCTTTCTGCGCCCCGTCGCTCACCTCTCCGCTCTGTTTCAGGTTCGCGGCATCCTCAACAAACTCACACCGGAGAAGTTTCAAAAGCTGAGCGATGACCTGCTCAGCCTGGAACTGGATTCGGACAAGGTCCTCAAGGGCGTGATCCTTCTCATATTTGAGAAGGCCCTCGACGAGCCCAAGTACTCGTCGATGTACGCCCAGCTGTGCAAGCGGCTGAGCGAGGAGGCGCCCAACTTCGAGCCGCCTGGACAACCATGCACCTTCAAATTACTTCTACTGAACAAATGTCGAACCGAATTCGAAAATCGGGCTCAGGTACGTACGCTCGTCCCGCGCGTTGGGTTTCCCGCCCGCCTTGACTCCTGACTGACCGCAGTGTCGTGTGTCCACAGGCGTTCGCCGCGTTCGAAGACAAGGCGCTCACGCCCGACGAGGAGGAGAAGCGGCACCTAGCCAAGTGCAAAATGCTCGGTAACATAAAGTTCATCGGCGAGCTGGGTAAGCTGGAAATCCTGGCAGAGTCGATCCTGCACCGCTGCATCCAGAACCTCTTGGCGCGGCGCGCCGTTGCCGAGCACCACGAGGACCTGGAGTGCCTGGCGCAGCTGGTGCGCACGTGTGGCCGCGTGCTGGACTCGGAACGCGGCCGCGGCCTCATGGACCAGTACTTCGCGCGTATCGAGACGCTGTCTGCCGTGCGCGAGCTAGCGCCGCGCATCCGGTTTATGCTCCGCGACGTGGTGGAACTGCGGCGCGGCGGCTGGGTACCTCGTGCCGCGGTGTCAGCCGAGGGGCCCGTCCCCTTCCACCAGCTGCGCGGCGACGAGGACGCGCCGCGCGCCCCGCGACACGCGCAGGACGAGCGTCGCGACGCGCTGTTCCGGCGCGCCCGTCCGCTCGACGATGTGTTCGCCGGGCTGGCGCTGCAGCCCGCCGTGGGCGCACCACTCGCGTCTGCCGACAAGCTATTCGGCAACGGTTTCGGCGGGCGCGACGCTTTTCGCCAGCGTTCGGCGCCGTTCCCGCGCGCACCGCCGCAGCACTATAAGCCGGCTGCGGGCAAGGAACGCGCCGCTGCAGGCAAGACGCGCGTGCTGGCCGTGGGCGCGGCCGCATTGCACGACGTGCAGATGCGGCCCGCCGCCAACAGCCTCATGTTCACTGCCAACCGCCTGACTCGGCCGCCGCCGCCGATGAACGCCGTGCAGCAGAGTAAGTGTCAGCCGCACCCGCACCGCGCGCCCTCCAGCGCTCGTCCCGTACCTCACGGCCCGCGTTCTGTTGCAGGCGTGCTGGCGCCGGCGTTCGCGGCCGCGCCCGCACTCATCAAGGAGGCCGCCATCACCATCAAACCCGCACCCGACAAGAAGGACAAACCTAAGAAAGACAAGGTGAGATCCAATGTGCTAATACAGAAGTGCCTTAACCAACGCCCACTTACACTGACATCGGTACACACTAAATTATTTTGTTTAAATCACTTTCGTTCGTACTATACAGGGCGACCGGAACATTGACATCCAAAAAAAATTAGGTACCTCGTATTGTAGGGTATACGTTTTCAAGAGAGGTTAGGATCCAGCGAGAGATCGTGCTATGTTCCACTCCCTCCGAGTTTTTGTTTGTGGCGGTGGTTCATAGCACCCTGTGTAATCGAAAACTACGAGCTATTCAGACTGACTGCTAAATGTAAGTTTATTGTCCACAATATTAAATTACCTTACAATATACTGAATGTTATTCTAAATAATATCTTTTATTCTACTGATCCACTTAACATTATGAAATAAATCTAATAATCAAATGGAAAACTACAATTACATTTTACCCATATTATAAACTGTATTGTTTATTGGACATCAAAATTGTTTATTTGATACGAAAGAACACTAGTCTACTACTTGCCTTAAAAACAAATATTTCAATAAACAAACATACTTGTCTAACACTCAAAATTAATTATATATAGTTAAACCGAGTAGGTTAGGTAGGCGGAGCGAACAAATGTGTTTCATTGTCGTGTCCGCGGCGACGTGAGCTCGCGGGCTGCTCTCGCGGGGACACGACGTGCTGACTTATAATTAACTCAATTTTATAATATATATCACCCCACGCCGGGAACTACCTGCGGTCGTCATAATTAAATATGACCGATTTGCCAAGATGTATCAACTGACATATGATGCATATACAATCAAACCCGCCAATCTTCATAAATTGTCAATTGCACTATGAATGCAGTATTTTTGGATTTTACTGACTGAATGTTTTCTTGTTAAAAAGATTGTATACATGTAACTCGCCCGCCTCCGCAGGGCGTCAACAAGGAGGAGGCGTGCCGGCTAGCCGTGGAGGCTGTGGACGCGCTGGAGGCGGCGGACGACGGCGAGGAAGAGGCGGAGGAGGCCGCTCTGCGCCCGCTGCGCGACCTCCAACTGCCCGACAAGCTGCTGCGGCGAGCCATCAGCGCCGCGCTCGAGCACGCGCTGGCGGACGGAGGGCGCGCTCGAGCCGCGGCCGCCGTGCGAGTGGTGCGCGGCGTGAAGCGCGCCCCGCTAGGTGATGCGTGGCGTGCCGTGGTGACGGCCGGCGGGACCCGCGCCGCGTCGCTACTAGCGCACGCGGTACACCGGCGGCTGCTGACGCTGGCCGAGCTGGCCGCCTGGGAGGACGCCGGACAGCACCACCCGTTGCTGCTCGAGGTGTTGCAGGAGCTGCTTGACGTGGCCGGCACGGACGCGCTGCGCAGCATTTATGACGAGAGCAAGATGAACCTGTGCGCATACGTGCAGGAGCATGAGGGCGGTGGCGCGAGTGCAGCGGGCGCGCTGGCGGCGCTGGAGGCACGCGGGCTGGCGGTGTTGGTACCCCAGCTGCGCGTACAGGCCCAGTTGGCGCGGCAGCTGGCCGCCGAGCCGGCGCCCGCCGCCCTCTACCGCTGGATTAAGGCGAACGTGGAGCCCGCCGTGCGGCAGAACGCGGCGTTCGTGTCGTCACTGGTGGCGCTGGTGGCGGGGCACGTGTCCGCGGCGGCGGCGGCGGCCGACGCGGCCGACAAGCCGGCGCTCGACCGCGAGAAGGCGCTGGTGGAGTCGTACGCGCCGCTGCTGACGGCGCTGCTGGGCGGGCGGCCCGAACTGCAGCTGGCGGCAGTGTACGCAGTGCAGGTGCACGCACACCACCATCGGTACCCCAAGGGTGAGCTCACCGTATATTAAACAACCTTCTCCGTTGAGGCCAATTCTCGAGCTGCAATTGAAAGATTAGCAAACGACGCCCTGTGCTTAGTCGGCGCCTGGGGGAACCGCAACAGACTGTGAAGGGAAGACTGCATGGAAGGGGTGCCTACAACCGCGCCCGGACAGGAGTTGAGCAGTCGGAAACGCGAAACTTGGGACTCGGGAGTCTAAGGGCAGGAAACTGTATCAATTGTCCCCCGAAGCGTCGGTAAGACTTGTGTCTCACTGGGTTGAACCAGATCATCCAACCTCACAACTCTGGGGGTTCACGGATGTTTCAGGAAACGTTTGAGTGAGATGAAATGTTGTGTGAGTACCATGTGTTGTGTGGTGAGAGCGAGGAGGCCAGAGACCACGTTCTGTGGTCCTGTACAAAGTATGCCGATCTGCGTGATAGAATGATGGATGGGATTCAGCGCAGCGAAGAGGAGGCGGGACCGATGTATTTCGGGGACGTCGTGTCGTGACCGGGGACTTCGCGGCTGTCCGCAGGTTCGCCCACGTTTGCTTCGTGCGGACGAGTCCGAAGGCGTATACGTGTGCGTTGCCGCCCCAGAGAGGGGGAGAAGGCGAAACAGAGACATGTGGAGACAGATTTAAACAATTTGCAGGGAGTCAAGAAATGCCCACGGCACGGCTGAGAGCCTCAGAGCAGCAAGTGCCGTGCTGCATCTCCCGCGATTCGGCTCAAATGACTGCAAGGTCGGTGGAGCCATGGGATGGCGGTGGGACATGTACAACCTTCTCCTGGAGGTGACTCGTGCTGGACGTATGGAGGGAACGCGTTGATCCGCGACCGGTAGAGTTGAGCCGGCGAAAACGCAATATTTCGTACACTACGGTGCGCGAGTGGCAGGATCGCTGGGCTGTAGATACGAATTGGAGAGAAGTCCATCGGTTCTTCCCGGAGGTAGCTGGCCGACTGAGGGCAACCTGGATCGAGCCGGATTATCAGACCTCCCAGATCCTTGGCGGACACGGCATATTCAGAAAGAGACTGAATGTGTTGGGACGACATGAAAGTAGCACGTGTGAGTGTGGAGAGAGCGAGGAGGACAGAGACCACGTACTGTGCTCTGTCCTCTGTATGACATGACCTACAGTGCCCGGTGGTAAATATTGCACTTCGATCTTTGGAAAGAGACAATCTGCTAATTTCAGCTTCGTAGAGCGTTATCTCTGTCGCACACTACCTACATGGCGTTCACTAGTCGTGGTTCAAATGCGATAGACTGCGGTCGCGTCCAATTCAATATATATAATTTTTAAAATCCAAAACTTTCAATCACTTAACATGTACAAAGTTATGATGGATGGCATATAGATGCCTATAGAGGAAAAAAAGGGAAACCATTACGAGGCCAGTCACGCGAAATTATGATGTTTATAAATATATAATAATTGAAGCCGACAGATTAAAAAAAAAATGAGGATGACAATGTAAGTAATTATTTTAAGAAGATTCAAGAGAGAGTTGCGAATGCCACCGGACTCAAGAAGAACTCTGAGCAATGTACTGAAGGAAGTCAGCACTGAAACACATCCCAGTACAATCACATTCAGCTCTCGGCAAAAAGGGACACCAAAAAAGCTATTTCGTTTAAATATGGAAGATTTTGATTATAACGTTGTTCGAAGAGTGGTGTACAATTTCCACTTGCGTTTGAATGAGGCCTATAAAACCTGAGGCTATTAATTATAATGGATCTGAAAAGACGTTGAGAAAAATACTTCATGAGATGGGATTTAAGTTCGCTAAAATGGAAGATAATCGAAAAGTTCTTATGGAAAAGTATGATGCAAGTCTCAAACGAATTGAATAACTAGATTAAATACACAAATTGTGCAAAGAAGGGAAATAATGTATATGGATGAGTCCATACATACATCCCACACTAAAGGAACAGCTTGGAGTGATGATAAGCAAAAAAGGGTAAAAAAGCCGATTTCAAAAGGTCAATGTTCGATAATTGTTAAAGGATCCGCAGTTTAAACGGGTGGAGTACCCCCTCCGTCTCATAAACTTTTTAATTATAATGTATTTTGGCATAACGGTGTTGGCATATAGTTGTTACGCGTAAATTATAATAACTTACTCTAATTTTCTTTATTATGGTTATAATGATCATAACAGTCATTGTCATACATAATTGTAATAAATATATATCTAAAGGTTTTTTAATTATAAATTCCAAATTCAGAATAGGCTTATGCATAACAATAAAAATCCTTAATATTTGCGAAAATATTGTTTATTGAGATTATAAAAAAAATTACCCCACAAATATTTAATTGCCTAATAAGTAATATATGTAATTAGCACAACTTTAAGTTAGCAGCAATCAAATCTAAAATCTTGCGATAGAACGCTATAGTTACGTTTAGGTCGCGGCGGGGAGACGCTCGGCCGCCCCAAGCCGCACAATATCAATACGCGCAAATAGTAATCTACATTATCTTAACTACAAAATGGGTATAAAATTTCTTAAGTATAATTATTGATAAGTACATATATATTATGCCATTACATTATATGATTTGTAATGTTTATGCCTTGTTGGAATGTCAATAAATGTTGTGATTAGTAATCGTTATTGTAAAAACATTGAGGCGAAATATATCTATACCGATATTATATTATGATGGTGTGCATTATGGGGGAAAAATAATGCCAAATAACTTATTCATTATGAACGTTATGCGAAATGATGATAATGCTAAAACCGTTATGCGACCTTACCGTATGCCTCTTAATGTTATGCATTCGAATGTGGACCAATTCAAACACCTTTAAACGGGAAATGATCAACCGGTTCGAAAGACACGAAATTCCAGTTGATCCAAAATTGACGAAACCCCCGATATACAATATATTGTATTGTATATCGGGGGTTGTCAGCACAAGTTTACAGTTTACAGAGTTTACCGTAGACTAGGTGCTTGCCGAACACGGCCACACCGCCCACACTGCCACCACACCGGATTTTAATACCAATTGAAAATATATGGTCTCAACTGGAAGTCTACGGAGCCGCTAGAAACGGATATGAATTTAACTTCAATAAAAAAATATTGACTTAAAAAATAAACATGATTGGCGCTGAAGAGTGGGAAAAGGTTTGCGATCATGTAGTCAGATGTGAGAATAAACGTCGAAGAATTGAACGTGGCGTAGGTAGACGATTACATCGACATAGTGACACCACGGCCGGCAGCGACGCTGACGTGACTCCACGAGAGCGCTGGCACGACAGCGGACACGCTGACTTGAACGTCGAACGGACTGCCCCAGAAGGGAGAGAGCGTACAATAGAGACGAGGACATAGAATTAAATAATTTGTAGAGAGTCTAGAAATGGCCACGGCACAAACCAGAGCCCGTCGGCTTGGTGTGCTCAACAGAGCAAAGCAGTTCAGTGCGGGGCAAAAACTTATGTTATATAAGTCTCAAGTCAGGCCGCATTTGGAATACTGCAGTCACCTTTGGCCGGGAGCACCCGGGTACCGGCTTGGACCGTGTGATTCGATTCAGAGACGAGCTGTGAGAATTATCAACAATCCTAAGCTTACACACGGTATAGAACCCTTGAGTTTAAGGAGAGATTTTGCCTCCCTTTGTGGTTCTACCGATTGTACAACGGGTTGTGTTGTGTTGTTCGAAATGATGCCGTCAGCTTCTTTTTACTTTTTATAACCGCACCGCTCGACGACGGCGGGGAGTTCACCCTCACACACTGGAACCGCAATGGTCGCGTACTGTGCGGTTCCAGAGAAGTTTTCTTGTACTTTGTGTCGCGTCATTAGCAGAACCAATAAGGCAAATCTTCTGCAGAGAAATTCTTAATGATGAAAGGTTTTCTACACCGTTATTGACTAAGCTCGAGTGGTGAGATTTGAACTTTGGTCTACGCTCTCCACGTATCAAGTGAATAGTATTTTGATATGTGTACTCGAAGCCTTGTGTAAGAGTGGGAGTGGTGTGCAGTGTCTGGTCTGGGCGGGGCGGGCGCGAGGCGGTGGCCGGCGCGACGTGGCGCGAGGCGGCGGCCGGCGCGACGTGCGCCAGGCGGCGGCCGGCGCGACGTGCGCCAGGCGGCGGCCGGCGCGACGTGCGCCAGGCGGCGGCCGGCGCGACGTGCGCCAGGCGGCGGCCGGCGCGACGTGCGCCAGGCGGGCTTGTGTTTTGCAACCAAAACATATCTAGGAAAGCTCGCCTCGCTCACCGTACGACGAGTGTGAACGCCAACATTTTTGTATGGTAGTGAAACGCGGGTATGACAGAGGAAGCATAATAGTAGAAATTAGAACTTTGAGCGACCATCGAGTTAAGACTGTTTATACAGACAGAAAGAGAGGAGACGGAGACAAGAATTATGTGGATACTGTTGATCGTTGGCGCTCGGGGGAGCTTTGAAGACATCTCGTGGATGTTAACACTTACACTTGTACAGACTCCGCTTCACAGAGAGTGGAGTCTGTACTGTAAGTGTTTGCACGCCGAGAGATGGTGTGGAACGATGGTTGTGCTCGCAAAATTGAAAAGCGTACATCGAGACGGTCTGGACATTTGGAAAGAATGTGTAACAAAAAAATAAGAGATGGCATCGAGTAACGAGCGCGGCGCGGTGTTGCAGGCATGCTGCTGCGCTGGTTCATGTACCTCTACAACCTGGAGGTGTGCGAGGAGGAGGCGTTCCTGCGCTGGCGCGAGGACGTCACGGACGCCTACCCCGGCAAGGGAGAGGCGCTGTTCCAGGTACGAACGACGGCTCGCGAGCCTGCGCCGTCCGCGGGCGCGAGTGGTCGCGTCCCGTGTCGCCCGCACGCCCGCGACCGTCTCTGACGTCGCTGTCCGCTGTCCGCAGGTGAACGCGTGGCTGACGTGGCTGCAGCAGCAGGAGTCGGACGAGGAGGAGGCCGACGACTGAGGCCGCGGCGCCGCCCGCTGCACCGCTTTTATTTCGCGCTCATCTCATTATATAAATATAATTAAGCCAAATAGTTAAAATACCTACGTTCGTCGCCGTCGGGCCCGCCGCCCGGGGCTGCCGTCCGGGCCCCGCCGCCCGCCGCGCGCCCCGCACCGGGCCCGAGCCCCGGGCGCACGTGGCCAAGGTTTAGGTTATACTACGTAAACGAATATTAGTATCTCGAGATAATTTTTTGTAGGCCTTTTACTCGATTTTGATACTTTTACAAATGTATACAATGTATAGTGTTCGTTTGGACGTATGATTGCACCCGACAGCCCCCCCCCCCCCCCCCCTCGCACTGAGCGTGTTTTAGTTGAAATTGTAAAAATATTATATATATACATACATATATATATATGAAAAACTTAAATCAATTTTTTATTAATAATAATATCATGATCATTTTTTCAATGCTAAATGGAGTTAGTGACGAACTGTAAGGATGCTTCGAGTCATTGTATCGTCAAATTTTAGAATTTTGTAACTATAGCTAAATGAAAGATGTTCCCTTGAGCGTATGGAGTGTGTTGAGTGTGTCGAGTGAGCCGAGTGAGTCGAGTGAGCCGAGTGAGCCGAGTGAGTGGAGTGAGTCGTGCTAGAGTTGTGGCCCCTCGTCCGCGCACGCGAGCGCACGACCGATATGTATTCAGAATGAAATAAACTTCAGTGTAATTTATTAACGAGTTGTTTTTGTTACGACCGCCCCCGCCCCCATCATCAAATAACTAATTAAGACTTTAACAGTTTGTTAAAGTATTAGTTAGTCGTTCGAGTACATGTAAACGACGTAATTAAACCCAGCATACGTATGAAGACCCAACATTACAAAGAAAAAGTTATGAATAGCTGTTGCTTGATCTGCTACGTGAGCACAGACAGCGCTGCCTCGACTGCCGCCGTCGGCAGGCGTGCATCCTCTCCCTGCACGAGCTGCACACTCGTGGTATTCATTGTAATATTATGGTGATGGAGTGGAGACCCTGGGCAATGCGGTCAGCGGCTAGGCTGTGTGCAAGGCGTGGGTTCGAGTAGTTTTGCAGGCCAAAACCAGGAAGTCGATAATTTGTCTGCTTCAAAGAGAACATGAAATAAGAAAGGAGCGCCACCTGGTTCGAGCTGAACGTATCAGGAAGGCGCGACAGAGTAATGTGCGAACTTATATAAAGAGAAACAGATCACCAAGTTACCTGTATTTATTCGGTACAGTCTCTTTCAGACACGTTCAATAGGAAACATAAATTAACTTTCATATGTCTATATCCTACATGGCATATTTAAATGTAATTAAAAAAAATCCTTTCATATGGTTATCGTGTATTTATATATTTATCTAGTTTACATTACCATGTTTTAAGCTAGATTACACATCCACTTAAATTTACTTGCTTATTGGCTATAGGCCAGTCATAAATTGCATAATAGGGTTCGAACAACAAAAAAATTCGTTACAGCAATCCGACACCGGGATATTGTAGAATAAGATATTCTAAAAGAGGGAAAAATAAATCGAACAGTCTGCTGCTATCCGGGGTGGAATGGGGTCGCTTTTTAGGGGTTGAAATCAGTTTTTCGCGATTTGTGGCTAAACGATGCATTCTATTGAAAAAAGCCAAATGTAAAAGTTGTAGATAAAAAAAGATCTACAACTTTTGTATTAGCCATTTTTACCCTTACCTCAAAATTTATCGAAAAAAATGTAAGAAACCGATTTTTTGGTTTTTAATTTTTTTTTCTCGAAAAAAAATTGAGCCCAAACTTTGACAAAACATACCTTTTGGTATTATAAAGATGTAGTAATTTTTTTGAAAGTAAATGTTTTAAGGTTATATTAAAATTCCATTTTTTTTCGAAAAAAAATGAAATGTTCAACGAAATACCTACCTAAAACTACATAACCTACAGAGTTCAAATTTGGCACACTTACTCGTTGTTACGTCTACTTTCAATTAGTAGTGAAAAAAAGGTACACTGCAGTGGAAAAAATGGCGGGAAAATTGAAAAAACCGAAAAAATGACTTATTTGTGGTTTTTGGCATATACATCGTCGAACAATCGTTATTAATTAATAAAATCATTATAATTTTCATGTTTATTCTTTGATTATTGTACAGCGCTACTTTTCATACGATAAAAAATTTACAAACAATCATAATAATCATACAATAGGTAATGTAGTCGATCTACAATGATATATACCAGTGGCGATGGGTGGATATTTTCAAAAGGGAAGCCGGAGTATAAAAAGTCCACTCACCAAATGCTGCCCGCTCCATGGTGCAAAAATATAGGCCCTACCTTCATCATACATGGAAGTTGTTTATATACGAGTAACAGTGTCTTTCAAGTATGATAATGGTGGTTTTGAAAAATAGCCTTTTGAGCAAAGACTTCTTTGCTTTTGAGTTAAAGCAGTATGTGTGCATGCGTTCTTTAGTCTTGAAAAATGCTTGATTACTTTGAAAAATATTTCAAACCCTGTTAGTAAAAATTAAAGTGAAAAGGTAACAAAAGACACGGTGACTATAAAAAAAAACGACCATCTACGACCACTACGACGACCTAGGACTTATTTATATTCTAAAGTAATTTGTCTGTTCTTTTTAACAAAATAAGATAAAACACTGTTGTAAAAATAGTTTTGAAGACATCAGTTTCATGAATTAATGCCATAACGAACCAACGAACGACTATATGACGGTCGGCACAACACAAATTAAAACAACTCACTCACCACACTTCAGCGCTAAAAACAAATAAAATTCGACAAGAAATTGACAAAAAACAAATTCAACAAAACTAAAGTTTCGCGCTACACACTCATACGCACTATCCGCCATATATAAAATCCAGGCAAATAAAATGTATTACGCGCCTGTCACGATTTTATGCCGCTAAAATCATTCTTAATTTAGAATCATTACAATAAATCCTGCCAAATAAAATACATTACTCCCCAGTAACAGTTTTAAGGCGCTACATTCATCCATAATTTAGAATCTTTATAGGTACTATTACTTCTTAAATGATCTTTCTCGCTTACACTTGTACGTTGCTAATTACCTTACTCTGTCACAAGCCGCTATTCTCCGAGTTATTTTGCATATTGTTTTCTAAAACGAGACGGAACGAGTAGCAGTAATAGGAGTCAGTTCATAGAAACGAAAGGGATAGATGCTCTGTATGAGATATTTTAGTATGAAGAATAAGCCGGTATTTTACGGCTTGCAATTTGACAATTGCTATTTAAATTTTTAAAGGCGTTTAGTCAATTCAAACTATTTGTACAGTCGGCGGCCAACATACATGGATGCAACCATCAACTGTACAGAATAGAATAGCTAGCCTACCTAGCTGCACTCCCTACCTCTCTGTCCACACCTCTATCTCTCTTTTGCTAGGCCCTAACGTCCCTACCACCCTGTCCTAACCACACATGTGATGGTAAGAACAGGTAGTTACTCGTACCAACGTTAAGGTGTATCGCTGTGTGTACACACGTACACAGACAAATGTAGCCTACTGTACTCCTAACTCTTCCCTACTTCACCCTATTGTCCCTACCTCCCTATCCTAACCATACATGTAACGGCTAACCCGGTAGTGTGCAACGTTAGAGTGTAACGTTGTATATCAGTACGTATATAAATATGTACAGGATATCTGTTACTAGAGACCTACAGTAACAGACGGAACTTGGGTAGGGATCGGGTGTGTGTACGTCGTGCAATGTACACAGGAAATGGTTTTCTCACTGCCGGTCGAGCAGACTCACAAGACCGATCGTACTGACGGCTAAGGGTGTCTTGGCCACAGTGAGAGGATGTTGAAACTCATGAGAGTCTTCCGTCCAGAGTGGTACTGGACTGGTATAGCCTCCTCCGGCTCTTCCAACGGCTTGTTGGGTACTTCTGGTGTTGCTTGAGTCAAACACGGCTTCTGGATAATGACTGACTTTATTTACAAAAAACATGTTCTTAAATACTAATGTTAATTACTATACACTAATGTAACTATTAACTAGTGTGCCGTGCGTGTGATTTGTCGACACAGTGATTTTGCAGTCAACTCATTGCTCGTGGTCGAAGTTCATATTTTGTTGCGCTGACGCGACGTTTTCGCCCGGCCTCTATACGCAAGGCAGGTCGGTTGTATGTTCGTTCTGAACACTATTCAAAGTGAGTGAATAATATAACAAACTAAAAATGTCGTTGGCCCATAGATTAGATTTTTCGTAAGGGAAGCCGATGGGAATCGGGTTATATGGACTCTTCGCCACTGATATATACATGTATATGGATTTTGCAGATAAGAGTGGTTTTAAATTATAAGACAGTATACGCATGTTTGCACAGAACTTGTTTATATTTCACGTATATATATATATATATATATATATATATATACAAAAAAAATCTATAAACAATAATACGTTATGGAATAATTGAAGCAGATTTTGTTCATAGCAAATGAATATTACTAACATGAAATTAATTTTCTTCGCCACTGATATATACATGTATATGGATTTTGCAGATAAGAGTGGTTTTAAATTATAAGACAGTATACGCATGTTTGCACAGAACTTGTTTATATTTCACGTATATATATATATATATATACAAAAAAATCTATAAACAATAATACGTTATGGAATAATTAGTGATGGTCGACTCGAGCAACTAACTCGAGTCAACTCGAGTTGGGCTTAATTCGAACCTACTCGAGTAAAATTCTTTCCGACTCGAGTTCGAAAACCGAATGAAACCGACATGGAGCGAAGTTTGCCGATCATTTGAGACTCATTCATAACAAACAAGTGTCACATTTATGTAGATTTGAGAACTTTAAAGTGCCGGTTATTGTTGTAGATTTTCGTGTTTTATATTCTCTTTATGATGCGCACGCCTATCAAATGACCGGGATTAAAGTCGTGAAATAAGAGAATATAAACTATTAATGAATAAATTAGTATTTTTTTTTAAATCAGCTGTTTCATCCAGTTAACTCGAGTTCAACCCGAGTTACGTGAATTTTAACTCGAGTTAAATCGAGTTTTGTTTTTTCCGAGTTGGTACATCACTAGGAATAATTGAAGCAGATTTTGTTCATAGCAAATGAATATTACTAACATGAAATTAATTACTGTGGTACAAGCAATTTCGTATTATTATGAACATTCTGAAAAACCTCTATAAATTGAAAAATGTATGCATTCCCCCTCATAGACTTATCTCTAATGTTGACCTTTTCGCAGAGGGTTGTCTTTCACCTTCGTCCGATTCAAGGAAACTGAACGATTCTTCGGTGTTTTGGACAGTTTCATCGAGCACTGATTCATTGACCGTACATTGATCTGTTTCTATTTCTTCCGAGTCACTTTCGTCAATCGAAATTTGTGATTGTTCAGCATTTGAGCAATTTTCCAAGTTAAAACAATTTAAACATAAGTTGGTACATTTAAGACCATGTTTTCTGCAGCCGCATTTTATGGAAGAGCAACCTTTCTCACAGCTGCAGCAAATAGCTTTCAGGAGATAATCGGGTATTAATTTCTCGTCTGTGTGTATTCGGTCTAATAATGCCTTTGCCTTCCGTAGTTTTTTTCCAACCCCAATCGGTTGCGATCAGTTTATTGCTAAGCCACGTTTGAAGCTGGTAATGCGCTCTAAAACAATGCTGTTTTGCTGCGCCCGCTTTCTATTAAATTCAAATATGAAACTCTTATTCGTATCCTGCAATTACGAAGACACAAGTGTAGCAGATACAATTTGCTGTTTTAGACATGCATGATATCATATAAAAACTCGCTCTATACAATAATCAATAATTGATATTATAATTTCTATAAATATAATGAAATTATAATGATTTTATTAATTAATAACGATTGTTCGATGATGTATAGGTATGCCCAATACCACAAAAAAGTCATTTTATCGGTTTTTTCAATTTTCCTGCCATTTTTTCCATTGCAGTGTACCTTTTTTTCACTACTAATTGAAAGTAGACGTAGCAACGAGTAAGTGTGCCAAATTTGAACTCTGTAGGTTGCATAGTTTTAGGTAGGATTTTCGTTGAAAATTTCATTTATTTTGTGAAAAAATAGAATTTTTTAAAAAAAACCTTAATATATTTCCTTTCAAAAAAATTACTACATCTTTATAATACCAAAAGGTATCTTTTGGCAAAGTTTAGGCTCAATTGTTATTTTTTCTCGAAAAAAATTCAAAACCTAAAATCGGTTTTAAGCATTTTTTTCGAAAAATTTTGAGGTTAGGGTAAAAATGGCTAATACAAAAGTAGTACTTAGATCTTTTTATTATCTACAACTTTTACATTTAACTTTTTTCGATAGAATGCACCGTTTAACCAGAAATCGCGAAAAACTGATTCAACCCCTAAAAGCCACCCCATTCCACCCCGTATAGCAGCAGACTGTTCGATTTATTTTTCCCTCTTTTAGAATATCTTATTCTACAATATCCCGGTGTCGGATTGCTGTAACGAAATTTTTTTTTTTTTCATTTTTCTCTCCTTTTATTACTGACCTATTACTGTATTAGGCCTATGCAAATGCATAAAGCCGCATACTTTATAAAACAGGTGTACATTTGTACAGACCTAATTACTTTTTGGGTGCACTAGCGGCTCAAGACGTAAATCTAATACGTATATATGTAAATTCTAAACATTTGAACAATGACCTGATTGTAAGCGAAGCTTCGGGTATGATGACAAGAAAACAGCGTTGCACCTCTCATCCAAAACTGGGCGCAGAGACAAGCCATAGGCCTGCAGCGAGCAATCAGACTCCAGGAGCTGCGTACTACGGGTTGCGGCCTGCGAATACACGCGGCCTGCGAATTAGCACCGAACCTTAGTTCGGTGTAGCGAGTTCAAAGTCGAAACTAATTTCGTAGGTGACACTGTATTTAATCTTAAGAGTTAGAATCCCGTGTTAACCTTTTAGTTTAAAAGCCATATTTGGATGGCTGAGTCTATTACGACTCAAAGAAATTGTGTCACGCACTAAGATGTTTTTATAGTCATAGATACGTTGTACACGCTCTAGAATGGCAATACGAAAGTAAGGTAATTGCCCACCTCGCATTCAGTTGGGCACGCTCTCGCGTCACGTCTATACGTACTTCGCCACAAAGCGTAAATAAGTTATTTCGGGCAAAAATGCCTTCCTGTGTTTTTAGATGGTCCACAAATTACACGGCAACTGTTAAAGACAAGGAAAACGTGTCATTTCATTTGTAAGTACAGTTTTTTTTATTAAAACATAGTAAATGTATTTAGTTTTTATACCAATATTAAAGCGGGTCTAGTGGCAGCCGTTGCTAGGGTAAGTTGAGGAAAATTTAACTATCACGTTATGAACACAGAATTGTGAATGAAATTTATTTCTAACTTTGTTTTATATTAAGTAATACGCCTACCTACCTTTTTTTCAACTATTAGATACTAGTAATACAGAATACTACACGTTCTAGAAAATAATGAAGCGAATAGAATATTACTTATCATTTATTTCTTTCCATTTTAGATTACCTAGATGGTTTGATGGAAAAAAATGGTTAAATATTTTTTTTATACTACATCGGGAGGCATATAAGCATACGGCCCACCTGATGTGAAGCGGGTACCGTAGCCTATTAACGCTTGCGATATATTAATTATCACTCGCGTGATGTCTCCTCTGCTGCTTACACAACAACTCCTTGGGAGCTTACTGGTGACCAAACACACACGTAGGAACACAACAACCCTCTAGGGAGTTGTTATTTGGCTGCGGTTTTCTGTGAGGTGGAGGTACTTCCCCAGATGGGCTGCTTTGATGCGCCCTACTTCTCTTAAAACATCCAGACCAAGAAAAAACAGACATGTTCATGCACACAAATGTTTGCCTTGTGTGGGAATCGAACCCACGAGCGTTGGTTTCAAAGTCGCGTCATTCACGACTGAGTCGTCATTTAAAGTCTTTCCTATATCGCAATGATGTATTTTCCTCTTTAAATTGTCATTCCCTAGCCTTAGAGCAATATCCGACTTATAATCACAGGCTTCACCTAATACGCGCTATTATAGAGAAGTTAAAATATATTTCGCGCATAAAAATAATCTAGATTAGAAAATTGATTAAAAAAGACAAATATGGAATAAGTTAAGTATATTTGAGGGAATAATATTTTATTAAATACGTATTTTTTTTATTCACTGACAGACTGACTCGATATTATTTTATAATTTCATTGCTCACAATTTATATTACGAAAATAGATGTTTTCTACATAATTGGTTTTATTATTTTAAACATTAATTAAATCCAGAGCTTTTTCCCCAGTCTCCTCCATATCGGTAAATCAGTGCTCGCGCCAATGAGCGCTCAGCAGCAATCAATACGTAACTAAAGATGTATATTCATCTCTTTCTAACGACAGGTATTCCCTATCATTTGTCTCTTTTTAGAGCAAAGTGTGATAATAAATAACTGTACGTAGATATAGTAGTACTTGCGCCATTTTAAAATACAATAATGTTCGTGTATAACGTGTCTACCTTTGATATGTCGCTGCGTCTACTTCAAGCCGAAATCTGTCTGTTGAAGCAAAACGTGCTTATCATAATGATGAATTAATCTTCTTAATATTTCGTCCTACCATTTTCTATGATAAAAGAATATTTGTTCTAAATAAACATTGAGAACGCAGAATTGTAGAACTGCTGTAACAACAAGAAAAAGTATATTAGTATGAAATTAATGAGAAGCGACTCGAGGACGGCACTTGACTGCAAGCGATCGATTTAAGTACCTTTTATTTGATTTAAGTACCTACCGGCTGCCGGCTAGCAGGCGACACTTGCACCGTAACAAGTGCGCAGTCTCTTTATAACACACGTAGGCGACTACGCAGGTTAGACATAAATAGATTGGCAAAAAAGTTTTTTCCTGTTATAATAAAAAGTTGCAGTAAAACCTCTAGTCGTATTGTTTGTATCTGGCTGGATTTAATACCATTGTGGGAACTGCTTGTTGATGTCTTGAATAAAACTCCAGTCTAATGTGAACGATTTGAATCAATATTTATTTTATTAAGTGCAATTATTTATTTAAATCGTGGCATTTTCAGCTAGTTATTACATCAATCCGTGTCGAGTATTAAGAAATTGAACGCGGCATTACTGGAAGAGAAAGCGTTAGGAACGTGTTCCTTTCTCTGTCCAACAGCTCCGTAAATATGTTCGATGCGGCGCGCGATCGACGTGTGCTTCACGTCGATCGCGCGCTTGCAGTCTCGGTCTTGTTCTTGCATTTTCGCAAGACCAAGACCGCCTAAATGTAGCAATACCAAGACTGGCCCCTGCAAGATTTTAGCAAGAATAAGACTAAGCCTGCGAGACTTACGTCTTGCAGTCAAGTTTCAATACCGAATTTGATAGACGTTCCCCATCCCCAGTGTCGGTAGCAAAACCATATAGTTATAACATCAAAAGTATTGTATTGATTTATTATATTATATATTATACATTTAGACTAGGTACATATTTAGTAAAATAAACAATAAATAGGTACCTATCGTTTTAATCAAATAAATAAAATAAGTAGACGTGTCATTAATAAAATGGCAAGGTCACCTGGCGGTGGATTTACACCGACAGGGCAGTGTCACTGCAGCTGTGGTGCAGACAAAGAAAACCGCACAAATATCAAAAATTTGACATGAGACGGCATGGACCAAGGCGGCGAGATACAAACGCGACCAATACTCAAGCGTATAGACAAATTAGACTTTATATTTTGGTAATTTACCGACAAAAACACCGCTTTATTAACCCTGCAGTGTTCGCGTGAATTACATAATGTAATCCGTAGTTATTCAAAATGATATTTCTGTTAAACTATTCAAATGAGTATGTACAAACCCCGGCTTAGTTTAAAGTACCAGTTTTTTTTTAATCTTTCATATAATCATTATTTTTATCAAAGAATGCCGAACTTTCCTAAAACGGTCTTTCGGCGTGTGCTTATTTTGGAGTTTTCATTTTAATTTAATTTATTCTCAATTGAGCTTCGCTTCAAGTCTAGCGTATTCAATTGTCCCCCCACATATACCTACGCTAATTATATTCCCAGAGTGATAGATAAGTTTACAATTTAGCATGAGTGACGAAAATTCAAATAGTTCTTATAGATCTAAAAGACCTAAAAGCAAATTTGATGAGTTTTTTGAAATTATTCATGCGTCCCAAATTGCTATATGTAAATTGTGCCAACATAAAAAATTGAAATAAAAATGAAAAATAGGAATACTTCAGGATTAAGGAAGCATCTACTATCTTTTCACGAAAAGGAATCGCAAATATTTATTCCTATAAAGAAACCAACATTTAGTGGAGATATCACAAGTTTTTTTTAACCGCTGGAAAAAATAGACAGGTGAGAAAAAAATATGTTACATACATTCCTTATATGTAACTATCGCGGGGTGATATATACTTAGTCTGGCCATAAATACTGTTACAATTAAAAATAAACAAAATATTACATTTGAATTTGGAATCTGTCATATTTATATGATTGTTCATTGTATTTTCTCATTACATTGTAAAATATTTTGCGATATTAAAATGGAGTGAGGTGATAAAGAGAACCGAATTTATTTATTTATTTATTTAAGGTTTGCCAACAGACATACATCATATGACTAAGATAAGGAACAAGATAATAACAAAAATTTGGATGCAGATCCAGTTACAGGCAAACACAGCATAATGTGTAATTTAACTACATATATAAGTTGAGAAAATTATTAAAATCGGAGTACAATTACGTAATAATAATAGGTGTTAAAGACGCATGTATCAGTCGTTAAGTTGAGTGACCAGTCTTTTTAGACCAGTTAAGGACACCGAAAAAATATCCACTTGCGATTTTGTAAATAGATTATTATGATCGCGACATATCCTCGGAATCGTACTGTACATGCCTGTATTGGTTCTATATTTTTTAACAAAAAAGGGCTTAAAATTAATTATCCTGACACTACGTCGGGGAATCACAAATTTAAACTGTTCCAGTAAGCGAATCGCTGTGATTGCATTCCACAAAGTAGGTATGGAGCCAAATGCAATTTTTAAAACTCTCTTGCGCTTGGTATTAGTAAAATGTTTGCGTACCGGGTTATTAATAGGTACAATGAGACCTCCTCTGTGACAGAAAAAGATCTGGCCGTCCACGTAGTGTTCGTACGAAAAAGGTGGTCAAAGCAGTAAGGGAAAGAATTCGAAGTAATCCTGTCCGAAAGCAAAGGATTTTATCTCGGGAGATGAAGATAGCACCTAGAACCATGTCGCGTATTTTAAAAGATGACTTAGGACTTGCAGCCTATAAGAGACGTAGGTACTGGTCATTTCTTAACTGATAATTTAAAAAAGAATAGGGTGGTAAAATCGAAACAACTACTGAAGCGTTACGCAAAGGGAGGTCACAGAAAAAAATTGTTTACGGATGAGAAAATTTATACAATTGAGCAACATTTTAACAAACAAAATGACCTTATTTATGCTTAAAACTCTAAGGAAGCTTCCCAATTAGTCGACAGTGCAACGTGGGCACTATCCGACTTCAGGGATGGTTTGGTGGGGTATTAGCTATGAAGGAGTGACTGAGCCATACTTTTGTGAAAAAGGTATCTGTTTACGCCTGCCTGAGTTGAAGAAGCAAATCCCTAGGAATTAGGTATTGCGGTGATTTCCAATAAGTGACAGTGCCGTGCCGCGGGTGGATATTTTTCCTAGTTTTTATTGTTCACCTACATTTACCCCTTACATTTTTTTCTATTACGACGAAAGTGTGTGCTCCTCATCTTTTTGCACAATTATGCTGTAAAACCTGCATTAAACCGAAAAATCGTTGTTGGAAGTTTTCATTTTGAGGACCCGGCCTCAACAGTATCAAAACATCGGCACAAGTGTATCAAAATACCAATCTTGAGAAGGTAGTGAAGCCCCTTAACAACACCATGTTCAATAACCAAGAATGGTTCTTCCAGCAAGACTCGGCGCCGGGTTATAAAGCTCGGTCTACGCAGTCTTGGTTGGAAACGAACGTTTCGGACTTCAGCAGAGCTGAAGACTGGCCGTCGTCTGGTCCCAATATTAATCCGCTGGATTATGATTTATGGTCAGTTTTAGAGAGTACGGCTTGCTCTAAACGCCATGATAATTTGGAGTCCCTAAAACAATCCGTACGATTGGCAGTGAAGAATTTTCCTATGGAAAGAGTGCGTGCTTCTATTGATATTATATATAAATATTGTCGCACAAATTACACAGCGCCACCTAGCCCCAAAGTAAGCGAAGCTTGTATTATGGGTACTAGTCAACTGATAAACATACGTAAATACATTTTTTTGTAAATACATACCTATTATATATAGGAAACACCCAGACCCAGACAAACAGACATGTTCATGCACACAAATGTTTGTACTGTGTGGGAATCGGAGCCCCGAGCGTTGGTGTCAAAGTAGCGTACCAACGCGTTTCACCACTGCGCCACCGAGCTCGTCCGACTGTATGACAGCCAATGGAGACCACTTCGAACAAGCTTTTTATATTTTAAATTGTTTTATATTTATGTAGGTATTAAACTAACACACTGTAAAAGTAATAAATGTTATTTGCAATAGATTTTTTTTTTCTTAGTTTCAGTATTTGTTCGCGACAACTATGTACATAAATAGATAACCGTCGCGCGTAGTTATAAGTGATGCACATTTTTATATAGTTAATAGTTATAGTTGTTTGTATTAGTTGTTTATGTAAGGATTAGAATAGGTTTACACAGTTTTCATACATACTTTGTTAGAGATAAGTTTTACATGTTTAGTATAGGTACGAGCTGTTGCAAGCCAAGTATATAATAAAGGTATAACGGCGAATTACTGGCTGCAACAGCTCAATAGTGCATAGATGTACCTATTAACGTAATTTTAAGTTTATAATGAAAACATTTTTATGTAAAACTTCACTGACCCATAAGTTTTGGCAATAACTTTAGCAAAAGTTTTTATGGTTTTATATGAAAAAGGGTCAAATGTATGAAATAATAGTACAACTTACAAACATTTTAGACACAAATAAAGCGAGCACGATCAGGTATTGCCTCTAGGTCTGGGCGATTTTGGCTATTGCTATCTCTTTCCCACACATGTGTCTCTCGCTCGCACAGCGGGGGTATAAATATGGGCCATACATCGTCGATCGGTGACGAGAGTTCCGATTCGGTTGTCGCGCGCGCTAGTCGTGTGCGCTCCGTCTCAATTTTTTATTCGCGTCGCGAGTGTTTTTTCTCTGGTTTGTATTGTACTACGACTGTTTTGTCGAGTACGTCGCTGCATTACACATTGTTTTGGAGTCCAACTGTTGTATAGCTTCGGCTGTATAGCTTTTGGGTTTCACAGCAATTGTAATAGCTCGGTTTTTTACCGGTGGATACCTACAGGTGTGATACGAAGCCGGTAAACGTCGCCCCGGTACGGTGAAACCGGAAGACCCGAACCCAGTGCACTTGGCTCTCGCCAAGGGAGACGGTCCTTCTGAACGGCTATCCAAATTAGCGATACTCGTCTAACGTCACTCCCCCCGCCCCCCTGCCGCAAGGCAGGGAGGCTTTTTCGCCACTATGGCATTATGGTTCCATGTGAACGATACCAAGCAGCTTACCTGCGAAGTCCAAGACATCATTTCGATGTGCACCGAGTCCATCACCTTAGCTAGGGCCTGTCCCGCAGCTTCCACCGAGTCCATGTACAAAGATATGGCTAAATTAGTCATCGACAAATACCTCGATGAACGCAAAAAAGGCGTTGACAGGGCTGACGTTGTGTCAGTTGCCTCCATTTTGTCAAAGAGGACCGCTTCCCAGCGGGACTCCGACTCCTCCGGCGACTCTCCAGAGTCGACGGACACACTTGTTGAGTCTAGTGGCTCAACCCACCCAAAAGTCCCGTCCAAATCCACTAGAAAGCGGATACGGCGCCTTCAGCGCCGTCAAAAGGACGCACATAGTGTAAACACAGACGTGTCCGGTGCCAACTCGTCTCACGATGAGGAGGTGCCTCTCCCGCCCTCTCCTGCTCCGGTAGAGATGGAGGTAATTCCCTCGTCGTTCGACAGGGATTCCCCTCTCTCCCCGCCACCCCCCACACCCCCTCCCGCTCCTAAAGCGGCCCCTGCCTCTCAGCAGGCCGCCAGCAAGCCCGCCCCGCGCGGCACCCCCGCTCCGACCCGAGCTAACGGCCCGCCGCCTGTTTTCCTTCGTGAAAAAGGCAAGTGGGTCGAAGTCTCGAAACTTTGCGCCGAGCAAAAGGTGCAATACACCCGTGCTACTAACACGGGTGTTTCAATCAAAATAGACGTACCGTCTATTGATGATTTCAAAAGTCTTACTAGACTTTTATCCCACCAAAATATTCCGTTTCATACATACGCGCTCCCCAGTGAGCGCAAAGTACGAGCGGTCTTACGCGGAGTGCCGTCTGAGGTCTCCTGCGACTCAGTTAGGGACGACCTGCTGGCTCAGGGCTTCCCTGTTGAGGCTGTGCACAGGATGCACGGTCGCAACGGGAAGGTTTACCCGCTAGCACTGGTCGTACTAGCGAACGTTCCGACTGCCAGAGGCATTTTTAAGAGAGAGCTCACGGTGTGCGGCCTCTCTAATGTCAAGGCCGAGCCTCCACGTTCACGTGGAATTCCAGGGCAGTGCCACCGTTGCCAGCTGTATGGTCATGCAGCTGCCAACTGTTCGGCCAAGCCAAGGTGCGTCAAGTGTCTACTTGACCACCATACTAGGGATTGCACTCGCGACCCTAGCACTCCTCCCGGCTGTGTGCTGTGCGGCCAAGTCGGCCACACAGCCAATTACAGAGGGTGCCCTCGTGCACCCCAGCCCTCTGGCAAGCCCTCTAAGGGACATACAGAGGGTCCCAAGCCGAGGCGCGCGGCCCCGCCGCCCATATCATCCTCCAAACATTTCCCCGATTTTTCAAAATCGGGCCCGGCACCGGCCGGGCGGGCCCCGGCATGGGGCCCGCGAAATGCAAACCCGCCAAAGGCGACCCCACTTCCGCCCCAAGAGGGCATTAAAACCCCGTCACTAGGAGACGACCTGAAGACGGTTATTACCGCCATTCAGGGAGTAAACTTGAAGGAGGTTTCAGTCCTTGCGGGCAAGCTTAGAGCTGCCCGCAGCCCACAGGAGCGACTTTTAGCGCTCTGTGAGCACGAACAACTTCTAAGCTCTTTGTAGCTTAACACTAGCCCCGGTTGCGAGTCGTTAGCGGCTCGCGCCGAGTAGAGCGCAGCCCGCTCGTAGGTACCTACCTAGTCCTACCTACATTCAATCCACTTCCTAGTTCCTTCCTTCCGGTCTGTGTTTACTGAACCCTTTTAAAATTAAAAGCACCCTTCTGGTCGCTTAAGTCGCGTAGCTAGGTACTAGTGTCGACCTCCTCAGGAGGAGAGTTGGCACTTTTCTAAGCGTATGCTCTTTTAGAGTGACGCTTGCGTCACCCCGTTCCCCTGGGGTGATCGCTTCAGATGGAGCCTTTGAGGTCTTCCCGGCCAGAGGCGGTCCCAGGGGGTGTTTTAGTCAGTAGGAATCTGACATAACTAGGTTCGTTCGCACGAAACAGTATCTTATGTAAGATTTCACCTCCTCCCTCCCGTTTTCCGGAGGGTGCCCCTCACGGAGGAATGACCAATGCACATCCGGATGTGGGTTGGTCCTTCCTTTGTGGGTCTTCAATTTTCTTGGGCGAAAAACAAAAAAAAAAAAAAAAAAAAAAAAACGTCGATCGGTACCAGTCGTCCGCTACACTCAGCGCTCACACTACAGTGAAATAGCCAGCCAAGTCACTCCGAAACCAAGCCAGTCCAGACCTAGCAGGAAGTACCTACGGCTCCATACTTCTGAAGACAGCAACAGGCGTTTCATTCTGCACCAACCCACAGACCTGCGACTTACAACCGGAGGTCGAAGAACGAAGCCCGCCAGTGCCTACATTCTATTATTTTTATATTCATCTACGAAAGTGTACGGGTCGTATCGAAGGGGCCCGTACATTTTGGTCCTTCAGCAGCCGGATACTGGGAATAGTTCTTCAGACGACGAAGAAAAATGCCTGTCACAAGAAGTATGGAGTCGGAAAGGAGGACAACGCCTGCTCAAGTCGACGGAGCCGCCGCCGCCGCCGCCGCCACCGCCGCCGCACCCGCCGTAGCGACGCCAGAGACGTCTACAGCCGAAACATCGACGACGACGAACACTACGGCCACTGCAACGACCGGCGAGACGACGGCGACCGGCGAGACGACAACCGGCAAGATTGCAGCCACACACCGGACAGCCAGCCCACAGAAGGAGGCCTCTCGCCGCCCGCCCAGCGCGCCCCGCACTACGTCGACAATCAAGCGGAGAGCGCTGGCCAAGGCGCGAGAATTCCTTCTACAGAAGGAAGTGGAGCTGGCAGCTGCACGTGTCGCCGCGTTGGAGGCGGACTCTGAAGACGAGATCGAAGCAGACGAGGACTTGGCAACTAGGAACGAGCGAACAACCGACTGGGTCAACAGAAGCACGCTGGCACTCACAATGGAGCCCTACGTACCGAAGCCCGACGTCCCAGGCCCGGACCATCGCAGGACCGATGAAGAGGGGAATATAGCAGCGCCGCCGCCGCAGACGTGCAGCGACGCACTTCATCGGGGCCACAGCGAGGTCACGCGGCACGCCGAGCAACAAGTACCGGTTCCAGTGAGGGAGGATATAGAGCCAGCACGCTATTGTGAAGAGAGACGACCGCAACGGGAGTTTGACTACAATCAACTAGCAACTGCCATCACACTTGCAGCAAGAGCCGTTCAACCCGCCATTGCACCGAGGACCGTCGAGTTACCGTCTTTTCACGGGTCATCGAACGAGTGGCTGCCATTCAAGGCCGCCTATGATGAAGCTGCAAGTCACCTCTCCGAACAAGAAAGGCTGTCCAAGTTACGTCACAGCCTGAAGGGAGCCGCCAGAGATGCAACACTATGTCTCTTCGTCGGGTCAACGACTTCAGAAGAAGTTATGAAGATGTTAGCCGCGAGGTTCGGTCGTCCAGATGCACTGGCAATGACCGAACTGAACAAGCTCCGTGCGCTACCACGACTGGCCGAGAACCCAAGAGACATCTGCATCTTCGCTTCAAAGGTGCTTAACGTCACAGCCACAGTTAAAACACTGAAGAAGCATCACTATCTACACAACGCCGAAGTGGTACGCAGCGTCATTGAAAAACTGCCGCCAGCGCTGCGCTACAGGTATTACGACTTCGCCGCCGAACAGCCGGAAGATCATCCAGACCTTCTCACGCTGTCCAAGTTTCTGGAAGTCACCGCCGATCGATGTGGAAGCTACGCACCGGCCGAGCTCACTGTGGTTGAAGACCGGCGGGAGCCTGCCGTACGAAAAGGACTACGTGCTTACCACACTCAAGATCAGAAGTCTACTGCGGTGCAACTAAAGTGTCAAGTTTGCAAGAAAGAGGGTCACCATCCGTACGACTGCAACGTGTTCAAGAAAGCCGACCAATTTGCGAGATGGGAGCTAGCCAGAACTCACAGGCTATGCTTCCGTTGTTTGCGAGTCCGCAAATTTCGGCATAACTGCAAGCCAAAGCAGTGTGAAGTCGACGGATGCAAGTACACGCACCACCCTCTTCTACACGACACGAAAAGGAAAGAAAATGAAGTTGAAAATTCAACAGCCATAGTTACGTCGACAAGGGAAAACTTCACTGCTGCCTATCTCAAGATTCTGCCTGTACAAGTAACCGGTCCGAAGGGTACATACGATACTTACGCCCTTTTGGACGACGGCTCTACGTGCACACTCATCGAGTCGGCAGTGGCGAACAAAATCGGCGTACACGGGCCGCCCGCGCCTTTTTACATAGAGGGTGTGGCCGGCGCACGTATTACGGCCGATACATCGGAACGTGTACACTTCACCATACAAGGAAGAAACTCAGTGAAGCACGATGTGTCGGCGCGTACAATGGACAAGCTGATGTTGACGACTCAAGGTGTGCCACGTAGTGTCGTGAAACACTGTCGTCATTTGGAAGACATCGAAGATCAGCTGATTTATGAGGAAGGCCATCCAACCGTGTTGCTGGGTCAAGATAATTGGTCGTTGCTGCTCACACACGACGTGCGAAGAGGGACCACAGCCCAACCAGTCGCTTCATTAACCGACTTGGGATGGGTATTGCACGGCGCGACGGGAAATAAGAAGAAGCAGCAAGTCCATCGAGTTAGCCATCTGACTACAGTAACACTAACGGAGGAACAGACAATGGATGACCTCATGAAGGAGCACTTCGCCCTCGAGTCTCTGGGTGTTCAGCCTAAACATTCACACACCAACGACGAGCTCAACGCGCTGCGCACACTCGAGGAGAAGACGCGTCGATTACCGGCGGGAGGGTTTGAAACAGGATTGCTATTCAAACAAAGCGATTTTGTACCGCCGGATAACTACAACACAGCGATGCGTCGCCTCGAGTTAGTCGAGAAGAAACTCGACAAAAATGTTGAATTGAAGCGGCGCTACGAGACACAAATGAACACTCTGATACAGAGCGGCTATGCAGAGAAGGCTCCACAAGTGAAAAGCGACAGAACTTGGTATCTGCCACATTTTGCAGTTATCAACCCGCAAAAGCCCGAGAAACTACGCATCGTGCACGACGCGGCAGCCAGGACCCGTGGTATCAGCCTCAACGACATGCTGCTGTCTGGGCCCGACCTCATACAGTCTCTACCCGGAGTGCTGATGAGGTTCCGTCAACGCCCAGTAGCGGTCGCAGCCGATATCAAGGACATGTTCCTGCGCATCAACATACGGGAGGAAGACCGAGACATGCAGAGGTTCCTGTGGAGAGAAGACAGAAGAATAGGTCCACCCACAGAGTACCGCATGAGAAGCGTGATCTTCGGCGCCACGTCGTCACCATGCACGGCGATATACATCAAAAACAAAAACGCCGAGGAATTCAAAGAACAGTTTCCCGAGGCAGCGCAGGCAGTGATAGCAAACCACTACGTCGACGACTATCTTGCCAGCTTTGACACGGAGGAGGTCGCCATACAAGTATCAACACAAGTCGCTAATATACACAAACGAGCGAATTATCATCTTCAACGCTGGGCATCGAACTCAAACAAGGTGCGCGCCGAATTCTCCACTACACCTAAGGGGAATTTAGTGCAACTCGATGCTGAGAAGATATTGGGCATGGTGTGGGACCCGAATGAAGACAATCTGGGCTTCAACATCAATCAACACAAGCTTCCGCCTTCAATATTGGAAGGCACGAAAACACCGACGAAGCGAGAAGCCCTACGTACAGTGATGTCTTTGTTCGACCCGCTGGGATTAGTTACACCTGTTACAATACAAGCGAAGAAGATTTTACAAGATACTTGGCGTACTGGAATCGACTGGGATGTCAAGTTGCAAGACAGTGAAGCCGAAAGTTGGTCATACTGGCTCTCTCACTTGAGAAGACTACCGAGCCTAGCTATACCAAGGTGCTATCCCGGCGTATCGACCGCACATACGAACGAGATACATACTTTCGTCGATGCAAGCTCGTCGCAATACGCCTGCGCTGTGTATTGGAGGGCACAGGATGCATGCGGGAATATACATGTGTCATTGATAGCTGCAAAAGGCAAAGTTGCACCGTTGAACAAAGTGACGTCAATACCGAGACTCGAACTCCAGTCAGCTGTACTTGGGTGTCGTCTTGCGCGCACAGCCATAGACGAACACGACATAAAGCCGACCCGCCGAGTATATTGGTCGGATTCACGCACGGTACTCTCGTGGCTACGCACTGGCCCGCGAGCGTACAAGCCGTTTGTGGCCCACCGGATCGCGGAGATCGCCGAGGAGACGAAGACCAGCGAGTGGAGATGGGTGCCTACGAAGGAAAATGTTGCAGACGACGCAACGCGCGACACTCCACACGACTTCAACTCACAACACCGGTGGTTCCACGGGCCCGCGTTTCTACGCGAGTCGGAAGCAAACTGGCCGCGAGAGGTCAATGAACCCGACCATATGGGTCTGACCGGCGAGGAAAGAATCAACTTTGTTCGAAACACTACATCACTAAAGGAAGCACTGCCCGACGCAACTCGTTTTTCAAGTTGGTTAAAGTTAGTGCGTACTACGGCGCGTGTACTACAATTCATCGAACTTCTGCGCATCAGAAAACAACTGTGGAACGCGGCCTACAAACGCAATAAGAAAAACGAAGTTGACGACGCTACTTGGACGAAAATAAAGAAAGCAGCGAAGGGAAAAAACAAGAAAATCAGTGCTACGTGTGAAAGTGAAAACAGCTGTTTCATTCAACTTGAAACACATCACTTACATCGTGCCCAACAGCTGTGGATACGCTCAGTGCAAGATGATGCGTTCAGTGAAGATGTCGCAGCTTTAAAGTGTAAAAAACAGTTGCCTGCTAATAGCCGACTAAGTCAGCTGTCCGTCATTATAGACAGCGATGACGTCATACGGCTACGGTCACGAATAGCAGCCGCTGTCGACATCACGGACGAACAAAAAGCTCCGCCGATTATGGATGGCAAACATACATATGTGCAACTGTACATCTCATGGGTACATCGAAGACTCCATCACGGGGGCTTCGAGACCACGACCAACGAAGTTCGACAACACTTATGGGTACTACGACTGCGCAATACAGTTAGAAGTGTGTTGAAAAGATGTCAACAGTGTCGCATCAGGCGGGCCGTGCCCGCTCAACCGTCTACGGGTGACCATCCACGGAGCAGACTGGCGCATCATCAGCGCCCTTTCACCTACACCGGCCTCGACTACTTCGGCCCGATGACAGTCACTGTTGGACGTGCTCATCAGAAGAGATACGGCGTACTGTTTACGTGTCTAACAACGCGAGCAGTACACTTAGAAGTCGCCGGCACTCTCAGCACCGACTCAGCAGTGATGGCATTGCGACGCTTCATCGGCCGTCGTGGATGTCCAACTGAGCTGTGGTCAGACCAGGGTACCAACCTGAAGGGCGCAGACGTGGAGCTGCGCAGAGCCGCGGAGGAAGCCATGAAGGAGGAATCTTCGGTGCGCTTCATACAATGGCGTTACATCCCGCCGAGCGCTCCATTCATGGGCGGCGCTTGGGAGCGCCTTGTACGGAGCGTGAAGACCGCACTGGCTGCCACACTGCATGAACGAGCCCCGAAGGAAGAAGTTCTCACCACTCTGCTCATCGAGGTCGAACATACACTCAACAGCCGACCACTCACTCACGTGTCAACGGAGGCCGACGACGACGACGCACTCACACCTAACCATTTTTTGATGGGAGGGCCATCACGAGTGCCACTGCCGGGGTCATTCACCGACGCCGACGCAACAGGGCGACGGGAGTGGCGTGCGAGTCAACAGCTCGCCAACCATTTCTGGAGTCGCTGGGTGAAGGAGTACCTGCCAGAACTCCAACACCGGCGGGACCCACGCGCTTCACACGGCGCTATCCGGGTCAATGACCTCGTACTGATAGCAGATGGCACTCTACCTCGTAACTTGTGGCCACGAGGTGTAGTCGTCGCTACCTACCCCGGACCGGACGGAGAGACACGAGCGGTGGACGTGCGGACCAACAAGGGCGTGCTACGAAGACCCACCAAGAAGCTGGTGATCCTGCCTACAGCGACGGTCGACGGCGCGAACACGAAAAATATCTCCAGCTGAGATAGCTGCGGCGGGAGTATATGTTCGCGACAACTATGTACATAAATAGATAACCGTCGCGCGTAGTTATAAGTGATGCACATTTTTATATAGTTAATAGTTATAGTTGTTTGTATTAGTTGTTTATGTAAGGATTAGAATAGGTTTACACAGTTTTCATACATACTTTGTTAGAGATAAGTTTTACATGTTTAGTATAGGTACGAGCTGTTGCAAGCCAAGTATATAATAAAGGTATAACGGCGAATTACTGGCTGCAACAGCTCAATAGTGCATAGATGTACCTATTAACGTAATTTTAAGTTTATAATGAAAACATTTTTATGTAAAACTTCACTGACCCATAAGTTTTGGCAATAACTTTAGCAAAAGTTTTTATGGTTTTATATGAAAAAGGGTCAAATGTATGAAATAATAGTACAACTTACAAACATTTTAGACACAAATAAAGCGAGCACGATCAGGTATTGCCTCTAGGTCTGGGCGATTTTGGCTATTGCTATCTCTTTCCCATCATCCTTTCCCTTGGCAAGCTAACCGGACGACTCGAATCCGACGCCCCTGGGCGCCGGTGACGAAAAATTCGGTTCTTGTATAAAGGATAAGCAGTAAAGCGCCGGTACCTTTCCCATCGAGCTCCGCTCTGGGATCGTGGAAAGCGCCGCTGTCCTCCCCCGCTGCTCCCAGCAACTCCCACCTCACAAATCCTCGCACCTATCCGTTCGTGTCGACTGCGCTGTGCTTGAGCGTACCTCCTGCGCAGTGCATTCGGCACGTCTTGCTAGGCCGTGCATCGCACAATTCTGAGCAAGGGCTGCTTCCGCAGTACCGCTCCTGCTGGTTGTCCGCTCGGGTGACGTCGGGCGCGCCGCTCGGGAAACTTCGGCTTCCTGTGCGGTGTGCTTGGGTTCTCGGACGAACAATCAGCGGATTATTTTATTATTCGTGTCGATTGTGTTGTTTTTGTGTTGTGTCAATCGTCCGCGGCTCTGTGGCGTCTGCAAAGTCGCGGGACGGGAACTAATTGCCGTCTTTCGTGTGAAAAACGGCAATTAAGTCCACACATTTGTTGCCTCTTTCTTTTAGTCCGTCCCCCCGTTAGTCTCGCCAACTGCGTCCTTTATAAGTTTTGTCGTAGCCCGCACCCGAGATTCCTTCGGGATTTCGGGTGTCTTGTAGCCTGTAGTACATTTGTACAATCCCGCGAGGCCGCTTGGCTGTTATTTTGGTTGGCTATCTTGATAGCATCAACCAAAATACTTCAACAGCACTAAGCGGGCTCAGCCCCGCCAAACCCTTCTGGCATGGCGGACCGTAAAGGTAGCCCTACGCCATCTAAAAGTCCATCGCCACCTCAAAGCCCAACGCCACCTAGGAGGGTGCCCACCGTAGGGTTGGAACCCCTCCCCCCCCGCAAGGGCAAGAAACCTGCTCCGCCATTCGGTGGCAAACAAATAGTAGCCCGCAATCTGCAGACCGGAGAGCTGCGCCATGCTTCACCGGCCGAATTATTAGGTACTTCGACCTCTGCCACATCCACCAGCCATTCAGACGACAGCCAACTTATTGCAGCAGTGCTGCAAAAGATCGAAACCATGGATACGCCTGGATCGCGCATGCCAAAACGTACCAACAGGCCAACCCCGTCTCCCAATGAGAGCCTGGATCACGAGGATAAAAGACCCCGTGCCAGAGCCAATTCAGACCCACCGCGCAGAGGCGGCGCAACCCAGAGCACGCCGCATACGTCTCAGACTCGTTTCTCCCCAGCCTCATCCCATGAGGAACTGGCAGATGTCTCACCACCATTTCTGCAGCAACAAACTTCATCGCATGACTCGCAGGAAACTTCATACAGGCGCATAGCCAGTCATGAAGGCGACATGCAAGTAGCACCTACGCCCCCCTCACCGCTGCGGGAACAACCGCAAGCAAGTACATCTTATGCTGCCATGGCAGCATTAAACCCACCATCCCAACCAAACCAGCCTATTAGACCCCCTTCGCCGTTGAGTGGCGCGCCAGTGCAACCCACGGCGCAATCAACCAAAGGCTACCCGCCTATTATAGCGGAGGTGCTGCCCAACTGGGCGCAACATTTCACCGCCCTGCATGCGCAGCTAGGACACGCTCCCAACGCCCGCCCTTTCAAGCAGGGCGTAAGATTCTTACCCAAAAGCCCCGACGAATTTCGCACTATACAGGCATACCTCCGCTTGCTAGGCGAGTCAGAGACTCAGTTGCAGTGGTACTGCTACTCAACAGCGGAGGAATTACCTACAAAAATAGCGGTCCGCGGCCTACCATTAGGTACAAACATCGACGATGTTAAGTCCGCGTTCGAGACGCTTGGGTACTCAGTGAGACACGTGCGGCCTATCGTGTCCGGCAGAGGCCAAATGTCGTGTTTGTTTCACGTGCAGCTTGAACATCTGTCGAACGCGGAGCTAACTCGTCTGTATGCTGTGGACGAACTTATGTATATGCCCGGGATAAAAATAGAAGCGTGGGTGGCTTCGAAGCGTTTGGCGCAGTGTTACCGCTGTCAAAGCTTCGGCCATGCATCGACCAACTGTCATAGACAGCAAAAATGCGTACGGTGCGCCGGTGAACACCTTGCCGGTAATTGTACAGCGGCACTGCACTGCGCCAACTGCAGTAAGAGCCATGCCGCGAACGATAAGAGGTGCACGGTCCTGCGAAGGGAGGCAAGAAGGAGAGGGATCCAACTCTCCGGAGCGCCACCTCTCAGGGACAGTCATCCAGCCGACCTGCAATCCCAGCCGCAAAGCCAACTCACTCAGGAGGAGGTGGCGGAGGGGTGGCAAGTTGCCGGTAATCGTCGCGGCCAGCCCAGACCAATGCCACATGTCCAGCAAGCACGTGCGGACCCACAGCCATCGGCCACACGGCCATTACTAGACTTAGGCGAACAACTGCCCACGACACTAGCGCCTCCAGCGAACCCTGGTAGCTCGAGGCCCAAAAAGAAGAAAGCCAGATCTAGGAAGGGTAAAAAGAACCAAGGCATACTACAGCAAGACGCTCAAACACCTACAGCTACGCAAGCGCAAACAACAAGAGGCCAGGCACAGTTTACAAACACCTTACAACGCGCAAGCAGTGCGGGCAACGCCCCACCGCCCATTCTCCGCGAAAACATCGCTCAAGACATACGCGGTCGCCCCAGCGTTAGGTTCTCTACATATAGAGGGACGGCTAGGGCTCCGGCGGGTCATGCATCACAAACCAACACCCAGGAAAGCAATGCAACACCCGTTAACACCGCCAACGAAGCAATCATCCAGATCGTCAAGATATTAGTAGAGATGCTTATGAACATAACCGCTGGAGTCGACATTTGGTCGGCGGCCAGTGAAGCGCTCACGCAGCTACTCACCCGCAATGGATAGAGAGCTGCGTGTAATGTACTGGAATCCCGGAGGCGTGACTGCAAGGGCTCAGGAGCTTAGACTACTCGCCCAGGAATATAACCCGCATGTTATATTACTGGGCGAGACTAAGCTCGGTCCGAAAGCGCGATTCCGCGTCCCCGGCTACCACATGTATCGCAGGGACCTACTTACACCGCAGGGCCGGCCCTTCCGGGGTACGGCGGCGTTGGTGAGGCGGGACTGCATACATGTGGAGCTAGAGCATCTGCCATTTCGGACGCTAGCCAGCATTGGAGTGCAACTGAAGGCGGGCGGCGAGGAGATACGGCTGTTTGCGTGCTACCACCCACCGGGACATCCAACTCATAAGGAAGACTTCTTGGCACTCTTTTCAGGGAGCGAACCAACAATAGCCCTAGGCGACTTCAATGCCAAAAACCCCCTATGGGGATCAAGACTGACCAACCCAGCGGGTCGCTTCCTGGAAGGACTGGCTGAAGAACAGACGTACACAGTACTAGGCCCAACGTCGCCGACGCACGTACCTACTGACATCAGACGGTCGGCGGACGTACTCGATATTGTTGTCGCAAAGTCTATTGCTCATCACATGTCGGTCGATGTTATATACTCGGCCGACACACAACATTTTCCTATTTTGCTTACTGTCGACATGGGTGCACCACAAGCACTACAGCGCCCAGCACGTACCATCATCGACTGGAAGAGGTTTCGCGATCACACAGCCGAGATCTCGCTCGACGGGCCGCTAGCGACGGCGGACGACGTGGAGGCAGCCGTAAGACGCTTCACGAACGTAATTTTATCCGCGAAAGAAAAGGCTACAAAACCTGCGCCTACAAGTCCGAGGCGTCGCGGCGACCTGCCGAGCGACATCAGACAGCTATTAAAGGAGAAACGAAACCTACGCCAACAGTGGGCTAGAACCAGATGCCCCACTATCAAGACGCTGCTTAATAGGAAGTCCGCACAACTATCGGATAGAGTCAATGCATGGCGTGGATCGACCTGGGAGGCCCGCATTGACGAGGTCTGGGAAGACCAAGCCGACCTATACAGACTTGGCAGACAGTTGACTCAGGCACGACCACCAATCAACCCGCTATTTGACAGTGCCGGCAACAAGCACTACACTGCAAGCGACAGGGCAGAAGTGTTGGCAGACTATCTCGCCAACACTTTCCAGCCCAACCCTGTGCAACCAGAAGCCAGCCAAGCCATCCGCGCGCATCACGAGCGCGTGGTGCACCGCGTGAACGAATTTTTACTGACACCATCACCACCACTCGCTGGGGACCTATTTGTTTCGCCAGCAGAGGTTCGTAGACTCCTGAAGTACCTACCCAAGCGTAAGGCAGCAGGACCTGACGGAGTCACGAACCTCATGCTACAACAGCTGCCGAAGAAAGGAGTGCAAGTGAAGAAGGAGGCACTTGCCCGTATTACTAACGGGGTACTCCGCACCGCGCATTTCCCTCGCTACTGGTGTCCGGGTCGGATCATTGTCCTCCCCAAGGCTGGGAAGGACCGCAGATACCCCGCAAGCTATCGACCAATAACCTTGCTGGCACACAGCTCTAAACTGGTGGAGCGTCTGGTGCTTCGTAGACTTCGTCCTCACTTGCCAGTGAGAGACGAACAATTCGGTTTTAGAGAGAAGCACTCGACGACCCTACAGTTGGTGCGCGTACTGGATTATCTTAACAGCCACCGCAACCACGGCCGCACCCCGGTGGGAGTCTTCCTCGATATCGAGAAAGCCTTCGACCGGGTGTGGCACGAGGGTTTGCTATATAAGCTCCTGGAGCAGACTAGTACGCCACCGCAGCTAGTGCGTCTATTAGCCTCTTTTTTGAGCGGGCGGTCCTTCACAGTCAAGGTGGAGGACAGTGAATCGAGCTCACGACCAATCTCTGCAGGGGTGCCCCAGGGAAGCTGTCTGTCCCCCGCACTGTATGCAGCATACACCAACGACATTCCGCTCCTGTCCGAGGCGCACATGCGCGAAGGGGAGCGGGATGTCATGCTTGCATTATTTGCTGATGATAGTGCCTACTTTACGGCGTCGAGGCGACCACAGATAGCGGCCACAAGGCTGCAGCGGTTGCTGGACGAGCTTCCACAATGGTTCGACAAGTGGAAACTTAAAGTCAATGTAGACAAAACCGTCGCTCTGCAAATCGGCCAGAAGCACGTCCCGCCACCGCTGCAGTTGGGAGGCCAACCGATTGCGTGGAGGAGCAGTGTGCGCTACCTCGGCGTCCAAATAGACCGCTCACTAAGCATGGTCGCCAACGTCAATCATGTTACCACACAGGCGAAGGCGGCCCGCGGCTTACTACGACCAGTTTTGAAATCCCGACTGCCGCTGCGCACTAAACTGGGTATATATAAAACCTATGTGCGCAGCAGATTGACCTATGCAGCCCCCGCCTGGTACGCATTCTGCTCGTCCACGCAAAAGGAAAGGCTCCAAAAGGTGCAAAACGGAGCTCTGAGGATGATAGTGGACGCGGGGCGCTATGTTTCTAACAAAACTATAGTTAATGGCCTTCGTATTCCGTCCATAGACGAGTTTGTAGTTAATACCACACGAAGATTATTCGCGCGCGCGGATAATTCAACATACCAGCATCTTAGAAACATAGCGCCGCTGCACGCCAGGCCACCGGACGGACGCCCCGGCCCGCGAGAGCTACTACGGGGGGGGGGGGGGGGGGGGGGGAGCCTTACCCGAGCCAGGAGCATTAGCTCGACGCTCGCACACAGTTTCGCTGTATGCCCGTGATGATGATCTCTTTCCCACACATGTGTCTCTCGCTCGCACAGCGGGGGTATAAATATGGGCCATACATCGTCGATCGGTACCAGTCGTCCGCTACACTCAGCGCTCACACTACAGTGAAATAGCCAGCCAAGTCACTCCGAAACCAAGCCAGTCCAGACCTAGCAGGAAGTACCTACGGCTCCATACTTCTGAAGACAGCAACAGGCGTTTCATTCTGCACCAACCCACAGACCTGCGACTTACAACCGGAGGTCGAAGAACGAAGCCCGCCAGTGCCTACATTCTGTTATTTTTATATTCATCTACGAAAGTGTACGGGTCGTATCGAAGGGGCCCGTACAGTATTTATGGCGAGACTAGGTACTTTTAAACACTTCTTATAGTTGTATAGTATTTTTTGAAATATTTTTACGTAATTAATATACTCTTACGATTTCATGTCTATTTCTATCTTTTTTATGTCAAGTCGGGTGGCAAACAAGCATACGGCCCGCCTGATGTGTAACAGTTATCGTGTCCTATGAACGCTCATAACACAGAGAGTATCGCTCGCGCGTTGCCACCCCAGCTGCCAAAGCAGCAACTCCACAGGAGCTTACTACTGGTTAGTGGTTACACTACTCACTCGCAGGAACACAACAACCCTCTAGCAATCTAGGAAATTGTTATTTGGCTGCGGTTTTCTGTAAGGTAGATAGAGGTCAGTCGGGCTATCTTTGTGCCCTACCTCTCTTTTGCCAGAGCCTCGTTTGCTGATTGGCAGGTTGATGAGCCACTTACCTACACCCCGGAACACGCGATATCTTATTCAAATGTGAAGCTAGTTTAGGTATTCATTAAAGAAACGTGTGCGTTAAGAAATAATTGGGGTGTTTATGAGTCGTCAATCACCTTAGAATAGAAGCGAACCCACCTGCCCGTGGTACACCTTGCCGATCAACGAGCCTCTGTCGAAAGAGAGGTAGAGCACAATAAATAATAAATATTGTCGGACAAATTACACAGCGCCATCTAGCCCCAAAGTAAGCGAAGCTTGTGTTATGGGTACTAGACTGCTGATAAACATACGTAAATACATTTTTTTTTTTTGTAAATACATACTTATTATACATAGAAAATACCCAGACCAAGACAAACAGACATGTTCATGCACACAAATGTTTGTACTGTGTGGGAATCGAACCCACGAGCGTTGGTGTCAAAGTAGCGTAACAACGCGTTTCACCACTGCGCCACCGAGCTCGTCAAAGCTCGTCAAAGAGCACAGGATTCGCTCTAGTAGGACTAGTAAGTGGCAGTGCCTCGACTGGTGAAGTGCCTCCTCCTCACACAATATTGCAACCAAATAACAACTCCAAGAGGGTTGTTGTGTTCCTCCGCGTGAGTGAGGTTCCTAAGGACGTGCTGCGTTAGCAGCGACGGTTACAACGCACTGGTGATACTTTAGTGTTGCTAGTGATTATAGGCTACGGTAGCCACTTACCATAGGTAGGCCGTATGCTTTTTTGTCACCCTACAGTTGTATAAAAAATGCATACTATATGTTGTATGTAATTAACTAAATAATTTGCTCTTTTACGCAAATAGGGCTCTTTTATGCAAACTTGCTTCACTTTGCGACTAAACCGCTGAACGGATAATATTGAAATTTGCTATGAAGGTAGTTTGATACCCATAGACAGACATAGGACTTTTTTTTATCGTGGGAAAATATTCCCTTGGGAAAATCAGTAATTCACGAGAACGAAGCCGCCGTGGGTATATTTTTATAGATTTATAGATATCTATAGAAAAAGATACAGATAAAAAGTATTTATTTGCCATTGGGCCCTCGCGGGTACTTAGACACGTCTTACGGTTTTTGAAATATAACTTTATTGTATCTTATTTAAATCTCTTTTTACTTTTTTTATCTACTAGCATTTCGGAAATGACCATTGGCTAAGAAGAAATGCCGAAAGAAACTTGCCAATATAGGTCTCTTTTAAAATTGTCAATTAGATATTACAAAAACAAAAAATACATAAGCATATTGGTACAATAATGATATCAAATGGTAAAATTAAAGATTATTAAGAACAGGTAGTCTGTGGTGAATTATTTCCAGACATCTTTGTCAGTTACATATTCATCAATTCTATAATAAGCCCTTCTACAGAGAGTATTTTTATTGTGCCTTTTGAATACATTGTCAGGAAAGGACAGAACTGTTTCAGGCAACTTATTATAAAATCGAATTCAATTTACAAGAAAAGATCTACCAATCCTAGCAAGCCGATGTACCGGCATACACAACTTATATCTACTTCTAAGTTTTTCACTGAAATTTGAAAACGACTTAAAATTTTTACGGGCATACATTATATTTCATAAATATACTGAGAAGTAACAGTGAGGATATTTATTTCTTTGAACAGTTCCCTGAGGGATACTCTGGAGCCAATATATAAATAGAGCGAATGACTCTTTGTTGTAAGATAAAAATTGTCTTAATGTCAGCCGCCGTTCCCCAAAACAGTATACCATACGACATAATGCTGTGAAAGTAGCTGAAATAGACTAAGCGCGCAGTAGCCACATCCGTCAATTGCCTGATTCTCCTAACTGCATATGCAGCAGAGGTGAGCTTACCGGCTAGTTTATTTATGTGGAGGCCCCATTGTAATTTGGAGTCTACTAAATTCCAAGAAACACATCCCTGGAGGGATGTTCTGTTCATGCGAGTGAGTGACGTTACCACCTCACAGGCAACTGCAGTCATATAACAATTCCCTGGAGGGATGTTGTGTTCATCTGAGTGACGTCACGAGTAAGCTCTTAAGGAGTTGCCGTGTTAGCGGCAGAGATGGCAATACGCGAGGCATACTTAATGTATCGTAAACAGCTACAGTGACCGCTTTAAATTAGGTGGATCGTATGCTTGTTTGTTCATGCGAGTGAGTGCCGTTACCACCGCACAGAAATATGCAGCTAAATAACAATTCCCTCGACAGTTGTTGTGTTCAGGCGAGTGAGTGACATTACTACCTCACGGAAAACTGCAGCTAAATAACAATTCGCTGGACAGATGTTGCGTTCAGGCGAGTGAGTGACGTTACTACCTCACAGAAATCTGCAGCCAAATAACAATTCCCTGGACGGTTCTTGTGTTCAGGCGAGTGAGTGACGTTACATCACGTTATATGGCTGCAGTTTTCCGTGAGGTAATTTAACGTCACTCACTTGCATGAACACAATAATCATCCAGGGAATTGTTATTTGGCTGCAGCTTTGAGTATATTTTTCGTGACTTGAGCAGTTTAGCGGGCAGTTTCAACCTGTTACTTTTGTGTTACAGTATCTTAAAATTTCACTCATCATTTTTAGGGTTCCGTACCCAAAGGGTAAAACGGAACCCTATTACTGAGGCTCCGCTGTCCGTCCGTCCGTCCTGTCACCAGGCTGTATCTCATGAACCGTGATAGTTAGACAGTTGAAATTTTCACAGATGATGTATTTCTGTTGCCGCTATAACAACAAATACTAAAAAATAGAATAAAATAAATATTTAAGGGGGCTCCCATACAACAAACGTGATTTTTTTGCCTTTTTTATAGATAATGGTACTGGTGTTTTGTATATAGATAGACTATGCATTTTTGACGATTGTATAAACTATAAGCGACATCCCTACGTGTTTAGGCTATTATCCAGAGACATGTTACTAAAGAACTCGCCATGCGCGTGATTCTGTTAGTAAATAATTCTGCCATTTTTGGCGGGGGACGAGGTAACTACTACATAGAAACGAAAATAATGTTTTAAGGAAATGTCAACCTTATTTCGAGGCATCTACAGTTCAAAATTATTTTCTTACCGTTGCCAGCCATCCGTTGTGGAATAGCTGAACTTCTTCGTAAATCGAAGCTGGTAGATTTAAAATTACGAAACGTCTTATATACTTTTTTTTGTCTTTAGCTAAATGAACTCTATTATACAGCATGGACTGTTTTGTTTTCCAGTTTGTATAATTGACGCTAATTTGGGATAGGAGATATGCGACTAAAGTCGTGGAATATGATTCGATTGCATCAGTACTCGATTACTGAATCGGATTCTCATGTATTAATCGTTATATATACATACTATACACCATTTTAATTTCTTTTATATGAAAGCAAATAAAATAATACTTGCATGTGAAAGGTAACTCAATATTTTTGCAAACTAGAAATGTTCGACCTTTTTTTGCATGACATAACTGCACAGTTTGGCAATTTTAGAGTAACACTTTATGATGTTACCTGAGCGATAACGATTACAAGACTGTTAGAGAATCGATTACGCACGAAGTAATTATGCGCGCAATGGATCACAATATCTTGTACCATGACAGAGGGGAATGATCCTACGAGGCTGGTCCTTTAGTAACATGTCTCTGCTATTATCCTTCGCTCAGGGGTCGAGTCGGCCTACTTATTTGATTTTACTATTTATTTATTTATTTATTTGGCACAACAACAGAATATAAACTTAAACATTTACACATATTATTTACGTATGGGCACGGCTAGTCTATAATCCAATTACAGTTGTACACATCTTAACGCAATGATTAAATTTTACACAAACGTCACAGTAAGGCTGTTAACAAAAGTAAATAAAAAAAAAAATATAATATTAATAAAACAAAATATACATTTCTTTTAATTCTAACAGAAATGCATTTCACAGTGTATTATAAAGCGCATATCTATACGAACCCAACTTTTGATGGAATATATCAACTTTATCTGAGTTACAGATCTCGTTGTACAATTTACACATTCTGATCAGTGGACTATTTTGAGAAACATTATTTCGGGCTAATGGAATACAGAAGAGCTTTTGTATACGGACAGAACGCCCGCCGGCCCTTATTTTTATATGTTCTAGCATACCACAATCTAATTTGCCGTTGACAATCCCATACAACACCGTCAAATCAATGACCTTGCGTCTTGTCTGTAAACTGCTCTGCTTAAAATGCGAAAGTCTGTCTTCATAATATTTTAATTGCCGTCTGAGGCCCCACCTTTTTGTCACGTATCTTAAGAAACCTGCCTGTATTGCTTCTATACGACTAATGTGAGTTGAGTAGAATGGAGACCAAATCGGTGCACAATACTCAAGTACACTGCGAACTAAAGTTGTGTACAGTTTAAACAGTGTAGTTGTATTTTTAAATGGCTTTGTAGTCCTATAAATAAATCCGATTAATTTATTAGCTCTCATAATCATGTAGTCGTAATGGTCGCGGAACGTCAACTTGCTATCGAACAGAACACCAAGATCCTTAACAACTTCCTCTCTTTTCAACAAATGACCAGCTATATTATAGTTAAAAAGGACCTTAATTATGTTTTTTGTAAAAGATATGATTGCACATTTGTTTACGTTTAGCGACATTTGGTTAGTATCACACCACGAATTCAATGTGTCGAGGTCCCTTTGCAGAGTCAAACAATCCGAGACGGAAGAAACTCTCTTAAATATCTTTATATCATCCGCATAGGCCAGGCAATCACACTTCAAGTCAACCAATAAGTCGTTCACAAATACAAGAAACAACAACGGACCAAGATTCGAGCCCTGTGGCACTCCGCTAGTTGGTAAAAAGGGTGTGGAGTCGAAACCATTTATTGATACCAATTGTGTACGATCATTTAGGTAGCTACCAATCCACTTCAACATATTGCCCTGGATTCCAAAGTAGGAGATTTTTTTCAAAAGCACGTCGTGATTCACACGATCAAATGCTTTAGCAAAATCCGTGTACACGGAGTCCACTTGATCACTGGCATCGAAAGCAGCACTAATGAAATTACTGTAAATAAGTAAGTTCGATGTGGTTGAGCGGTTTTTCACAAATCCGTGTTGCTTTGTGCTGATGATGTCCGAGACATGGCTATATATATATTTATATATCAAGCCTTCAAAGATCTTTGAGAAACAGCTCAAGATGCTTATAGGCCTGTAATTTGTCACATTGCATTTGTCACCTGATTTATAAATCGGTACTATGCGCGCTATTTTCCACAGATCCGGGAAAATGCCATCCTTCAAGGACCTATTGAATAGGATTGTCAACGGCTTACACAAAGCGTTCGCGCAACGATTAACAAATCTCGGTGGCAAGCCATCTGGGCCAGGACCCTTTTCCACATCTAAAGATTTAAGCGCATTTAGAACCTCGTTCTCAGTAATATTGAATGTAAGTAGTGCTGTATTGTTTGGCAAGTCATTACGTACATAATTATTGGTGCATATAGGGGGACTATACACAGAGGCAAAATAATTTGCGAATAAGTTCGCAATATCTCCTCCGGTATCAGCAACTTTCCCATTGTAATGTAGTCTTGAAGGAAGACTATTGGTGATACGTTTGTTTTTTGTGTACCTCCAGAACGCCTTTATGTTTTCATTAAGATTATTTTCTATCCTTGATATGTACTCACGGAAACATTTGTCTACTTCATTTTTTACTCTAGTTCTCAGTAAGCGAAATACATCATTGTCTCTGGGATTTCCATTTTTAATATATTTTTTGCGGTATTTATTCTTTTCTTTAATCATTTTAACAAGGGGCTTTGTAAACCAAGGAGGGTAGTTAATATTTTTGTATTTGAGTTTTGGTGCGTATTTTTCAATTATAGTCCAGATAATATTGTAAATTTTTTGAAGAAAATCGTTACAGCTTAGGTATGAATGTTCATCCCAATTTACCAATGTTAATTCTTCAATACATTTGTTATAATCAATTTTGTTAAAATTATATCGTTCCTCTACTCTATTATCATTCAAAAATGAACCAGTGCACATTGACACAGATAGTACAAAGGGAGGGTGATGCAAATCGACACGACTAATGGGATCTGCTCTAGTCAAAGTACAATCAAAGCGTCGATCCACAAGTGCCAAGTCAAGAGTCACTCCGTTAATATTCTCAATGTTATTTAATTGTAATAATCCTGATCTGTCGATGAAATCAACAAAACTATTACATCTCGCACCAACAGCACTGGCCGTTCCTGTAGAGACACGTGTCCGTACAATGTCGTTATTCCATGAAATAGTTGGAAGATTAAAATCACCGATAATTAAGAAATGCTCGGTTTCTGGAGCTGATAAGCTGATAGATTCGACATTTTGGCAAAAAATCGCTAATAAGTCATCGGGTATGTACGAAGGTAGATAAACCGTACATAAGTTGATTACATGATTTTTTTAAATAATCTTCACCCATATGTCTTCGACTGATGTCTGCCACGAGAGACAGTGCTCGGCTTTAATTTTTTTTGATATCGCGACGAGTACACCACCACCATAGGATTTATTGAATGTTTCCCTAAACACCAGTGAGCGATCCCTCCTGTACACAGTATACCTATCATCAAATAGCTCGGAAGACAATATACTATCATCCAACCAAGTTTCAGTAAGACAAATGATATCATAATCGTTACTTAAGACCGCTTTATAAATTTCAACTAACTTTGATCTCATTGATCTTATGTTTTGATAGTATATGTTAAAGTTATGAGAAAACATTATGCTGGTTAACCAACTTCGGATCATTACAAGAAAGAAAAAAAAAAACATAAATAAACTAATTTTTTAGGGTCTCCAAATATGACATAGACTTAACATAAATAGCCGGTGTATCCTCACTTTGACGCATATATACGCGCCCATTGCGGATCCAGACAAATTTGTAACGAAGATCTTTTGCTTTCAGTCTTGCGGCTGCATGGATGGCTTTGTTTGCTGGTGATAAATGTTCCGATATGTAGATTGGAGTTTTATTTCCAGCGATACCGAGAAGGGATGTGTTCAATTTATCGGCGGGATGTGTCTTGTTGTAATTAGCAGTAGCTGATAGAAATTCGTCTCTGCAGCGAGTATTACGGAACTTAACCACAACAGTACGTGGCCTCTTGCTGTCTCTGTTCTGCTTTGCAACTCTAACGCAATGACTTATATCAGCGTCGTCTAGCCTATGCTGAATTATCCTCGCACATTGCTTTATTACACTGGGCAAATTTTCTGAACGACTTTCTGGCAGCCCATGCACCTCCACATTGGATTCTCTGAGATGTTGCTCCAAATAGTTTATACGATTCTGTAGATCTGATACCGAGCCTTGCATTTCTTCGCAATTTGTCCGGATGGTTTTGATATTATTGGACAAGGCTGACACAGTTGATTGGAATTCGTCGCTCCTATCGCTCAAAAAGTTTACGGATTGTTGAAGTGCGGCCAGTTCCTTACGCAGCGGAGATAATTCCGTTTGAAGTAGATTCTTCAGAGTATCATATATCTCTTTTTTTAAAAATGGTAGCAGTTGATCTTTTAGAGTATCAACTAGATCCGTTGTTGTAGATGAATTATTTCCATCTTGCTGGTCGGTTAATTTTATTGGGGTGTTAGTATTATCTGTCTTTGGTATCTGAGACTTACATTTGGGACAAGCCCAGGCGGACTTCACCTCTTTAGACAGTTTTTTAAAATTTGTCAGCGACATATTTACACATTGATAGTGATAAACGCCTTCGCATTTCGTGCAAGCAATCTGGTCTGTAATTTTAAGCGCAGACTGACATCCATCGCACTTAGCCATATTTGTTAAGTCAATAATTTTATTGTAAGTATTATTCGAACAAATAATATTCAATTTCAAAAAGAATATTTGAAGCTAATTCTGATGTCGGGGATCGAACGTGGGTTCTTGGCTTCGACGAACAGCGGTCAGTACAGTTGAGCCATTAACATTTAACAATATTTGGCGAAACAGTACTCCACTATACATACGCACAGCTACCCGATAAAATATAAGGTATATTTATAAATTATTCCTGTTCGCCCACACAAGAAATATTTATCACAAACATTAAAGTATTTATAATTATTTCACTCACAAATTAGTGTTTTGTTTGGATTATTTACTACTTATTTTTGTTGTTATTGGTGTTTGTTTACATTAGCAATTGTGTCACAGTTCAGCCGATCTAATATTATGACGGTCCGCTTTTTGTCTGAGCTTTGAAATCACCAATAGTTATTTATTATTCACGATGTTATATATAGTATCTGATATATAAACTATACAAAAGTCACTTATATCGCTAGATAAACATAAGTTCTGCTTTGTTTTACACTTACACTTTTCTTGTAGGTACCTCTTTAGGTATGGTATATTTCTATCCTCTATGGTATAGTTCATGATCTCGGTTACATTTGTACGTTTGATATACATACCTACCTGACTCGGTCAAGTCAGGCTAATACATTTGTATGATTTATTGTTTCATTGTTGTCTAGTTATCAGTTTGTCTGGGTGTATTTAAAAACCAGATATTGTAACAGTAAAAGTAACGAGATTTTAATAGAAACTGAGTTTTGATGTTTATTTCAACGGTAGATAATTGGATTGCGAACTTGTTCTGAGCATGTTGTATTTAGTTTATTTACCTTTTCGTTGTATACATTCGGTCGACTGCACTCGTATCCCATAATGACCGAAAAAAAAGCCATATTAATAAAAAAGCGAAGCAGTTTCAAAGGCCGATTAACAAGTTTTGTGAACTATGTGAACGCGATAAGTAGTGAGCCTTTAACCAACTTCACTTCGAGGGAGTTACGTTTGCGTATTGGTACGAGTAAATCGAGTCATTGTATGAGCAGTACGACGAGGTGCAGTCGTGATTGGAATGTTTCACCGACAATGTAGAAGACCAACTTAAGGAGCGTTCGGAATTTGATGCACATTATTTTAAGGTAATGGCTATTGCTCAGGATTTGCAAGGTTTAGGCGATGAAGAGTCGTTAAATGCCACGGGCAGTGATAAGGGCACTTGTGCAAGTAAGTACAAGCTGGTTAAACTGCCGACGACACAGTTACCACGATTTAATGGCTCATGCGATAATTATCTTGAATTTAATGACAAATTTACCAGTCTCAAACATAACAATAGCGAAATAGACGACGTGAACAAATTTCACTATTTGCGAGCACCTCTAGAAGGTTCCGCTGCTGTGGTGATTCAGTCGATTGAGTTTTCAGCTAGTAATTATGCTGTAGCATGGAGGCTATTGTGTGATCGGTTCGACAATAAGCGTTTATTACTACAGAATCACGTATCATCTTTATTTAATGTCGAAACTATTACCAAGGAGTCGTTCGCAACGTTAAAACGGTTAATTGATCAGGTAAATAAAAATCTGCGAGCGCTTGAATCGTTAGGTGAACCTGTCAAACAATGGGATACTCTTTTAATATATATAATCACGCATAAATTAGACCAAAAGACCTATCGCGAATGGGAGGAGTTCAAGGGGCATATGGACAAAGACAGTTCCATAACCTCTGATACATTCGTACAATTTATTTGTAATCGTGCTGATTTGATCGAAACACACGCGGTAATAAACATAGCAAATTAGGAAATAAATCTATTGGTAAACTAAAGTCTATGGTCTCTGTGCAAGGTGGATATCTATCGATAAGTGATGTTATCGCCCCAAAAACCGTTCCAATACGAAGTCGATTGGAGTGCGTATGGCGAGCACTGAAAAGCAACAACACGATCACTATCTGGCAGCTCTGCCAATGCGCCGCAGGCCCAGCTCCCCTAGTAATAATTTAGCCTTGTCGGCAAATGTTTATAACTATAGTAAAACTCAATGTATTGTTGTCTACCGCGTTAATTAAACTTTACGATTGTGATAATCGTCAACATGTAGTCCGCGCTGTATTAGACAGTGGTAGCACTACAAGTCTCAAGACTGAAAATCTTTGTCGTCGTTTGAAATTGGCGACACAGCATATAGATAGATCGATACTGGGTATCAATTACGCTGCATTACGCGTGGGTAAAAGTGTCGTGTTAAAATGACGTCAACGAAAACTTTATTGTTGTTTTGCCATCAATTACGAGTAAAGTACCAGATCGTGAAGTCAATATTTCTGATCTTCAAGTTCCCGCTTTTGGTTAGCAGACCCTACATTTTATAAAACTGCTGATGTAGATATTTTAATAGGTGCTGATCTCTTTTGGGATCTGTTAGGGACTCAAAGAATAAATTTAGGTAAGAGAAAACGTACATTATGTGAAACAAAATTAGGATGGGTAAATTCAGGTCTTGCTTTTGGTTGTCACGCCACCAGTATTTTTACAAGTGATCTTAAATGTAATTTCACTAAACTGAATTCTTGTACACATCATTGTGACATTACGCATATTCAGTCAGACTTGACGTTTTTGGAAAATTGAGGAAGTAAATCCTAGGTCATCGAATTATTTGCCTGAGGAAAAGTTGTGTGAAGAACATTTCGTCAAAAATACGTTGCGCCTCGATGACGGTTGTTTTTGCGTTAGTATACCTCTTAAGACTAATTCCTCTTAGTTGGGAGACTTACTTCAACGAGCTAAACATTGCTTGCATTCTTTAGAGCATAGATTAAAGAACAAACCCGATTTGCGTAAAATGTATCATGATTTCGTATCCGAGTATAAATTGATGGGTCATATGTCGGAAAGTGAACAGCCTGATATAGTTTCAAATGGGTACTTCTTACCTCACCACGGGGTTTAAAACCCCGTGATGAGGTAAGAAGTAATAATAATAGTAACTAAATAGTCAAAGTCAAAGTCAAAATCTTTTTATTCCGTAAAAATGGCTACATTTGTTTGGAATCGTCACAATTTTTTTCCCTACCGTGCAGTTCATGACTAGGTGAGCACTGATAAAAATACTGCCAAAAAACTCAGGCATTTTTGGTATCCAAACAAATTTACATAATTTCTTAATTACATTACAATTGGATCGACTCAATCCCAGGCATTTTTATCATTAATATAGTCAGATACTTTATAATATGCCCTGCTACACAATTTGGCTTTAATAGTAGTTTTAAATTTGTTTATTGACAATTCTCTTATATTGCTGGGAAGTTTGTTATAGAACCGTATACATTGCCCCATAAAAGAATTACTTATTTTGTGGAGACGGCTTGCATGTAACACAAGATTATGCTTATATCTAGTATTTATATTATGAGTATCACTCTTTTTACAAAATGAGTCTATGTTTTTATGGACATACAAAAGATTTTCATATATATATTGCGATGCGACTGTTAAAATATTTATTTCTTTGAATTTTTCTTTAAGGCTCTCCCGGGGACCAAGTTTGTAGATAGCTCTTATGGCTCTCTTTTGCAATAAAAATATGGTGTTAATGTCCGCGGAGTTACCCCAAAGAAGAATTCCATATGACATAATACTATGAAAGTAGCTGAAATAAACTATTCTAGCCGTATCAACATCAGTGAGCCGTCTAATAGTTTTCACTGCATAGGCTGCAGAACTTAGTTCTATATATATATAATAAAATAATAATAATAAATATACCCCGCAGGGCAGCTTGTGGCGAGCTGTTGTAACGACACCACGGATACCCGAGTGCTCCAGAGAGTCGATCAGGGCCTTCGTCTCCGGCGTGTCTTCGCCGGTCGGAGTGAAAAGTCAAGAACTCTCTCGCAGGACTCTCAGCTCTGGCTTGCCTTCATTGGAGTATATTGCTCTAGCAGGTGATATGCTCCAGGGGTGGAAGTGTTAAAGGGCATAACGCCGCGAGTAACTTCGGAGAAAGCGCAGCACACCTCTCGACACCCCTGAGTCACTCACATCAGTGTTGCCCCCGGCCGACTTTCTCTGGCATTTCGGAGGTCCATCTAGTGAGTGGCGAGCCACCGCCTGCCGAAGTAACATCAGATAGGATAGTTATGGCAGGTGTCCGTCTCTCTTCTGTAATAGCCTAGTACTAATAATCCCTCCAGATCTCATTTCAATAGCCCAATTATAACCTCCCATTGATATCCCTCAGAGCAGGTCACGGCAGGTATAATACATTATATCATTCTTTTATAAGTGGCCTCTACGCGTTGGATACATATCCCCGCGCACGCCTATCAAATGACCGGGATTAAGGCGACACATCGAAAAATTAGACCAACTTTCATCGAATAATATAGGCTAATGACTAAACTGACGGATCTAAGATTTTAATATAAATAACTTCATTTCTTTATCTTGAATTTGCTTGCTCAAATACGCGATTGTGTAAAATTGATTCGATAATAATTACTTTCGAAAACACCTCCTGAAATTCATTATTTTTGAAATTACAACGAAGTTGTTCTGTTTATACGCTTCAAAATTACTTAAATCTATTAGTAATATCTATGTTTACAATATGGTTGCTGCATATTTTGATAACTGAAACATGAAATTTTTTAAAAATATTTCAAGTTTCTGACAATTTCTAAGCGATCACATTCGTCTTGGGTGCTACGTGTTTTCGACCTTATTGTGCGGTAATGAGGATTATAAACGCGTTGACTAACTACATGGCCCAGTCCGGCTGCAGCCTGCTTCGAGGTAAGACCTATGTCGGCTGTCTGCTCGAGCTCGCTCCAATAACATCGCGACACCGAAGTTTTTATAATTAATAGTTGTAAATATTCAATGTTATAGTATTTAGCGTAAGTGTATTATTATTAGATATAAGTAGTAAATAATATTATAGGTTTATATATATTTATTATACTGTAGTTATAATGGGGAGCACTAAAAAGAAAATATATAAAATAAAAATACAAAGAAAATGTTCGTAGAATGGCGGAGGCGAACAAGACTAGGTATTTTTTTTTTAATTATTATATTCATTAAACATATTATAGTAACATTGTGTAGACATATTTCTAGTTTTAGAACAGTTCCTAGGTATGGCTGGCCCAAGCTATGTAATTCCTCTTCAAACTTTTTTTTTAATTTTGCTTACTTAATAACTCTATATAAAACTGCATTAAATAAGAGTTATTTTTTGCAGGAATAAACAGTAACATTTGATAATTGGTATACATTATCCATAGGCTGACCGTGTACCTATATAGGACGTCAAACTCCTATTATATCCATTATAATCTGACCGAACTCCGACTTAGAAGTTGTACGTCGGTGGAGGTCAGGTTACGTTGGAAATTTATACCAATACGGTTCGCTCTATCAGCACATAGCAACCAGTGGAGACTCTTTATTTCTTTGTATTAAAATAAAAACTTATAAAATAGAATATTTTTGCTGTTTTGTGTTTTAGGAGAAACTTACTAAATAAACATATTCCACCAGAAGAATCACTACTCGATTTATATGCTACTTTAACGTAAGTGTTATACGAGACGATAAACTCATAGTAACCATTATAAGCTCACCGAATTCCGACTTAGACATTATACGTAGGTGAAGGTACAGAAGATAGAAAACCAGTGGAGTTTTTTTATTTATTTTTTTTGTATTAAAATAATTACTAGTAAAATAGTGTATTTTACATATTCTAACGCATAGGTCTTAGTTTTGTTCATTTGCTTTTAAAACAGTCGGAAATTAATTTTTAACTTATTTGGATTACGATTATCCGTGCCGAATTACATCGAAACATGTTCATACAAGTTGCGCGGCAGTGCCGCGCGTACTCGCGGTATTCATTTGTTCAAAGTCAAAGTCAAAATCTTTTTATTCCGTAAAAATGGCTACATTTGTTTGGAATCGTCACAATTTTTTTCCCTACCGTGCAGTTTATGACTAGGTGAGCACTGATAAAAATACTGCCAAAAAACTCAGGCATCCCTCTTTTGGTATCCAAACAAATTTACATATTTTATTAATTACATTATAATTGGATCGACTCACTCCCAGGCATTTTTATCATTAATATAGTCAGATATAGATACTTTATAATATGCCCTGCTACACAATTTGGCTTTAATAGTAGTTTTAAATTTGTTTATTGACAATTCTCTTATATTGCTGGGAAGTTTGTTATAGAACCGTATACATTGCCCTATAAAAGAATTACTTGTTTTGTGGAGACGGCTTGCATATAACACAAGATTATGCTTATATCTAGTATTTATGCTATGAGTATCACTCTTTTTACAAAATGAGTGTATGTTTTTATGGACATACAAAAGATTTTCACAGATATATTGGGATACGACTGTTAAAATATTTATTTCTTTGAATTTTTCTCTAAGGCTCTCCCGGGGACCAAGTTTGTAGATAGCTCTTATGGCTCTCTTTTGCAATAAAAATATGGTGTTAATATCCGCGGAGTTACCCCAAAGAAGAATTCCATATGACATAATACTATGAAAGTAGCTGAAATAAACTATTCTAGCCGTATCAATATCAGTGAGCCGTCTAATAGTTTTCACTGCATAGGCTGCAGAACTTAGTTTTCCTGATAATTTTTCAATTTGTGGGCCCCATTGTAGTCTGGAGTCAATTGTTATACCCAAGAACACAGTTGTCTCCACAGAGGCTAAATTAGTTCCATTAACATGTACATTGGTAGCCACCTGTCTTATATTAGGTGTTGAGAACTTAATTACTTTAGTCTTTTTATCATTTAAAAGCAGATTATTAACACTAAACCAATGAATAACTTTAGAGAGAGCATCGTTAACTTCGTCATAATTACCTAACCTTCTATTAATTTTGAATGTCAGTTACTCTCGTGTTGTCAGTTATTCTCGTGATTAATACGTAATGTTTTAACTTTTATAAGATGGCAGTGGAATTGAGAAGCAATAAATCAAGTATTTTCTTAGTTGGAGACGTAAATTATCAAATAATAGGCGCTAAATTACCGTCTAACCGTCAAGTTCTTCCTGTACTTTTTTATAAAATTCGCGAAGTTAAATTGACTGTTAGTGAAAGCGCATACCTAGCCATTCGAGAGTGTATTATATTTAGGGAAAAAGCTAGGATCCCTACTAGAGCTATACCTAACTGTGTAAAATAACTTGTGAATCTTCACCAGGAGGGAGTTGCAAAAAATTTCCAAAAAAATACAAGATGTTTACAAGCGCCGTGAGGACTTTCAAAATAATTTAGATAGTTTATTCGATATAGCACACGTTGATGCTTTAGAACGGATTAAAATAGAAGACAAAATATTTATATAAATAGAACCAGGGCGTCCAGGATGTTTAGCAGGCGTAGACAAAAAAGTTAGCCGAAAAAGAAGAAAGGACCAAACAGAGAAAATTAAAAAAAGAGAAAAAAGACATAAACATATGTGTTACGAGGAAGGAAGACTTTATCACGCCTATGTTAGTTGCAGATTTAGATAGATCTCAATTAAGCATAAGGGATTCTGTCTGTATACTTCAGGCTGTAGTAGAATCACTAGATTTTAGTTGTGATGATTTACCGATAAACAAACCGTCTATCAACGCATTCGCACTCAGAGTAGAAAAGATAGAGCGGAATCTATAAAATCAGATTTTCAAAATAATATGCCTAAAATGGTGACCATTTACTGGAATGGGAAATTGTTACCTGGCCTGGACGTTAGAAGCTCTAAAGAAGAACGCCTGCTAATTTTAATTTCATTTAGAGAAAATGAACAACTTCTGGCTGTACCCAAATTAGAGAGCTCTTCTGGCCAGGATCAAGGTAAAGCTGTGTCAAATCGAATCAAAAATCCACCATGTCACAACCAGCCCTGATATCCCAATGTTCAAAAAATTTAGAGACGACTGGAAAACTATTAATCCTGCTGCTATTCAATCGTACACCGATATCGTCACACAACATTTTGGTAATACAATAATAAAATAATTGTGGATATTTTATAATCAAGAATTACAAAAAAACATTGTACGTGACGATTATCGGGAAGTAATTGAACTATCCATTATATTCCTAGGAGGAGATAATGAGAAAAAAATTAAAATCAGACCTCCTGGATCCTGGCGATGCATCAAGCAAGGTGGATAGCTAGAGCTATTTACTCTTTAAAAATATGTTTGTTGCAATCCCAATCCAGAATTAGCGCCAAGGATAAACGAGTACTTCAAGACGTTTGTTTATTCATAGCGGCTATATATATTACGTGAAATAGCTTGAATGTAGTCTGGTGGTGAAGGCACCAAATCAAGATTTGTGCTTATTAAAGAGGCTCAAGGAATAAAAATTAATTTATAAATTATAATTTTATCAATTTATTTAGCTACATAACGGCCTAACCGTTATGTAGCTAAACAAATTGCAATTGCAGTCAAAAACAGCAATTTTTAAAATCTTAGTGATAATTGAATGTTAAATCTAAATATTTTCCATAAATTTATAAATCTATATCATTAGATGAAATTAATCATTATAATTTATTCTTTCGAAGGATACCCTAAAATATTGGTTGTGTTTTTTTCACATTTCGCTGATTGGATTCCAAGTGCTTGATAAATTTTTGGTAAAGGTTAAATTTACATGCAATTTGATCCAACCCGCTTTGTGTGCTTCCGCCACCAATTAGTTCATGCGGCCTAGCGCCGGCCGGCACCCACCCACTACTGTTAGTACGTGGTACATGCCGACGCTGCCATGGCTGCTCCGGTAGTCTCTGCCTCGGCTGCTGCGGTCGTCCGCCATCTGGAACAGAATCCGCATGCCCCACCACCACCGTCGCTGCCACGACTGGCCTGGTCGTCGCTGCGACACGTGTTTCGCCTCTCCACGAGGCATCATCAGGCGTTGTAGACGTTAATCGTAAGAATAACATGCTACAAGTACATCTTACGATTAACGTCTACAACGCCTGATGATGTCTCGTGGAGAGGCGAAACATGCGGATTCTGTTCCAGATGGCAGACGACCGCAGCAGCCGAGGCAGAGACTACCGGAGCAGCCATGGCAGCGTCGGCATGTACCACGTACTAACAGTAGTGGGTGGGTGCCGGCCGGCGCTAGGCTGCATGAACTAATTGGTGGCGGAAGCACACAAAGCGGGTTGGATCAAATTGCATGTAAATTTGACTTTCGCAAAATAACGCCTGAATCTATTAACTATTTAAAGGTTAAATTTACATTTAATGATCAAAATATACAATTTCTTTATCATTTAGGTACGCAATCTTTCAGTAGATACCTGAATGATATATTCGTCGATGTTAGGTATGACGCGTGAAAGTTGTGTAGATGCCGTATACCATTTTATGCACTAAAAGTTGCTAAAAGCTTGTAATAAAATGTTTACTCTTCGTGCTCTAAAAATGGCATTAAAGGTATAACGTAGAGGGGCTAAAGTGTGTGTTATAAGTTATAACCCTTAACTTCTTTGTAAAGAAAAAAATCCTGAAAGTCACATTATGTTAATGTGTTGCGAAAATTATATAAAAACTAGTAGTAATAGCGGGAATACTTTCTCTAATTCAATCTGATAATTTTATTTCTCTTATTTATTCGAAATAAAAAATCCTGTGTTTACTCGGCGCTATCAGCCATTATGACACTCGAACATATGTGCCCGAATCAACAAATGGCCCGCTTTAGCCTCTCGATAAACAATGTTGTATTATGTAGCTGGTGTTTCATTCTTCTTAAGGGGATACATGCCGTCCAGTGGCGCCTCAAGGAATAAAATATCGTATCATAGCGTGGAAGATAAACATTATAAAGTCCTGTGTTGCGTGTGTTACAAATACAATAACGTACTTTTACGTCATTAAACCAACAATTGAAATGTTTTGCTTTCGTTGTTATAGGCATAATTGCCAAAAACGGCCTCTTTTAGCACTTTTGCCTATAACAACGATAGTGGAATATTTTGAGTGTTGGTTTAATGACGTAAAAATACTTTACTATCTTTGTAATAAATGCAACATAGGATTTCATAATGTTTATCTTCTATGCTATGATATGATTTTTTATTCAATGAGGGCGCCATTGGACGAGACCTAAGTAAGAACAACATAGATACCGAGACATGTTGACTTATATAAACCTAAAACGATGTCATTGATTTCTCTTTCAATAAACTTTTAAAAGTGAATACGTTTCTGTAGTTTTTTATTACTATTATTACTATTGTTTTCCGCCTAGCTTAAATAAATATGTTTGGTTCAGTATGTATAAAGCTAAATAATAATTAAATCAATAATTTTGAAATATTGATATTATAATTTGTTTTAAGTGTGACACGACTCCGTAGCTTTTCTGTTCGTTTGCATTGACTATACGTTGACCCCAGGTTACCTATTAGGCGCTAATTTCAAATTTTACAAATCGAGCGTAGAGTGTCACTTGAGGGGCGCGGGGTGATTGGGCGGAGCCATTTTAAAGCTTCACGATCGAGGTGTCGCCTTAAAACCCGTGAAATAAGAAAATAATAATAGTACGAGTACTAAACTTGGTGTGGTGTTTAACGCAAGTTATCTCACAACTTCAGGTGTCTCTTTTAACGATCTCCAGATGATTGGTCCTACCGTTCAAGATGAACTTTTGTCAATACTACTTCGTTTTAGACACCATAAGTACCTTTTGTCCTCAGGAGAAAATGTACAGGCAGATAGTTGTCCACCCATCTGATAGACACTTACAGCAAATATTTTGGCGGGATAATACAGGATTGCCTATTAAGAAATTTATTTTGAACACCGTCACTTACGATACATCTAGTGCTCCGTTCTTGGCTACTCGATGCCTCAAACAGTTAGGTTTAGAATGCGAGGATGTCAAAATTGCAGAGATAATTCAGCATGACTTTTATGTCGATGATCTTTTGACAGGAGGTGACGATTTAAATGAAGTTCAAACTATTTGTAAGAAAGTTACTGATGTTCGTGCTTCGGCTTGTATGCCATTGAGAAAATGGAAAAGTCGTCAGTTGGTCCCTGAGCAGACTCAGTTATCGTCAGTTGATTTACATTGCCAGTGATGAGCCAAAGAAGTTGGGTCTCAGTTGGCATGCCGATTCTGATCAGTTCGGCTTTCCAATAGGTTCTTCGACTCCCACTAGTAATATGAAGCGTGATATCCTTTCAGTTATGGCTAGAATTTTTGATCCGTTGGGACTTTTAGCGCCATGCGTAATTAGTATGAAGATGTTACTGCAGGAGCTTTGGATTCAAAAGGTATCTTGGGATGAGCCATTAAATGATGACATTACTAAACTTTGGACTCATATTTCCAAAACATTACCTTTGTTGAATACCATTTGCATTCCAAGAATTGTAGTTTCTGACGCATATTCGTCCTTGGAAATGCATATTTTTAAAGACTCATCAGAGCGTGCATATGGTGCATGCGTTTATGTGCGTAGCGTTAGTGATAAAGGAAATGTCTTGGTTCGTCTGTTGATGGCCAAGAGTCGAGTAGCGCCAATCAAACCAGTTACTATACCGGTTAGAATTATGTGGTGCATTATTAGGAGCTCAACTTTATGAGAAGGTTATCACATCGTTTAGTTTGAGAATCACTCAAGTTTGTTTCTGGACAGATTCCACCATGTTGGGATGGTTACGTATGCTGCCTTCTATACTTCAGCCATTTGTACGAAATCGCATTGCTGAAATCTTAGAAAAGACAAATAATTGTACATGGCTACACGTACCTACCAACCAAACCGCAGCAGACCTCGTGTCTCGTGAGAGTTGTGGTGGTCTGGCCCAGTATTTCTTCGTCTAGATTCGTCGAAGTGGCTTTCTCAGCCAACGAATTTTGATGTGCTACCGGAGATTAAGTCTGATGTTTCTTTCGTCGCTGTCATTGCTGATGATAGGCAGTTTATTGAATTTGATCGGTTTTCTAATTATTTACGGCTTGTGCGATCCGTTGCTTACGTTTCAAGATTTATTAATAGATGTAGCAAATGGTTAATAGCTTCAAATTTCTTAGGAGAAGAAGAACTGCGAAATGCGTTAAATATCATCATTTCTATTTGTCAAGAGGAATCATTTCCTGAATATAGGTTACTTTTGAATAAAAAGAATTTGCCTAAAAAGAGTCGACTTTTGAAATTTAATGTTTATTTAGACGAAAATAAAATAATGCGTGTAGGTCGTATCGACCATTCATGTTTTTCTGAAGAGAAAAAACATCCTATTCTATTACAGTCCACACATGATTTTACAAAATTATTATTTAATTATGAGTATAAAAAGTTAGGTACTACATGCTGGACCCCAGCTATTGCTAGCATCCATTAGGGAAAGGTATTGGCCTATAGGTGGTCGGAATTTAGCAAAGGCCAGTTACCATAATTGTATCAGATGTACTCGCATGAAGGGTAAGATAGTCACTCCATCGATGGGGAATCTTCCAAAGCAGCGTCTCCTTTCGGGTGGTTATCCGTTTGAAAGTGTGTGTGCAGATTACGCGGGACCCATAATGTGTGCAAGTCATCAAGGTCGCGGTTGTAGATTGGTAAAAGTGTACATTATAGTTTTTGTTTGTTTCACCACCGAGGCTTATTCACTTGCAATGGGCGGGTGATCTGACGAGTAACAATTGTTGACTTGCCTTACGTCAATTTACATCGCGGAGAAGAAGGGGAAACCCCCTGAATATTTATTCCGACAACGGTACCTCATTTGTTGGTGCATACAATCAGGGCCGTCTTTACCCGGGGGTTCAAGGGGAGCAGCCGCACCCGGGCTCGGGTCCTAGGGGGCGCCGAGTGCTAGAAATTGGAAATTTTATTAACCTCTAAACTCATTCAATGTCAACGTCATTGCACCGTTTTGTACACTTTGTTACGTCAAATGAATGTACATAATAAAAATATAGGTACCAGTAAAACATACTTTATTACACCTCACGATGCATGCTTTTGGCACGTGGCATACCGCTCACAATGTGGAAGTTAAAATAGCTGTTATTATTACTCATCTTACGATTCAAATTTATTCAACACGCACCCGGTTCAAATCCAAAGAGGGGTGCTTCCTTTGACATAGCCGTAGCCGCCCTTACTTGAAGCGAAATGGCTCCTAAAACACTACGGTTTCAGGCGTAAATTCGTTTGAATTTACCACGGGACGCGGCGCCTTTATAGTAGGTGTCGGTCACTGATTGATTGATGGTAATTAAAGATCTAATCTATAGAAATCAAATCTTATTGTTTAGGTCTTAAAGTTTGATTTTGTTTTATGTTGTTAAATTAGAAATATGAAATCAAATTTTTATTTACAAATAATTAAATTCTTTAGTTCACCTAGTTCCTAAGATGTTTTTATAGTCATAGATACGTTGTACACGCTCTAGAATGGCAACACGAAAGTAAGGTAATTGCCCACCTCGCATTCAGTTGGGCACGCTCTCGCGTCACGTCTATACGTACTTCGCCACAAAGCGTAAATAAGTTATTTCTGGCAAAAATGCCTTCCTGTGTTTTTAGATGGTCCACAAATTACACGGCAACTGTGAAAGACAAGGAAAACGTGTCATTTCATTTGTAAGTACAGTTTTTTTTATTAAAAACATAGTAAATGTATTTAGTTTTTAGCAATATTAAAGCGGGTCTAGTGGCAGCCGTTGCTAGGGGAAGTTGAGGAAAATTTAACTATCACGTTATGAACACAGAATTGTGAATTAAATTTATTCCTAACTTTGTTTTATATTAAGTAATACGCCTACCTACCTTATTTTCAATTATTAGATACTAGTAATACTACACGTTCTAGAAAAGAATGAAGCGAATAGAATATTACTTATCATTTATTTCTTTCCATTTTAGATTATTGATGAAAAAAAATATATATTTTTTTATTCTACGTCGGGAGGCATATAAGCATACGGCCCACCTGATGTGAAGCGGGTACCGTAGCCTATTAACGCTTGCGATATATTAATTATCACTCGCGCGATGCCTCCTCTGCTGCTTACACAACAACTCCTTGGGAGCTTACTGGTGACCAAACTCACACGTAGGAACACAACAACCCTCTAGAGAGTTGTTATTTGGCTGCGGTTTTCTGTGAGGTGGAGGTACTTCCCCAGATGGGCTGCTTTGATGCGCCCTACCTTTCTTAAAACATCCAGACCAAGACAAACTGACATGTTCATGCACACAAATGTTTGCCTTGTGTGGGAATCGAACCCACGAGCGTTGGTAACAAAGTCGCGTCATTCACGACTGAGCCACCGAGCTCGTCAAATTTCGAGTCGTCATTTAAAGTGTTTCCTATATCGCAATGACGTATTTTCCTCTTTAAATTGTCATTTCCTAGAGCAATATCCGACTTATAATCACAGGCTTCACCTAATACGCGCTATTATAGTGAAGTTAAAATATATTTCGCGCATTATAATAGTCTAGATTAGAAAACTGATTAAAAAAGACAAAAAAGGAATAAGTTAAGTTTATTTGAGGGAATAATATTTTATCAAATACGTATTTTTTTTATTCACTCACAAACTGACTCGATATTATTTTGTAATTTCATTGTTCACAATTCATATTACGAAAATAGATGTTTTGTACATAATTGGTTTTATTATTTTAAACACTAATTAAATCCAGAGCTTTTTCCCCAGTCTCCTCCATATCGGTAAATCAGTGCTCGCGCCAATGAGCGCTCAGCAGCAATCAATACGTAACTAAAGATGTATATTCATCTCTTTCTAACGACAGGTATTCCCTATCATTTGTCTCTTTTTAGAGCAAAGTGTGATAATAAATAACTGTACGTCGATATAGTAGTACTTGCGCCATTTTAAAATACAAAAATATTCGTGTATAACGTGTCTACCTTTAATACGTCGCTGCCTAGTTCATCATTACCACTACGACAGTCGCCGAGTTAGCACTGAACATTTTTGTGAAAATTTAGTAACGTACGGACGAACCACCTAAAACGATCGGATACGAGTAGATTGTTTGTATTGTGCAAAATTGTAAGTGCATGAAGTTTCTTAGTTTCACGTACTTCAATCCTAAAGAAATTTTACACAATTTAAATTGCTAAGGTAAGTTCGTTTTGTTTATTTTGATTGATTTTACCTAGACGGCCCCCGGGCGGCTTCGCCCGCTTGGATTTTGGGCGGCTTCGCCTGAGTGGATATCGGCCGCTCCGACTCCGCATTTTAAACCTCTGATATTTTTTAAGATACGCGTATATTCATTTTAATGAAATGCTGTAAATTGCAATTTTAATGTACATTAAATGATGTAAGTAAAATATACATATGCTCTGTTTGATTGTAGATGGCCGAATTAGGATGAGATGCACATGGTAAAAAGAAACCATCGGGTGCTCAATACAGAAAAAGAAAACTAGAAAATGAAGAAAAAATTAAAAAGCTGACTTCTCCGATCGACGCATTCTTTCGACCTGGTAAGTTCACTTCAATTGGAATTGAAGTAGTTGGGTGACGGTAAAGAAGGTCGTTCGTGTATCCCGGGTTCGAGCCCCGTCGTGTCGGTGATGGTGCTGGTTACATTTCTGATAATATGCTAATTCTATCTCTCTATATACTCTACACTATTAAAGTTAGTGAATTTGTTTGTAGGAACCTAATCTCTCAAACTTCTAAACCGACGTTCAAAATAGGCTATGTTTGATTGTGATTACTAAGTATTTTTTTTTAATCAACACTTATTATAATATTAATTATAAAGAGGAAAGTTTTAATTGTTTATTTGTTGCATTGAATAGAATCCGAAACTACCGGACCGATTAAAAACAATCTTCCACCATTAGAATGCTACGTTATTTTTGAGTAACAAAGGCTATGCCAGCGGCTTCGCCCGCCTGAAATTTCGTTATGTCGCGTTACTTCAGCAATTCTACGCGGGTGAAGCCGTTGGCGGAAAGCTAGTGTAAAATAATTATAATAATCTGACTGACTGATAAGTCAACACTGTCATGTCACCGAAACTGCTGGCGCGCTCGCATACTTCTTCTACCTACATACTTCTTCTTCTACCTATAACCTATGTATATAAGTCGTAATTGTTCAAGTTTTCACTTCTGTCGTTACTCCCGGAGTGCCACTGTTTTTTTTTTTAATTACACTCCTCAGGGGCAAAAATAGGGGACGAAAGTTTGTGTGAAAGTCCTTTTGTTTGTAAAATTGGTACCTATTAAATAATAATAGTAATTTATAAAACATATTGATTTTTGTTTGTGCATTTTTTTGTAAATTACAGTTTTAAAAAAATAATAAATGAAAGATTTAATCTTTCATTTATTATTTTTTTAAAACATTATATTGATTAAGTTGGTATGGTACTTACCTATTAAATAATAATATAAAAAAATATACTATTAAAATATTGATTTTTAATTGTGCATTTTTTTGTAAATTACTGAGTTTTGAGAAATTAATAAATGAAAAATTAAAATTATATTGCGTTTTTTTTACAACAGCACGGGCGCGGTCTGATCACCCGCACCCCGGCGCGGAATATGCTTAAGACGGCAATGCCACTGCATACAATGATATTTCAAGATTTTTAAAAGTTCTAATTCCTTGGGTGAAAGTGCAGCCAATGAAGGCATTAATTTTCATTTTATTCCGGCATACGCCCCACATACGGGAGGTCTATGGGAAGCGGGTGTAAAGTCGACAAAGTATCATTTAAATAGAGTGTTGGGAAATTGTGCTTTAACGTATGAAGAGCTTAATACTACGCTTGCACAGATTGAGGCGATTTTAAACTCTCGGCCGCTAACACCGCTTTCTTCGGATCCTGCCGATTACAATCCATTAACGCCAGGTCATTTCCTCATTGGCCGGGCTCTTACGTCCTTACCACATCAGGATTACCAAAGTTGTTCCATTCGTCATTTGACGCGATTTCAACGCATTGAGCAATTACACCAACACTTTTGGGCTAGATGGAGCAAAGAATATATTGCCGAATTGCAGCACTGAGACAAATGGCGTTCCTGCAAGGATGGTCTGAAAATAGATACTTTGGTAGTGGTGAAGGACCATCAACCTTCCACCACTCAAATTAAGGTTGGGAAGAATCGTGGGAGTGTATCCTGAACCTGATGGGATAGTTGGTGTTGCTGACATTAGAACTTCAACTGGAGTGATCCGAAGGGCCTTCAGCAAGATCTGCCCATTGCTGAATGATTTAATCCGGACTCCGATGAAATGTTCACAGGTAACTCGATCCTCGAAACTATGTCAAGTACATAGCCACAATGAGAATGAGGCCATTAATAGTAGCGCTTTTCAACAGATGTCATCATCATTAAATAATAATAGCAAAAATAATAACTCCAACATAATAATGTATAGTGATGAAATAGGTAAAAACATGGGCCAATTATTATTACAAAAATCAGGAAAACTGGTTACCAATTATTGTTTGCCTGGAGCCAGTTTCACTCAAATAGTAGATAGAATAGTTAAGAGGGATTACCACCCCAACACAACTTTAATTGTTTTTATTGGGAGGAGAGGAAATTTAAATAAAAATATAATGATTAAATATTTTAATATGTTACAACAGATAAATATGGGAAAAGTATTTTTATTTACTTTCCCTTACAGTCAATTGTTGCCCGAGGCGAAAAATGCATCTAGGTATAGATTAACATAGACGTAATGAAAAATACAGACGGAATCTCGCTAAGAAACAACTGAAGCACCACAATGGCGGCATGTAACTATGTGTGAGTGTCAAGTGGGTTGCTAGATGGAAGAAAATTTCCCATTTCTTTAACTAAAAAGAAATAAAAAATTATATGATTCGTTACTGTCTTCGAAACTCGAATTTTATGGACCGTTGATTTGTAACTTGTGTTGTTTAAAATAAGTATTGATGAAAATAAATTAAACACATGAAATATAACATTACATATTCCTTTTATTATGTAGGACAAACAGATGCATACTTGTTTGAAATAAAAAATGACCAGACGAGGCTCTGGCGATAGAGAGGTAGGGCACGTTAGCCTGACTGGGGAAGTACCTCCACCTCACAGAAGACGGCAGCCACTCCTCAAAATGTATATTACATATTACTCTACTCTGGATCTAGATGGAATCAAGCCGCTTTATTTTCTGGACTCTCTTATGATTTGTACCCAATCATTCTTCCATGCATCGTTTGACGATGGAAATCTAAAAAATATTAAAGGTATGAATAATAGTTGTTCAGTAAAAGAATCATAGGATGTAAGTTTATATGTCTGTTTAAACAAAATTAGGTATCTGAATTAAGTAAGAATTACATGAGAACAAAAGAAAAATGATCTCCCACACATTTACGCTAATTTGGAAACGTGAGTTATGGCAACACCGGTCGATTTATTGTTTTCAAAAATTAATTTAAGTGAAAACGATTAGTTAATCAGAAAAATCACTTGCTTACCTATGAAAAGTAATCCCTTGGCTTTTTTTAATTGTACCACTATGGTTCCGACTGCTCTTCACTACGCACGACGGCCTTATTATTATTTTTCGACAAGGTTATCACGCGGCGAGGTGTCGGTGCGTAATGGCGGGCGGTAGACTTACTATGGGATGAATGTGTGCGTGTCGGCTCGTACGTATAGCAACTGACTTACTATGGAGGTGCTTCAGTGTTTAGTTCGGGAGACAGTGTCTGCTTTTTTTATTACGTCTATGTAGATTAAATGATAAAATGCATACATTGACATTACAGTCGATCAGGGTAACTTAATCCTTCAATATAAAATTGGCCCAAAATGTAAAATGCATATTATAGATTTTTTTTTGCTATGATTTTAAGTATTTTAAACTAGATTTGTAAACATCGATTCTAATATATCTTCGTAAATGCTCAGATTCTGCCAAATAATTGACATATATCATTGTTGAGACGTCAGTTGCTTTTTTTCTGTGGTGTGAATAGAGCTTGGCGAGAACAGCAAGAACGCCACAAAGAAGAGATTAGATGTGAATAGAGCGGTTTGTTACGAAAGCGCCAAAAAGTTGTCTGTTGTGTTGTCATTTGAATACTTAAGGAGGCAAGTGTTATTTTAAAGTGTCTCATATGTGTTTATCTATCATTTCTTTCAAAAATTACGAGAGTTATTTAGCTAATTCCCATGATATTGCCATAAATATTGAACAGGTAAATTATTACCGGTGAATAAGGGTAACTTGAGCCCGGTCTAAAGTTCAAAATTCTCAAAATATTGGGAGGAGATATATTCGAAAAGTGTGTAGAAAGAGCAGAGGAAGGAGACATAACACATGAAGAAGAATGTGGTTTGGATATAGCACAGGAGGATTTTCTTTTCTATAGAGACATACGAAGTAAATGACGGTAGACTGGAACTTCAGATGATTGGCGATAATGTGATAAAGGCCGTGGCTCAGTTTTGTATAATGAATGATACAAATATCATACGAATGCTGAATGACACTAATATTCAAAGAAAGAAAGGTATTTTATCATATAAGACGACTTCCTGGCCATGGAATGGAATGGAAATTTTTCAAAGTTTAACCCAATAATATGTAGGATTAAATAAAATTTTAATTATTTTGATACTTTTTTCATTGTCTTAGCTATATGGTAAGTCAGTAAATAAGCTAAAAACGCATTGTGACCAAAAAAATAAGATTGAATAAAAACTGTTGATTTTCCTATGGCAACAATTTATTTACCCATTTTAGTACTAATAAATGAAAACGAATGTATACATAATTATTGTCTATGGCTCTCAGCTGTAGTTTTTATGGTAAATATGCAATGTTAGCAAAATGCTTTAAATAAAATAAAATAAGCAAAAACAACCTACAATTGGGACCTGGGCCAATCCAAGCCCAACTCACAATCTAACATTGGCCCAGTGGTTAAATGGATTTTTTGAAACTATTTTCCTAGAGATTATTGGTAAATGAGTAAATTTTTTGGAAGTAGGCTACATAAAGCCACTATAATAAGTGTATATTTTTGAGTAACGTATTATTATAAACATTGGTCTAACTTTTTATGTGCAAACTGGGCCAAAGATAGCCAGATTGACTGTATATGATGACAAATTTCATATACTTGACATAAATATATTTAATAATAAATATTATAATTTGACAGAAGATAAATTTTATTAAAAGACAAATAGCAGATTCGCTATCATATTGTTTTATGAAACCAGCCAAAAGTTTGGCTAACAACCCTGCTTCTTTTGAGCAGTTAAATAATTTGACATTGAGTAATGGTACCTTGGAAGGTATTCCAAATTCTTTAAATTAGGTTACAAGACAATAGAGTGTTACTCTGGCAATGTAAATAGTAATAATAACAATATTAAAAATGGAACTAAAAGTAATAATAATACAATATCCCCTATCTTATAACTTCACGCCAAATCCCTTGCGGGGTAGGCAGAGAGAACCGAGCGATACAATATCCCCATCAATTGTAAATTGTCAAGAATATAGAAATAATAATAATTGTATCAACCTGGTGCACCAAAACATTCAGGGGATGATAGGAAAGGAGTTAGAATTGGAGTTGTTTATGAATTGTAGCAATATTGATATTTTATGTCTAACTGAGCACTGGCTAAAACCCCATCAATTCATTTTCAGCTTCAATAACCACCAGGTTGCAAGCTCATTCATCAGAGATAACTGTATACATGGTGGCTCCTTAATATTATTAAATAAGTTGCTTAAATTTAAAGAAAGGTGTGACATTGTGAGCCTCTCTGTTGAGCGAGTTGTAGAGATTTCATGCATTGAATTGGAACGATTCATTGTTATGAACCTGTATAAACCTCCTAGCACGCCCTTTGAAACATTTTCAAATATCATGGAGGATGCCTTAATTAAATTATCTAATAGCCATAAAACTGTTATAATTTGTGGAGATTTTAATATAAATATCTTGGAGAAAAATACTGTTACCTACAACTTTTAAAATTTATTTAAATCATACAATTTGCATCATATCTTTACAGAGCCAACAAGAGTAACTGCCACAAGTGCTACATGTATTTATAACATATTTAGCACTGTAAAACCTTCGTATCAATCTATAATCAATAAAGTTCAGTCAGACCATTCAGGTCAGTTGGTTTCATTTCCAAATTCTTCAAAAATACAAAGAAAGCAAATAAATTATATACCATTTAGTAAAAGCCGCTTAGAAAGATTTAAGTCTAATATAGCAGAAAAAATTGTATTGTTGCCCTGTCACGGTACTCCGGGCCACTTGTACAGTTCGTTATTTAGCTTAATCACTAGTGAATTTAATACAATCTTTACTCCAAAACAACTGTCTGTAAGTGACCGTATGACATTCAGTGATTGGGCAACTCCTGGTATTTACAAAAGTCGGAATAAATTGTATGAACTTTGTGAAGAAAGGACCTGTAATCACAATCCGACTTTTCAAGAACTTGTAAAAAATTATGCCAAAATATTTAAACGAGCCTGTTCCAATGCTAAGTGTATATATTTAAGAAACAAAATTAATGGTTCAACAAATATTATTAAATCTGTTTGGGATATGATAAATAATGAGACGGGTAGAGCGAAAGTACGTAATCGAGACTTTCGCTTAAAGATAAATGATATAGATATCAAAAATGATGTAGAAATTACGACTGAGTTTGAAAAATATTTTTCTAACATTCCTCTTATTACTACGAGAAATCTTATGTCTTCTTCTATATCTGCTGAACTGGTTCTCAAACAGAGCGTGGTAGAATGCGACACAATATTTGAATTTTCAGCTGTAAGCCCAAAAGATGTTTTGAACGCTTTTAAATCAATAAATATGAAAAATACTAAAGATCTGTGGGGTCTATCTGTCAAAACTATTTCTTCTATTATTATTTCAATCGCTCCACATTTAGCTACAATTTTCAATTGTTGTGTGGCATCTGGTGTATTTCCTGGCTTGATAAAACATAGTAAAATCATTCCATTATTTAAATCTGGTGATAGTTCGGACCCTTCGAATTTTCGACCTGTTTCCATACTGCCCATTCTCAGTAAAATTTTTGAAAAACTAATGCTTAGCCAGTTGCTCAGACATTTCAATACACATAATTTGCTTCATAGGAAACAGTTCGGATTTACGAGAGGTTGTTCGACTATAGACGCAGGGATTCATTTGCTTAAAAGTATATTCGCGGCATGGGAGGGTTCGCAAGATGCCTTGGGAATTTTCTGTGATCTGTCTAAAGCGTTCGACTGCGTGCACCATGACACTCTTATCAGAAAATTACACTACTACGGTATCAGGAACAAGGCTCTCGAACTTCTGTCTTCTTATTTGGGCAATAGGATCCAGAAGGTCGATGTTAATGGTAAAATATCTTCGGGGTCCCCTGTAGTTATGGGAGTCCCACAGGGGTCAATTCTAGGTCCATTCTTATTTTTAGTATATATAAATGACTTACCTTATTATGTAAGGGATAAACATGAGCTCAGCGTCGGACTGGCCATATAGTCGAGGTGACATTTGCCAGCCGGGCCCCAGCCTGCGTGGGCCCCCCACGGGCCTGGCTTGCGGCAACCGTAGGATAGGAGGCCCGCGCAGGCTAGGTCCCAGCTCTTGCAACCTAAATGTAAAACTAGATCAGATAGTTCGTTCATACAATTAGAGAGATATGAAATAGAAAAATTCGAAAAATGGTTGAACCTGAGCAAGCCACCCCCTGAAATTAGTTTTGGATTTTTTTGTTGAACGGCAGTAACTTTTGATCGAATCAACTTATTTAGTCGTGTATCATTATAGCGTAATGCATTACATTTTACTGTTTCATAGATATTAAAAAAAAACGAAATTTAATTTTTAGATGTTTTTAAAACTCGATAGTTTCGGTACTGCAACATTTATAAATAACAATTAACGAACGTAACGTATTTATTCACTCTCATCTCATATTTCTGATGAAACGGAACGCATTACGCAAGTAAAGACTCTTGTGCTCGGGGAATCCCCGACGCGCGCTCCTAGCTCCTGGCATCTTATTTCATTATTTTGTCGGTTTGTATTGCCGTTATCGCCGATACTCTAGTTAGTGCAAGTTCATAATATTACATATTTTTTTTGGAATATATTGATAGTTTTTTATGTTTTGATGTGTGATGCGTGTAGTGTGTTTAAACTCTCCTTATATTATTTATTATATTATGATACACTTAAAACATCAAAAAACTGAATTGTCTATTACAATGGAAAAGGTAAGTTGCATATTATTATAAAAAAGATAAAAATCTTTATTTGCCATTGGGCCCTCGCGGGCACTTAGACACATATATTAATTGCCTTCTGAAAAAAGTTACTTTGGAGCCTTTGTGCATGTCTACTATTACATATGTATTACTTACTCAAAGTCTATCTATCTATAACTTCACGCCAAATCCCTTGCGGGGTAGGCAGAGAGAACCGAGCGCCACGTGACTCGATCCTTACATATCTCACTCGCTTCTTTAACATTCATTGCTCTTCTCATGCACGCTCGCCGGTTTCTAGGGCTCCTGACATCACCTTCTGATAGAACACGACCAATTTGGTCATGGTAGGTAAGTCTTGGCCTTCCCCGGCTCCTACATCCTTCCACTTTTGCATTATATATCTGCTTCGTCATTCTTTCATCTTGCATTCTTTCTACATGCCCGAACCATCGGAGCATGCCTCTTCTTATTTTAACACCGACGCTCTCTTTCAGACCAACTCTATTTCTAAGATCATCATTGCGAATACGGTCTACAAGCCTTACGCCACAAATTTTGCGCAGCGCTCGCATTTCAACCGCGTTTATTCTACTTTCATGCTCTTTCTGCCATACCCAGCTCTCGCTTCCATAAGTTAGCGTTGGGACCAACACTGCATTGTGTATAGCGAGTTGTACCTTCTGGCTCAGCTTTTTACTGGCAAGAAGTTTTCCCAACGCTCCATTCACACTATTCCCAGCACTCACTCGTCTTTCCACATCTGCGGTGTACCTTTCAACCTGCTGAAAGCGCATCCAAGATATACAAACTCATCCACTTGTTCCAACACTTCATCATCAATCGTAATCCTTTAGTTCCGGATTCTTCTCTTTCAAATACCATTATCTTTGTCTTCTTCGCATTCAGTAGTAAGCCTTTCTCCATACGTTCGTCTTTCATCGTTGTGACCAGTGTTTGCAGTTTAAATGGTCTATCTGCTAATAGCACGGCATCGTCTGCATACAGCAGACAGTTCACCACTAGGTCACCCATGCGCAATCCCACATTCGTTGACCTTATTCTCTGCAGACAACTATCGAGATACAGGATAAACAGCCTAGCAAACAGGGTTACATGCTAAACAGGGTTGCATGCAACCCTGTTTGACACCAATTTTGACATCAAACCAGGGTGACATGCCACCGTCTATCCGCACACATGCTGAGCAATCCTTGTAAGTGGACTGCACAGCACGGAGCAGTGAACCGTCAATCCCATATCTCGGCAATATATCCCACAGTTCCTTTCGCACAACCCTATCAAAGGCTTTCTCAAGATCCACAAAACCGCAGAAAACTTTCCGGTCTAGGGCCAGATGCTTCTCTACGATATTGCGGATCGAGAAAACTTGATCCGTACATCCCCTTCCATTTCGGAAACCTCCTTGTGCGTCCCACAGCATTTCATCGGATTTCACCCTCATTCTCCTTTCAATCACCTTTCCATATACTTTTGCTGCTAAGCTGATCAAACTGATGGCCCTATAGCTGGCGCAGTCCATGTGTGACCCCTTGCCTTTATACAAAGGCACGATGACTGCGCGTCTCCAGTCCATTGGGACCCTACTCACTTACTCAAATTGATATACTTAATGGTTTCAATCACATTCAGCGGCATATAAACACAAATCTGGTTCCGAGAAACGGAAAAATAAAAGAAAGATCGAATTTCAAACAGCGGCTTCGAATCTCAAGCAATCCAGGCTTTCCTTCAGATCTAAATCTCAAAAGCTTGAAGATCCTCAAAATCGGAGCGAAACGCAACCAGCAGGTTAATAGATTTAATTTAATACAGTTCTTTTATAATTTAACAAATCTTTACATATGTGCTAGTTTTACCTGTAGTTTCACTTTTTAATTCCTTTTTTATATTCTAAAATCTGTCAAAATTACCTATTTTAAGCCAAAGTTATGTCTTTTTATACAGGCTGTCCCGTAAATAATGGTCCAAACTTAAGGATTAGATAGCATACCCAAGTAACTAAAACTAATTTGAAAATTAAAAAAAAAACTGTAGGGTTGCCAAGCAATAATTATTTTTCGAGTTTCACCATTTTCACTGCCCTTGACTAGATTTTTTGATCCTGTCGCTACAAGTGGTAACATTTTTTGGATCCGATTTTTGTTGAATGTTTGTTCGTTTAAATTAATGCAATAGCTCAGTGTTCAGCTTCATTTAAGACAGTTATCAGGTTCTTTGAGAAAACTACCATTTTTTCCATAGTATCTCATCTACCATTATCTAGTCTCGGGCCCCGGGCTTGTGGTTAGCCACCCGGGCCCTTCTGGCCCAGTCCGACCCTGCATGAGATTGTATTGTTTGCGGATGATACCTCTTTGACATTCAAAATTAATAGACGGTTAGGTAATTATGACGAAGTTAACGATGCTCTCTCTAAAGTTATTCATTGGTTTAGTGTTAATAATCTGGTTTTAAATGATAAAAAGACTAAAGTAATTAAGTTCTCAACACCTAATGTAAGACAGGTGGCTACCAATGTACATGTTAATGGAACTAATTTAGCCCCTGTGGAGACAACTGTGTTCTTGGGTATAACAATTGACTCCAAACTACAATGAGGCCCACAAATTGAAAAATTATCAGGAAAACTAAGTTCTGCAGCCTATGCAGTGAAAACTATTAGACGGCTCACTGATGTTGATACGGCTAGAATAGTTTATTTCAGCTACTTTCATAGTATTATGTCATATGGAATTCTTCTTTGGGGTAACTCCGCGGACATTAACACCATCTTTGTATTGCAAAAGAGAGCCATAAGAGCTATCTATAAACTTAGTCCCCGGGAGAGCCTTAGAGAAAAATTCAAAGAAATAAATATTTTAACAGTCGCATCGCAATATATCTATGAAAATCTTTTGTATGTCCATAAAAACATACTCATTTTGTAAAAAGAGTGATACTCATAGCATAAATACTAGATATAAGCATAATCTTGTGTTACATGCAAGCCGTCTCCACAAAATAAGTAATTCTTTTATGGGGCAATGTATACGGTTCTATAACAAACTTCCCAGCAATAATAAGAGAATTGTCAATAAACAAATTTAAAACTACTGTTAAAGCCAAATTGTGTAGCCGGGCATATTATAAAGTATTTGACTATATTAATGATATAAATGCCTGGGAGTGAGTCTATCCAATTATAATGTAATTAATAAAATATGTAAATTTGTTTGGATACCAAAAGAGGGATGCCTGAGTTTTTGGCAGTATTTTTATCAGTGCTCACCTAGTCGTGAACTGCACGGTAGGGAAAAAAATTGTGACGATTCCAAACAAATGTAGCCATTTTTACGGAATAAAAAGACTTTGACTTGACTTTGCTAGTAGTGACGGAGTCTGATTGAAAGCTTGACTTCCAACGCCCGGGGGCATGTTGAAGCGCCTACGTCGTTCAGGATAGCAAATCCGTAAATAGCCCGCGTTTGTTTTCATATTTTCTGTTTTTTATTTTTCACTTGTATAGATACTGTTGGTGGTTTACTATAGTCGTACAATTATTACCTCGTCTTTAATTTTAGTTAATTGGAGAACTAGCCCGAGTTTCTAGCCCCGAACACATTAGAATATGTACATTTGAGGAAGCAAAGTAATTAATGGACTACGTCAGAACGTATAACAGTACCAATATATTTAAATGAAATTAAAGTTTAGATAACTTCTAGAATTATAGATAGGACTTTTCCGAAATGTATGAATGGTAAAACCTAGTCGTACGACTCCTTAGATTAAAATGTATGGTCGGAGAGCAATGTCTAAATGTGTTTCAGCTGGCGCCGCCATTTATTAATTTCTTAAGTAAGGCTTGTAGACCGTATTCGCAATGATGATGTTAGAAATAGAGTTGGTCTGAAAGAGAGCGTCGGTGTTAAAATAAGAAGAGGCATGCTGCGATGGTTCGGGCATGTTGAAAGAATGTAAGATGAAAGAATGACGAAGCAGATATACAATGCAAAAGTGGAAGGATGTAGGAGCCGGGGGAGGCCAAGACTTACCTACAATGACCAAATTGGTCGTGTTCTATCAGAAGGTGATGTCAGGAGCCCTAGAAACCGGCGAGCGTGCATGAGAAGAGCAATGAATGTTAAAGAAGCGAGTGAAATATGTAAGGATCGAGTCACGTGGCGCTCGGTTCTCTCTGCCTACCCCGCAAGGGATTTGGCGTGAAGTTATAGATAGATAGAGAGAACTATTGTTTTGTTTTATAATTATAATATTAAAGGTTTAAGGCGACACCTCGATCGTGAAGCTTTAAAATGGCTCCGCCCAATCACCCCGCGCCCCTCAAGTGACACTCTACGCTCGATTTGTAAAATTTGAAATTAGCGCCTAATAGGTAACCTGGGGTCAACGTATAGTCAATGCAAACGAACAGAAAAGCTACGGAGTCGCGTCACACAAAAAAAAATTTATAATATCAATATTTAAAAATTATTGATTTAATTATTATTTAGCTTTATACATACTGCACCAAACATATTTATTTAAGCTAGACGGAAAACAATAGTAATAATAGTAATAAAAAACTACAGAAACGTATTCACTTTTAAAAGTTTATTGAAAGAGAAATCAATGACATCGTTTTATGTTTATATCTCTACAAGTTAACATGTCTCGGTATCTATGTTGTTCTTACTTAGGTCTCGTCCAGTGGCGCCCTCATTGAATAAAAAATCATATTATAGCATAGAAGATAAACATTATGAAATCCTTTTTTACGAAGATAGTTATGTATTTTTACGTCATTAAACCAACACTCAAAATATTCCACTACCGTTGTTATAAGCAAAAGTGCTAAAAGAGGCCGTTTTTGGCAATTATGCCTATAACAACGAAAGCAAAACATTTCAATTGTTGGTTTAATGACGTAAAAGTACGTTATTGTATTTGTAACACACGCAACACAAGACTTTATAATGTTTATCTTCCACGCTATGATACGATATTTTATTCCTTGAGGCGCCACTGGACGGCATGTATCCCCTTAAGAAGAATGAAACACCAGCTACATAATACAACATTGTTTATCGAGAGACTAAAGCGGGCCATTTGTTGATTCGGGCACATATGTTCGAGTGTCATAATGGCTGATAGCGCCGAGTAAACACAGGATTTTTTATTTCGAATAAATAAGAGAAATAAAATTATCAGATTGAATTAGAGAAAGTATTCCCGCTATTACTACTAGTTTTTATATAATTTTCGCAACACATTAACATAATGTGACCTCCAGGATTTTTTTCTTTACAAAGAAGTTAAGGGTTATAACTTATAACACACGCTTTAGCCCCTCTACGTTATACCTTTAATGCTATTTTTAGAGCACGAAGAGTAAACATTTTATTACAAGCTTTTAGCAACTTTTAGTGCATAAAATGGTATACGGCATCTACACAACTTTCACGCGTCATACCTAACATCGACGAATATATCATTCAGGTATCTACTGAAAGATTGCGTACCTAAATGATAAAGAAATTGTATATTTTGATCATTAAATGTAAATTTAACCTTTACCAAAAATTTATCAAGCACTTGGAATCCAATCAGCGAAATGTGAAAAAAACATAACCAATATTTTAGGGTATCCTTCGAAAGAATAAATTATAATGATTAATTTCATCTATATATTTATAGATATAGATTTATAAATTTATGGTAAATATTTAGATTTAACATTCAATTATCACTAAGATATTAAAAATTGCTGTTTTTGACCCTAACCATTATGTAGCTAAATGACTTGATAAAATTATAATTTATAAAATTAATTTTTATTCCTTGAGCCTCTTTAATAAGCACAAATCTTGATTTGGTGCCTTCACCACCAGACTACATTCAAGCTATTTCACGTAATATATATAACCGCTATGAATAAACAAACGTCTTGAAGTACTCGTTTATCCTTGGCGCTAATTTTGGATTGGGATTGCAACAAACATATTTTTAAAGAGTAAATAGCTCTAGCCATCCATCTTGCTTGATGCATCGCCAGGATCCAGGCGGTCTGATTTTAATTTTTTTCTCATTATCTCCTCCTAGGAATATAATGGATAGTTCAATTACTTCCCGATAATCGTAACGTACAATGTTTTTTTGTAATTATCCCTAACCCATAAAATAGTACAGTTTCTCCCTCTATTTCTCTGCACTGACATTTTGGCCTCTAGAAATAAAACTATAAATGCGATTGAGATGCGGTTTTCACCAGAAAGTCAAACTAAATTGCATCTTTCTAATGGTATCAAAATGGAGTTAATTTGATAACCGGAAGTATTTAAAAAAGTACATTTTGTAAAAGTAGTGGAAGTAGTAGGAAGCGCGAACTCCAGCACTTGTTGATTATAAAATATCAACAATTATTTTATTATTGTATTACCAAAATGTTGTGTGACGACATCGGTGTACGATTGAATAGCAGCAGGATTAATAGATTTCCAGTCGTCTCAAAATTTTTTGAACATTGGGATATCAGGGCTGCTTGTGACTTGGTGGATTTTTGATTCGATTTGACAGAGCTTTACCTTGATCCTGGCCGGAAGAGCTCTCTAGTTTGGGTACAGCCAGAAGTTGTTCATTTTCTCTAAATTAAATTAAAATTGGCAGGCGTTCTTCTTTAGGGCTTCTCACGTCCAGACCAGGTAACAATTTCCCATTCCAGTAAACGGTCACCATTTTAGGCATATTATTTTGAAAATCTGATTTTATAGATTCCGCTCTATCTTTTCTACTCTGAGTGCGAATGCGTTGATAGACGATTTGTTTATCGGTAAATCATCACAGCTAAAATCTAGTGTTTCTACTACAGCCTGAAGTATATAGACAGAATCCCTTATGCTTAATTGAGATCTATCTAAATCTGCAACTAACATAGGCGTGATAAAGTCTTCCTTCCTCGTAACACATTTGTTCATGTCTTTTTTTCTCTTCTTTTAATTTTCTCTGTTTGGTCCATTCTTCTTTTTCGGCTAACTTTTTTGTCTACGCTTGCTAAACATCCTGGATTATTTATATAAATATTTTGTCTTCTTCTATTTTAATCCGTTCTAAAGCATCAGCGTGTGCTATATCGAATAAACTATCTAAATTATTTTGAAAGTCCTCACGGCGCTTGTAAACATCTTGTATTTTTTTGGAAATTTTTTGCAACTCCCTTCTGGTGAAGATTCACAAGTTATTTTACACAGGTATAGCTCTGGTAGGGATCCTAGCTTTTTCCCTAAATATAATACACTCTCGAGTGACTAGGTATGCGCTTTCACTAACAGTCAATTTAACTTCGCGAATTTTATAAAAAAGTACAGGAAGAACTTGACGGTTAGACGGTAATTTTGCGCCTATTATTTGATAATTTACGTCTCCAACTAAGAAAATACTTGATTTATTGCTTCTCAATTCCACTGCCATCTTATAAAAGTTAAAACATTACGTATTAATCACGAGAATAACTAAAATTTCATTTCAATTCAAATTTTCAAAATTAATAGTCGGTTAGGTAATTATGACGAAGTTAACGATGCTCTCTCTAAAGTTATTCATTGGTTTAGTGTTAATAATCTGCTTTTAAATGATAAAAAGACTAAAGTAATTAAGTTCTCAACACCTAATGTAAGACAGGTGGCTACCAATGTACATGTTAATGGAACTAATTTAGCCTCTGTGGAGACAACTGTGTTCTTGGGTATAACAATTGACTCCAGACTACAAAGGGGCCCACAAATTGAAAAATTATCAGGAAAACTAAGTTCTGCAGCCTATGCAGTGAAAACTATTAGACGGCTCACTGATATTTATACGGCTAGAATAGTTTATTTCAGCTACTTTCATAGTATTATGTCATATGGAATTCTTCTTTGGGGTAACTCCGCGGATATTAACACAATCTTTTTATTGCAAAAGAGAGCCATAAGAGCTATCTACAAACTTGGTCCCCGGGAGAGCCTTAGAGAAAAATTCAAAGAAATAAATATTTTAACAGTCGCATCGCAATATATCTATGAAAATCTTTTGTATGTCCATAAAAACATACACTCATTTTGTAAAAAGAGTGATACTCATAGCATAAATACCAGATATAAGCATAATCTTGTGTTATATGCAAGCCGTCTCCACAAAACAAGTAATTCTTTTATGGGGCAATGTATACGGTTCTATAACAAACTTCCCAGCAATATAAGAGAATTGACAATAAACAAATTTAAAACTACTATTAAAGCCAAATTGTGTAGCAGGGCATATTATAAAGTATCTGACTATATTAATGATAAAAATGCCTGGGAGTGAGTCGATCCAATTATAATGTAATTAACAAAATATGTAAATTTGTTTGGATACCAAAAGAGGGATGCCTGAGTTTTTTGACAGTATTTTTATCAGTGCTCACCTAGTCATAAACTGCACGGTAGGGAAAAAAATTGTGACGATTCCAAACAAATGTAGCCATTTTTACGGAATAAAAAGATTTTGACTTTGAACAAATGAATACCGCGAGTACACGCGGCCCTGCCGCGCAACTTGTATGAACATGTTTCGATGTAATTCGGCACGGGTTATCGTAATCCAAATAAGTTAAAAATTAATTTCCGAGTGTTTTAAAACCAAATGAACAAAACTAAGACCTATGCGTTAGAAAATAAAAACTTTGAAAAATAAGGGACACCCAAATACACATATATACAAATAGATTCTATAATCTATTCATATTTAAAAAAAAACATGTGACAAATGATTTTCTTGCTGTTTCATAACTTTAACTTTAGTATACTGACATTTATTGTATTTTACTTATGTATACTCTGTTTTGTATTGTTGTACGTTTCCTTGTTATTTATTAAACTCTCAAGAAGAAAGAACAAGGACCATCTCTGATGTTGCGAAATAAATCTAATCCGTACAATAGTTCAATACTAACCAAAATGTATAGAATAGATGAGTTTTTTGTGATTTCAGTGTTGGTTCATAGTAAATATTATTTGTTTTACGAGCACCATGGGTATAAGTATACTATCTATCTATATCTTCACGCTAAATCCCTCGCGGGGTAGGCAGAGAGAACGGAGCGCCACATGACTCGGTACTTACACATCTCGCTCGCTTCTTTAACATGAAACATACCGAGTTTTCTTTAAAAACTATCAAAATACACTATTTTACTAGTAATTATTTTAATACAAAAAAATAAACCTCCACTGGTTTTCTATCTTCTGATAGCGCGAAACGTACAATGTCTAAGTCGGAGTTCGGTGAGCTTAATAGCTTAATGGTCACTATGAGTTTGTCGTCCCGTATGACACTTACGTTAAAGTAGCATATAAATCGAGTAGTGATTCTTCTGGTGGAATATGTTTATTTAGTAAGTTTCTCCTAAAAAACAAAACTACATAAATATTCTATTTTATAAGTTTTTATTTTAATACAAAGAAATAAAGAGTCTCCACTGGTTGCTATGTGCTGAGAGCGCGAACCGTATTGGTATAAATTTCCAACGTAACCTGACCTCCACCGACGTACAACTTCTAAGTCGGAGTTCGGTCAGATTATAATAGATAAAATAGGAGTTTGACGTCCTTTATAGGTACACGGTCAGCCTGTGGATAATGTATACCAATTATCAAATGTTACTGTTTATTCCTGCAAAAAATAACTCTTATTTAATGCAGTTTTATATAGAGTTATTAAGTAAGCAGAATTAAAAAATAGTTTGAAGAGGAATTACATAGCTTGGGCCAATCATACCTAGGAACTGTTCTAAAAACTAGAAATATGTCTACACAATGTTACTATAATATGTTTAATGAATATAATAATTAAAAAAAAAAAATCGGCCAAGTGCGAGTCGGACTCGCGCACGAAGGGTTCCGTACCATTATCTATAAAATCGGCAAAAAAAAATCACGTTTGTTGTATGGGAGCCCCCTTAAATATTTATTTTATTCTATTTTTTAGTATTTGTTGTTATAGCGGCAACAGAAATACATCATCTGTGAAAATTTCAACTGTCTAACTATCACCGTTCATGAGATACAGCCTGGTGACAGACGGACGGACGGACGGACGGACGGACAGCGGAGCCTCAGTAATAGGGTTCCGTTTTACCCTTTGGGTACGGAACCCTAAAAATACCTTGTCTTGTTGGCCTCCGCCATTCTACGAACATTTTCTTTGTATTTTTATTCTATATATTTTCTTTTTAGTGTTCCCCATTATTACAACAGTATAAAAAATATATATAAACCTATAATATTATTTACTACTTATATCTAATAATAATACACTTACGCTAAATACTATAATATTGAATATTTACAACTATTAATTATAAAAACTTCGGTGTCGCGATGTTAATGGAGCGAGCTCGAGCAGACAGTCGACATAGGTCTCACCTCGAAGCGGGCTGGAGCCGGACTGGCCCATGTAGTTAGTCAACGCGTTTATAATCCTCATTACCGCACAATAAGGTCGAAAACACGTAGCACCCAAGACGAATGTGATCGCTTAGAAATTGTCAGAAACTTAAAATATTTTTAAAAAATTTCATGTTTCACTTATCAAAATATGCAGCAACCATATTATAAACATAGATATTACTAATAGATTTAAGTAATTTTGAAGCGTATAAACAGAACAACTTCGTTGTAATTTCAAAAATAATTAATTTCAGGAGGTGTTTTCGAAAGTAATTATTATCGAATCAATTTTACACAATCGCGTATTTGAGCAAGCAAATTCAAGATAAAGAAATGAAGTTATTTATATTAAAATCTTAGATCCGTCAGTTTAGTCATTAGCCTATATTATTCGATGAAAGTTGGTCTAATTTTTCGATGTGTCGCCTTAAGTATAAAATACCCTTCCGGTGACGCAGTAACGACCCACAGGGACAAACTACATGGTTAAAAAAAAAAAATGAAATTGTCGATTTATACTGAAAAGTTTCAAAGTCGTTTTTTTTAAGATGCAAAATATTTATAAAAGGAAAATATTTACCCTCATTATCTCTACATTACTGCCATCTAATCGGAAGTATATTTATTTTATGTCTTTGCGGTAGAACTCTGGAGATCTAGATTTGACAAAGTGTGTGAAAGCATCTTGTACTGCTTCCCGGGAAGAAATTTTTTTACCACGTAGAAAATTGTCCATATCACGAAAAAAATAGTAATAGTAGTCAGTTGGAGCAAGGTCTGGCAAGTACGGAGGATGACGTATGGTCTCAACTGCAGCTCCTGTAGAGTTACAACGGTTTCTCCTGTGAGGCAAGACCTAACAGGAGAAACATAGAGCAATGATGGTGAAGATCGATTCAGGAGCCGGGGCTGTTTTCAGATGTCTCGCCGGCCTTGAGGAGACGCCGGTACTGCCGGTAGGTACTGTAGAAATCCGAAGGAAACATTTTGGAAACACAGTCTTATCACACTTTTATCAAAATCGTCAATGCCTGCGACTGGTTTCGCCCGCCGTCTTGTCTTGAGTTTCTAAATATAACTGTAAATGCTGACGCTTTACTTCCTTGTAAAATACTTTCACTGTTGAAACCAATGTGTTTGTAGCTTCTGCTATTCAGGAACACCGTTCCTATATGAATATAATAAATATAAATATTGTTGGACAAATTACACAGCGCCAACTAGCCCCAAAGTAAGCGAAGCTTCTGCTATGGGTACTAGACAACTGATAAACATACGTAAATACATTTTTTTGTAAATACATACTTTTTATATATAGAAAATACCTAAACCAAAACAAACAGACATGTTCATGCACACAAATGTTTGTACAGTGTGGGAATCGACCTACGAGCGTTGGTGTCAAAGTAGCGTAACAACGCGTCTCACTACTGCGCCACTGAGCTCGTCATATGAAATCTGTATGTTTGTCTGTGTGTCGCTTTTTTTCGAATATTCGAATTTTGACTTCAAGATTCAGATTCAGCATAAAAATGTAGAATAGGAATGTTCAGGAACACCGATCCTATCTCTTAAGGAACATGGTCAAAATGGCCAACAAATAAAAAAAAATGAATTATTATATAATTGACGAGCCAGGTGTTCCTCTGGCAATGCAAGCTTGCGCATTCTCAACTAGTTTTTTTCTAAGAAACGGCTGTTTATGCCGTATTGTTATTTCGAAAAGAATTGTCATATACTTACGATTTTTCTTGCTTGTCTATTTAAAGTCGCGTGACAACGACGTGGCATTTTTACAACGGCTACTGTGTGCGTGACAAATAAAATAAATTAACAAAAACAAGGAATAACAAACAACTATTTAACAAAAACCACAAGTTAAACGTGTGTATGCGTCCTGTAGGCCAGCGAGCGGCGCCGCGGCTCGAGATCGAGACGACACTGCGCGAGTGTTTCTATCACAAAATACAATTTTATTGCATGTTTCAATGTTTTACACAATGCAATAGGAATACAAAGGAAAATAAACATTCCAGTTTAACAAAACATCAAGTATATTTTAAAGAATTATTAACTAAAACAGTTGCATCCCCGTCCGGATCATCCTTAGGTCGGCTGGACCGGCCGCCTCGTGCACTATGTATGGAAACCACTCTGTTCTAGAATGAAGGGAGCTGTGAACAAAATAACAATGATTTTAATATTAGGTACATTAGTTGTAATGTTTGTATTAGCAGCCGAAAGCGAGACGATCCCGAGCAGAGCGAGCCTCTGGGTGCAAACGTTATACGGATAAATTCAGGAGTTTGCAAGAGTGACATTTACATGTAACTTGATCTAAACTACTTTGTGTACTGATGCAATTAATTTGTTCATGCGAACTAGCGCCGGCCTTCACCTACCATGGCCGCTACAGTTATCTCTGCCTCAGTTGCTGTAGTCGGCTTTGAGAATGCTCGTTATCTAGAATATGAACCTCAAGCACCCGCCACCTTTGATGTCCTGGCTGCTCTGGTCCGCTTTACGACATGTGTTTTGCCTCTCCACAACTGACACTGTAGATGTTAGTTGATAGCATGTTATAGTAGCAACTAACACCTACAGAGTACGGATGCCTCGTAGAGAGGGGTAACTACATCGACCGCAGCAGCCGGCAAAGACATCCCGAGGGCAGGTTGTTTTCGGTCGGCGCTTGTTCGCATAAGTTTATGATCAATCAGTGGCGGAATCGTTGACTGTCTAGATAATAAATTTGATAGAATCTGGCATTAGTATTAGTAATAATAAAATAGTCAGTTGCTTTAATAGAGAGTCTTCAATAAAAGGCCTGTCAATGATTGTGTTAAAAAATTACCAAAAAGCCAAAAAAACGTTTGAATATTGCTAGGCTCTCTATTGAGTGCACTATCGAGGTGTCTTGTGCCGTATTAGAAAATTATATAATTATTTGTGTATATAGACCTCCTAGTAGCGATTATCTGCTATTTGAGCAAGTAATGGAGGTTATTTGAATAAAGTTTTCTAAAGCAAAAAAGACAATCGTCTGCGGTGATTTCAATATTGATATATTAGCAGAAACACAAACAAGTATTAGATTTTTAAATTTATTAAATTCTTTGATGTAGAAACCCTATTTCTGGAGCCTACGTGTATAACAGCCACGTCGGAACTTGTCTTGATAATGTTTTGTAATTGCCTAAATTGATAAAAAAATAAATGCCATATAAATAAAACAATAATTGGCAACTTGCCCTCAGGTCATTGCGGTCAGTTGGTAGTTTATCAAGGTTCATATAATACAACAGATTTGAGAAATCATCTCTTGTACAGACCAATGACCAGAAACAGACTTATTAGATACAATAATGTATTGGAGGACAAGTTGCAATTGTTGGATTTCACTGTAGAAGATTCGGAGTTTGTTTATACCAATCTGTTTCATGCTATATCCAGGAATATCAAAAAATATTAAACGCAAAAAAATATTACACATAAATTTGAGTTTTATTTGTTTATATTGGGCAACTACAAGTATTGTATTAGGTTTTCGCGATTGTTACACATTGAATTAAACAATTTTTAACGAAAGTATCGCGTATTTTATTTATTTTGTTGAACCTGACGTTTCGAACGCTTTGCAGCGTCCGTGGTCGCGGGAAGACTAAGGTGGTATTTGTCTTACATTAGTTATTCAATTATTACATCTACCGACATGGATGGATTAATTATATATGTTCCGATTCACACAAAAATCGCTCACAGTGTCAGAACATTTTTTAGATCTTTGGATTTGGGACGATATGACAATCGAAGTATTATAGACGTTAAACAAGTAGCAGATCTATTTCAAGACTACTTCATCAATAGCCCTTACCTTACCACTAACTTCCCTTTATTCATCTCCAGATGGTGCTGCTAAGTTATTAAAACAAAATGTGCAACCTGTGTGGAATTTTTCAGTTTACACATATTGAACCCGCTAAAATTATTAAAACTTTTAAATAGTTGAATATTAAAAACTCAGAGGACCACTGGGGAATGTATATTTAAGTTTCTTATGGTATTATAGAGGCAATAGCTCCACATTTGTCATATATTTTTAATATATGTGTAGATATGGGTGTGTTCCAAGACTTGATGAAATTTAGTAAACTTTTTCCTTTATTCAAGTGAGGGGGAAAAGACCGAGCTGGGGAACTACATGCCCATTTCTATACTGCCAGTTTTGAGTAAAATTTTCGAAAGGATAATGCTTGTTCAATTGCAACTCTTTTTTAAGACCAATGAAATTTTTCATGATACACAATACGGTTTTGCAGCTGGTAAATATACTACGGATGCAGGAGTGGCATTGGTTAGGCATATCCTTGGGAGATCACGGGAGAGATCACAGGATGCTATTGGGGTTTTCTGTGATCTCTCTAAAGCTTTTGATTGTGTCGATCATCAGATATTGATACTCAAGCTGAACTATTATGGAGTAAGAGGTAAAGCCCAGTAGGCCGATTCTACTAAAAAACTGCAACTGCACTGCACGCGGCGTGTATCAAAATGCGTACATTTTGACGTTTCGTTAAGCGTTACTGCTGTCAGATCGCTTAACGAAACGGCAAAATGTACGCATTTTGACACACGCCGCGCTGCAGTGCAGTTGCAGTTTTTTGTAGAATCGGCCTACAGAACTTGATTGCATCTTATTTAAATAGCAGATTGCAGACAGTTGACATAAATGGGGTTAAATCTAAAGGCAATAATGTGTGGGTGCCCCAGGGTTCTATTTTGGGTTAATTTTTAGGGTTCCGTACCCAAAGGGTAAAACGAAACCCTATTACAGAGGCTCCGCTGTCCGTCCGTCTGTCGCCAGGCTGTATCTCAAAACCGTGATAGTTAGACAATTGAAATTCTTACAGATGGTGTATTTCTGTTGCCGCTATAACAACAAATACTAAAAAATAGAATAAAATAAATATTTAAGGGGGCTCCCATACAACAAACGTGATTTTTTACTCATTTTTGCTCGATATTGATAACAGCAACAGGTAGACGCTTGAAATATTCACAGAATATTTAGTAATAATTAAATTTAAATAAAACAAATATTTAAGGGGGGCTTCCATACAACAAACGTGTTTTTTTGCCGTTTTTTATAGATAATGGTACGGGACCCTTCGTGTGCGAGTCCGACTCGCACTTGGCCGATTTTTATTATAAGCGAATGATCTGCCCTACATGGTGCAGATCATCCATATACATCCATCATATCGTACAGTACTATTTGCTGATGATACCTCTCTAATTTTTAATGTGGCCCGCCGCCGGTGTGAGAATATTGACAAGGTAAATGGTGTTGTGTCTGCTATTTTAAACTAGTTCATATGGAACAATCTTTTGCTTAACTCAGCTAAAACCAAATGCATCATTTAGTCAAATCCAAAATTTTGTCTTCCAAATGTGACTTCTGCCAATACGGAAGTTCTCATTGGGAATAATAAATTAGAATTTGTTAATAACATTGTGTTTCTTGGAATTACAGTAGACTCCAAATTACAATGGGGCCCCCACATAAATAAATTTTCCGAAGCTCAGCTCTGCTGCATATGTAGTGAGAAGAATCAGGCAATTGACGGATGTGGCTACTGCGCGCTTAGTCTATTTCAGCTATTTTCATAGCCTTAATCGTATGGTATACTGTTGTGGGGAAGGGCGGCTGACATTAAGACCATTTTTATCTTACAAAAAAGAGTCCTTCGCTCTATTTATAACATGGGCTGGGAACTGCTCAAAGAAATAAATATCCTCCCTGTTAGTTCTCAATATATATATATTTTAACGAGACAGGCCCACCACTCATACCCACCACTGTGTCTCCTGTGTAGCCAGAATTAACAGCGGCGACCACAAAAAGGCAATGGACAGTAAAATTCATTGCTGTCCCGGGCGTTAAACTACAGCTGCCTTGGAACTCATAACGAATTTAATCAGAAGAAATTTGTAGGAGTAGGAAGTTTTTGGAATTGACTTCCCCTCTTGGCAAAGTGAGAGACAGCAATATGACAAATAAGGCATTTAAAAACCTCAAAGAGATGGCTAGTCAAGTGAAGCTCAACTGCCGTGCAACCACGGTTTATCAAATATCTAACACTATTGGGACCTAAACAGTGAGTTGTTACCTAACACATCGATTCCAATGATATAGATTGCAGAACCGCCTAAACGCCTTTTATTTTTTTGTGACGCGGGGAAAAATGCGTTACGCACACCACCGGTGCCTGGGTGGCCTCCGGTGGTAGTGTGGGACGCCTGTCCCACTAAACGACCCCGCGAAATGCCATCGGCCGCGTTGGTGTGGTGCCCCGGATCTGTCAGCAACAAGACACCACTGCGACTGGCCAGCCCCTCAGAAGGGGCCGGACTTCTTCAATCTAGGGGCCGTCCCGGCAAATTGGGACAGCCCCTCCGGCGGTGGGATCATTATGGGGCCAGGTTCCCATCCTGACTCCTAGTCCCACAAGTTAGGGAGGCGGCAATAGGTGAGCGTAGCGCCTACGCCGCACTCCCGTCCGCCGTCTCCGGAGCGGGACAGCCTCGGGATCATCCTCCCTTTCCCGCTCCGAGGCCTCCTTCTGGGACATGACCGTCTCACAGAAGGAGGCCATGGCCTGCCAGGCACTGTCACTCCCGAGCATGGAGCGGACCACGCTCGGGAGCGAGAGGTCTGCGCTTCCAAGCGCGGACACCAGATCATGGCGCTGCCGAGACCATCTGGGACACTGCTCCAGCGTGTGTTGGGCAGTGTCAACCGCCTAAACGCCTGGTAATTCTCCCTTGTTGTCACCAAATCAGAATAGTATATTACCCTGGATGTGACACGCAAGGAATTTAACATATCGTCCCGCTCCCGACGCCAGAGATCGCACTTTCAGAGAACATGATGTGCTATTTGCTCGAATTCATGATTGTGGTAGAACACTCACATTAAGGCGATGACACAAGTCTAAACGAAAAGAGCTTCGCCCTAAAGTTTCCATGACCTGTTAAAAATTGCGCTACAGGATAATCCACTTCTAACCACTCTTTACTTAATCTATCTCGCACTGATACAAGTGGCGTCCTTTTGTAGAAGTTTTCCATCTTTCTTGCCATTCAGACAGCAAAGTTTCAAGTACCTCGTCAATTGGTTTGAACAGTCTAAGTATTTTATTATGATCGCGGTGTTTTAGAAAATCAGGGTGCATGTTTTTAGAGGTGTAGTACATTGAAGCGCGACGTTGTATTTCCAAGTCAACTGGTAACACGCCTCCCAGTACTGGTAGTGCCTCGGTGCCCACAGTTCTATACGATTTACATAAAAATGTTAAAGCGAGACGCTGATTTTGCAGTAAATTACCACGCGCAATACCTATGGTAGCCCTATCAGCCCATACAGGTGAACCGTACGTAATACATCCTAAATATGTAAATAATTTTTAACGTTTTAAAAATTCAGCCCCACGTCGAGGTGGAAATTCGAGTTTTTGCATAAAAGTTTTGGCTTTTTCTCCAACCTGCTTTATGTATTCAATGTAATTAAAACCTTTATCTAACAGTAATCCCTTCTCTCTCTCTCTCTCTTAATATATTTATGAAAACATAATGTATGTCCGTAAAAGTTTAAAGTCGTTTTCAAACTTCGGTGGAAAACTTAGAAGTAGAAATAAGTTGTGTATGCCGGTACATCGGCTTGCTAGGACTGATAGATTTTACATTCGATTTTATAATAAGTTGCCTGAATCGGTTCTGTCCTTTTCTGACAATGTATTCAAAAAGCATGTTAAAAATACTCTCTGTAAAAGGCCTTATTATAGAACTGGTATGATACATCAGTAACGGTAGCCTAGGGTTACAAAAACCTACCTGTAAACTTTATAGCGATTGTTTGATCTTGGGGCTGTATCGAAGGGCTGTTTTTTGATTATGCCTATCATATTCAGAAAATCCAATTGTTTCTATCGGGCAGGTTTTACTAATCTATTGAGTATGGAAGGAAGCATGGCGTTGTCTGTAAGCTTGTGTTAAGTGGGGTATGTGGGGTATGTGGATCATTCAAAACTACGAGTACTTGTAAGTCTTAAACAATACCAAGTCTACGGATAAGGTTAGGTTGGACGAAACCATAGAGTTCGTAATGTGAGACGACCGTAGCCTATGGGTCCGTCATATAGCTTGCTATTAGGTTGCATCACATGATGAATATGTAACTGACAAAGATGTCTGGAAATAATTTAACACAGACTACCTGTCCTTAATAATCTTTAATTGCGTGCGTATGTGATTTTTTTTATAATATCTAATTGACAATTTTAAAAGAGGCCTATATTGGCAAGTTTCTTTCGGCATTTCTTCGCCAATGGTCATTTCCGAAATGCTAGTACGAGTAGTTTAAAAAAGGAAAAAAGTAAAATAAGAGAATTGATTATATTTCAAAGAATGTAACACTTGTCTAGTGGCCGCGCGGGTCCGCCGGCAGATAAAGAATTTTATCTTATCTTATATTAGCGAAATTACTATCAGATGGAAAAAAACATTAATTATGCTAGCCATTAGAGCACGGACATCATTGCTCGAGTCGCGCAAGTCAGCTCTGGCTACCGTCCATTTAATTCAGGTGTAGGATTTATTTAGGTCCAGATTGAGTCTTAATTGGCCCTAGTTAAATTGAGATCTCGTTTGAGTTAGATTTCATATTGTTTTTTCAATCAATATTATACTCAAGCAAACACCGTGTTTGTCACGACGCGCGACGCCGCCGACACTGTGTTGTAGCCGGCCGCCGGCCATGTGGTGACCTTTGATCGTCGACAAGCACACGCAAGTCTCCGGGCCCCGGCCTGCGTGTAGTTACTGTGAACGCTATCACCGCTCGCCGTTCGTCGGTGCCGAGAGATCATTTTCAGCCGCAATCTTTTTTTACTTACAGTTCGGTTCACCGAAAGAATGTTAAAAATAATAAATGTGTCTCCGATACCACGATTTGCAGTTTATTTATATACCACTAAGGTGGCAAACAAGCGTACGGTCTGCCTGATGGTAAGCAGTTACAGTAGCCTATGGGCATTTGCAACACCAGGAGTGTCACTATATGCTATATGGTTTCTGATCATGTGCGTTCTGCTGTTGATGCTTTTGGTCATATTTACACAGTTTATGCAAAGAGTGACGAATGTAGAAGCAAAAGCTTGCGGTTGTTGTTGGTGAACGTTCGTCGGCCGACACCATTTGAATCACTTCGAACTGTCAGTGGTGTAGTGTGCCCCATATTTCATCGTTCATGTCAACTGCTCAATTTGCTTGAAAACGATACACATTGGGACATGATAATAATTGAAGCCGATGTTGTATTTTAAAGTGCTTCAAACGGAAACCACATGAATTGTGGTACAAAAACATATATTATGTATGTCATAAGAACATCGAATTCGTGTCAGTTCAGGGAATCCCGATCTAAGTCAAAGTCAAAATCTTTTTATTCCGTAAAAATGGCTGCATTTGTTTGGAATCGTCACAAGTGAATGAAGATCTCGAAGTGAATGAAGAGATACAAAACCCGGCTTTGCTTTTAATCGAACACATGTGGTACATCATGTGTTAGTGAAGTTAAGAATGCTACTACCAAATCGTGGAATGAACGTCGCTTTTAGTCGAGAATTGGAAAGTGAACGTTAATATGTTCGAAATAACATAACAACAGAAGGAAATGTGCGATATGTTAACGAAGGCAATTGATGATGTAAATGGTTTATTTTCCTCGATGCGCTCAATGGAACTAGGCGGACAGGCATTGAATTTGTCCACTTTGCCCACTTTTCGCAAGATGTCCGAAACTGCAGTTGCTTCCTTTGGGATAGCGGTCATGTTACTAAAAAAACGCACAACGTCTCGTACAGTGTTGAAATTATCGTTAAACCTTCAAACGACTGAAAAACCTTCAACCAACATTGGAAAACACTCAGCAAGGGCCAAAGTTTAGTAACAAGTAAATCATCATCAGGGATAAATACACAATGGCGCCTAAACGCGTATTGAAAGCGTATCTAACGATGTGGGCAATGAGTCGAGATCTTTTGGAGACACAATGATTCTACTGTCCGGCGATTTCCGCCAAATACTACCAGCCATTTCTAGACAGACCGCTGCCGTTGAAATAAACGCTTGCCTTAAATCATCATCTCTGTGGCGCTACGAGACGAAACTTCAGCTGACGGCAAACATGCCAGTTGCATTGCTAAACGATCCATCTGTTGCAGGTTTCGTCGAGCAATTACTGACTTTCTGTCGACTAATCTAACCAATTGAGGTTGTATCCACCGAATATTGCAATTTCTTTTCAATGAAGAACGAGCTCATCAACAAAGTATCACCACGAAAATCACAATTGGTTGAGTGATCGAGTGTAATTAACATTTGTACCTCAGAAATAAAAATTTAATCGTTGGTCTACTACATTCCTACAAAACTACAGACTATGATTGTGTTCACGACGAAAACACTCAACACAAATGACCACGTGTTGCGAGTGAAAACAAATACACCACGTGCAATGCACATATGCAAATGTATAGCCACCGTGTCGAATAAGTGTTTAGCATAAGCAAATATAAATATATAGAGTTATTGTACTTGTCCGCAACGGAAAATATTTGTAGACTATTGAAAATAAATAAATAAACTAAATTGAATACGTAAAATTGTAGATGCTAGCATAAAGAAATATAAACGTATAGTATTGAAATAAATGCTTAGAATAAGTAGAATATGAATGTAAAATTAAATTACTAGAATTAAGAAAACTTTGTAAATAAATAGTATGAAGAAATAAACGAGATATCGGAGGGGTGAGGTATGGAGAGGGGGCGAGGCGGGGGGGAATAACGCCGTGAATCTATACGCGCGTTGTAGGGCTAGTCGAGTACCTGGCGGCGCGCCGACGCGCGCATAGAAATACCGGCGCCCCGCCTCAGATTTGTGTACATTCCGCGGCCAGTTTTCGTTGCATGCACACGCTTCGACGCTCGCCATCTCCTCTCTCGCTCGCACCTGCAGCCTTCTCTGTCGTTGTGAGTATACACCGCGCTGACTTTTTTTGCGAGTTTTGTTTGCAACGGTTGCTTGCAACCGTTGTTTGCACAACTTGTAATCAATTGCCCGCGTAGTATCGGTGGATACCTACTTGTAGGTGCCATACGAAGCCGGTAAGCGTTGACCCGACACGCTGCTGGGTTCCTTCAGAACCCGGCAAAGTCGGCCGACCCGAGCCCAGTGCACTTGGCTCTTGCCAAGGGTGACGGTCCTTTTCTGTGCCTACTAAATTAGAGTAGCTGCAGTTAAACTCAACCTCCGTCGCCCCCCTGCCCCTCGGCAGGGAGGTTTGCTTCGCCAATATGGCGCAGTTTGATAGCACTATGCTACAAACTATCCTTCACATGATTAAGCAGATCGCTTTGACTCTGCGCTCCACCCCCGACGTCGACATCGACGAGTTAGTGCTAGGAACCTTCAAGGCCTACACCACCCCCTCCCCCGCCTCCCCTGTGTCCTCTCCCGCCTCCCCTGTGTCCTCTCCCGCCTCCCCTGTGTCCTCCCCCGCCTCCCCTGTCCCTTCCTACGCCTCCCTAGCCGCTCCACACAGCGTCCCCGCCTCCCCCGCGTCTTCTGACGCTCAAACCTCCCCTGCCGCGGAGGTACTTTCCTCCCCCGCCTCCCCTTCCTCCCCTGAGTCCGACAACTCGGACATGGAGCTCGACTGCTCCATCCCTCCCGCCCAAAAAACTGTAAAACGTCACGCTCCCAGTGACGACGACGAGCAAGGTTTCACCCTTGTCTCGAAACCCAAGAAGCCCTCCGCCAAGAAAAACCGGCGTGCGCGCTCTGCCTCGCCGCAGAGAGCATCCCCCGCCGCGACCCAGCGCCCCGCCATCCCGGCTCTAATGAGCATCGACATCCCAGCGCCCTCTGCGCTTGCCACCCCCGCTGCCCGCGGCACCTCCTCCTCCTCCTCCGCCACCGCCAAGCCAGCGACTCGCTGCGCGCCGGAGGTGGCCAAAGTTAAGTCCCCGCTGCCTATATTCCTACGGGATAAGGCGAGATGGGTCGACGTCTCAAAACTGTGTACTGACAAGAAAGTCAGTTACACCAAAGCCACCAATACAGGTGTAGCTATCAAAATAGAGGTCCCCACCATCGCTGACTACAGAGGCTTGTCAGGCCTGCTGGGTCAGCATGGTATCCCGTACCACACTTACGCCCTCACAGAGGAGCGTAAGGTCCGTGCGGTACTCAGAGGAGTGCCGCACGAAATCCCGGCCGAGGAAATCCGGGCTGACTTAGTCGGCCAGGGTTTCCCAGTTGAGGCTGTACATAAAATGTACAGCCGCTCAGGCCGTACCTACCCACTGGCGTTGGTGGTATTAACCAACAACAGTGAGGCTAGGTCCATATTCAAAGAGACCCGCACGGTGTGCGGGATCTCAAATATTACAGTCGAGCCGCCCCGCAAGACTGGCATGCCGGCCCAGTGCCACCGCTGCCAGTTATACGGGCATGCGGCTCGTAACTGCACGGCGGCACCAAGGTGCGTAAAGTGCCTGGTGCCGCACCTCACCAAAGACTGCGGTCGCACACGCGACCAGCAGTCTTCCACGCCCCCGGCGTGCGTACTTTGTGGCCAGACTGGCCACCCGGCCAACTACAGAGGCTGCCCGCGCGCGCCTCGGCCGTCCCCCTCCCAACAGTCCCGCAAGGCCGCCAACGGCCGAGGTGGGGCCCAAAGTGGCCGCAAAGCGCCTCCGGCGCCCACGGCGAGCCACTTCCCGCCTCTGCCTGCGGCGGCCAAGTCCGGCACCACGCCTGCGTGGGGCCCAAAAAAGGCTGACTCTGCGCAGCCGAAAACCCAGGCCTGGGGGCCCCGCAGGGAGCCTGCCTTCAAGCAGGCCCCAGCGGGTGCGCCTCAATCCGCCAAACCCGCGCCCACTGCCACTTCAGCCGGCCCGGGGATGCTTAGCTTCCCAGAGGTTAATGTGGCTGAGGTTACACAGTTCCTGCAACTGTATAAAAGCAGTGATGTCATCGGGCGGACGGAGCTTTTCACCCGCTACCACCACCTCATTCGTGCATTTAATTAAATGCTTCCAGTAGTAGGTAACTCAGTGGCACCGAACACCGCCGTGTCGGCGGCACTGGGCCGGACCAAACCGAAAGGGCTCTCGCTTATTTCATTTAATACGCGTAGTTTACGTCCTAACATTCTAGAACTGAAGGAATTTGTACGTAGTAGGGACATTGACCTGCTGCTCCTTCAGGAAACGTGGCTCAAACCCACTGACCGGAAGGGGCTGTCGATTCCCCAGTACACTTTAGTTCGGAATGACAGGCCGCGCGACCATAGAGGCGGCGGTACTGCTATCTACTATAGACGAGCACTTCATTGCTCAACTATAGATACTCCTCCTTTGAGTAGTATGGAGGCCACAGTATGTAAGGTGGCTATGACAGGACATCAGTCCATACTCATAGCGTCCATCTACATACCGAGCGGGACAATCCCACTAAGAAGCGACTTTGAAGCGCTCTTAGCACTAGGCAAGTCTGTCATTCTCTTTGGAGACTTTAACTCCAAACATACAGACTGGACCTGTCAGTCTTCTAACTCCAGTGGCAGGAAGCTACTGGAGATTACCCAAGCCCTAGATCTGGACGTCCTGTGTCCTTTCTCGCCCACACACTACCCTGATCGGGTGGACGCCACTCCTGACGTACTAGACTTTGCGCTAGTCAAAGGAGTGTCGCTTCAGCTCAGATCAATCGAGCCTCTCGATGATCTGGGCTCTGACCACCGTCCAGTCTCACTGGTAATGGGGCCGTTGGAACCCCACCCCTCCTCCACCAACAAGACCTTCACCAACTGGAAAGGTTTTAAGGCCACCCTAGAGGCAGCCTTTGATGCCCCAGATTCACCGTACGCTCTCACGTCCGACTACTTCGATAGTCCGGACAAGATTGACAGTGCGGTGGATTCTCTAACCAAACTGGTTCAATCAGCTGTTCAGGACAACTCGCGGGTGGTGAAGGTGGATAACCGCCGAAAACTACCGCAGGCAGTCAGGGACCTGATTAAAGCCAAAAATGCAGCGCTCCGCAGAGCCAAGCTGTATCCCACCCCGTCTAACAGGACGCTCGCGAACCGCCTTCAGCGGCAAGTGAGGTCCTCTCTCTCCGACTTGAGGGAAGAGCGATGGGGCGACCTCATGGAGAATATAGCTCCCTCTCATGTTGCGTACTACAAAATAGCGAGAGCACTGCGTAGTGACGTAATAACTCATACCCCACCACTCCACCGGCCCGATGGCACTATCGCCTTCGAGGACGAAGAGAAAGCCGAATGTTTCGCTGACAGCATTGCTTCACAATGTTCTGTCAGCACGCAGCCATGCAACGCTGCACACGTCAAATCAGTGGAGGAGGAGGTCTTACATAAGAGCTCACTCCCTCTCACTGCAGACCCCATCACAGTGTCCAATGATGAAATTAGTTCTTTCATCAAAGGACTAAACCCCCACAAAGCCCCAGGCGCTGATGGAATTTCAAATAAGGCGCTAAAGAACTTCCCAGCCCAAGTGCTGACGCTCTTAGCCCTTATATTCAACGCCTGCTTCGACCTGTGCCACTTTCCAACCGCCTGGAAAGATGCTACGGTCATTGGTATACCTAAACCGGGTAAACCACTCAACAACCCTAGTAGCCACCGCCCCATCAGCCTACTTAAGGCGATGAGGAAACTTCTTGAGAGAGTAATGCTCGCTCGACTGAGAGAGCATCTCTTCTCAAATGGTCTCATAATAGACAACCAGTTCGGCTTTCGCTCCCAACACTCTTGCCCACAGCAAGTCCACCGCATAGTCGAGTATATCTCGAGCGGTTTTTATCCAAAGCGTCAAAAGACAGTAGCTGTCTTCTTTGACGTTGCCAAGGCTTTTGATAAAGTCTGGCATGGAGGACTTATATACAAGCTTTACAAGCTTAATTTCCCAGACCGACTTGTCCGCTTAGTGGCCTCCTACCTCAAACATCGCTCCTTTCGTTTTAGACACGAAGGAGTGCTCTCAACCCCACGCCCACTCAAGGCTGGGGTCCCGCAGGGCTCTGTCTTGGCACCCCTGCTGTATATATCGTACACCAACGATATTCCCACCCCTCCCAAAGGCGTTGAGCTCTCGCTCTTCGCCGACGACACAGCCCTCTATTCAAAGAGCGTGCAAGTGTCATCTGCGTTAGCCAAACTTCAAACCTCAGTTACTGAGTTAGGAAGATGGTTCAGAAAATGGCGCATAGAGGTGAACCCGGAGAAAAGCTCCGCAGTTCACTTCTGTGCGAGACGCAAACTCCCACACAATACTCCCCGCCTGCGTATGCTGGGGGCGTCAGTCCCCTGGAAACGCACGGCGAAGTATCTCGGAGTCACTCTAGACTCCAGACTCTCTTTTGTCCCCCACGTTCGAAAGGTAGTTAGTACCGCCAGATTTTATCTGAACCGACTCAGCCCTATGCTGGGAAGGCACAGTAAAATGTCCCTCAGAAATAAGCGAACCCTGTACAAGGTTTGTATAAGGCCGGTGATGTCGTACGCGTCTCCGGTGTTCGCTCATGCCAGTCCTGCAACCATTAACAGGCTGCAGACCGTCCAAAACGTCTTTTGTCGTCGAGCCACCAACGCTCAGTGGGCTCAGCGTAATGCTGAACTCCACCGTGACCTCCAACTCCCATCTATCCAACAACACTTTCAACTCCTGTCAAAGCGTTTCTTCGAAACCGCTGAGACCCATCCTAACCCGCTCATCCAGCAGGCTGCGTCCTACAGCCCGCCACAGCCTCCTTTATCCCGATACCAAAACCGCAGGCCACGTAGTGTCCTCTTAGATCATCCAAACAAAATTTCGAGAGCTTTGGACCGCTATGCAGCGGCCGAAGCCTCCTTAGGGCAACACTCCTCCACCATGTGAGCACCCTTCTGGTCGCTCGGTTTAGGCGCTTATAGGGTCCAGGGTCGGCGTCCTCAGGAGGAAGTCGACCCTTCTCTAAGCGTATGCTCTTATAAGAGTGACGCTTGCGTCACCCCGTTCCCCTGGGGTGATCGCTTCAGATGAAGCCTTTGTAGCCTTCCCGGCTAGAGGCAGTCCCAGGGGGTGTTTTAGTCGGTGGAAATCCGACATAATCAGTTCGTTCGTACGAAATGGTATCTTTGAAAGATTTCACCTCCTCCCTCCCTTTTTCCGGAGGGTGCCCCTCACGGAGGAATGACCAATGCACACCCGGGTGTGGGTTGGTCCTTCCTTTGTGGGTCTTCAACTTTCTTGGGCGAAAATCAAAAAAAAAAAAAAAAAAAAAACTCAGATTTGTCATTCTACCGATCGAGAGCAACACAAGCGGACTTATCACAAGAACTAGAAACACCTCCCTCCTAACCTCAGCCAGTAGTCTCAGAAAAGAAACCTCGCCGTGTTTATTTGGAATATTGAAGAACACCCCCACATATACAGTCCACTACTGTGGCGGCACGACGCAACCGCCAACACTATGAAACAAACCAAAACGAAGCAACCACCTATACAAATGAATATTTAAACTCATTGGATCAGCCAGACTTGCCCCTGTACAATTTACAACTGAGGGTTAGCTCGGTAGTCAATTCAACGAAGGAAATCGACTCGAATGCAACCTATCCAACAAACAGCTTAATATAAAGTAGTACAAAAAATGGTACGCGAATAATTTCGTTCGCTTATTTAAAGCTAATGCTTTGCCGCCGTGTGAATTACATTAGTTATAATATATTTAAGATACTTCTTATTTATATTTTTGAACAATTATTATACTTAATTAATTTTGACTACTCATTTTGTCTTAATAAAAAACAGAATTATACCACCTAATCAGTTAACACACCATTTATTGATTCTGAGGCGGTACGAGGTTCGCCAGGTCAGCTAGTAATCTATATAAAAATGGAATTCCTGACTAATTCACTGACTCATCAACGCCGAGGCCAAACCCTTGAACCTAGAAAGCTGAAATTTTGCAAAAAACGTTACTTTTGTAATTCTAACGAGAGATAAGAAATATTTTTTTGAAATTCAACCCCTAAGGGGGTGAAAAGGGGATTGACAGTTTGTATGGAGCAGAAATATTTTTTCAAGTTAGTGACCTGAAACCTTGTACAAATACTGTCTATTAGAATTCAAAAACGCCATTTCAGCGTTTTGAATAATTCTACCCCTTAAAGGATGTAATGGGGGTCAAAAGTATTATTTCTTGAACTAAAAACTTGAATTGCTACGAAATTAATATTTTTTTTAAAAGTGAGCTGCTTTAGACTATGCAAATATACTCTCAATCAAGACGTCAAAAAAGTGATTTCAGCGTTTATCAATATTCCACCTTTAGGGGGCTGGAAAGGGGGTTGACAGTTTGAATGGAGCAGAAATATTTTGACCTGTAATACAGGCTCTCAAAGTCTACTTCAGGCACCAGCTTCTCACACCATAGCTATTTGTAATATTAAGGTACTTAGTATATTAGATTTAGATACTAGGCAAAAGTATATATAGTATTATGTGTGAGAAGAAATAAAATAAATATTATTATTAGATCTTTCTTATTTCACGGGCTTTAATCCCGGTCATTTGATAGGCGTGCACGGGGATATGAATCTAACGCGTGGAGGCCCCTTCGAAAAGAATGATGTAATGTATTATACCCGCTGTGACCTGCTCTAAGGGATCAATGGGGGGATATACCCATGAACAGGTCCCGGCAGGTATTGGGTCTATTGCAAATGTGTCGGAAATAATTGAGCTATTGACATGAGATCTGGAGGGATTATTAGTACTGGGCTATTACAGAAGAGACGGACACCTGCCATAACTATCATATCTGACGTTACTTCGGCAGGCAATGGCTCGCCACTCACTAGATGGACCCCCGAAATTCCAGAGAAAGTCGGCCGGGGGCAACACCGGTGTGAGTGACTCAGGGGTGTCGAGAGGTGTGCTGCGCTTTCTCCGAAGTTACTCACGGCATTATGCCATTATTATATTATATTTTATTATTATATTACATTTATATATTATTATTATTATTTTGTAAAGTTAATGACTTGAAACTTTGTACATATACTCTCTATTAGAATCAAAAAAAAAAGTTATTACAGCGTTTTCAAAAATTGCACCCCTTGTGTATTTAATAAAGAGGTGCTTTGAGTGTATTCAGTCAATATCAAATAGTTAACAAAAACTGAACAGATCGTGACATATCTTCATTACTACATAAATAATAATATTTGGTACTTTTACTAACATATAAATAAAAATAAGCTAAACTGTCGAAAATCCAAAATCTACGCGTGCGAAGCCGTGGGCACAAGCTAATATTATATAATTTAATAATGGCGGCGTCACGACATCGTGTACACTGCAGTGTTTGCGGGTGCATAATTCAAAGGTGATGAAACCAACACTGGCATTTTTTCAACTTCCTGCTGATGTTGTAAGGTGAAACATATATTACTTTTTATTAGTCTCTACCACATTTTCCTAAATTCGCTTTCTTACACGCGTACAAGTTCCGGATAGAATATACCCGGTGACTTAAGGTTGTTGTTATTGAAATAGGATAAACACTAACAATAGACTTAGCCATAATTTAAGGGAAATAATATACTGTATAAACTTAAAGTGTTTCATTAAAGCAATAAAGCATCAATCAGGAATTCAATGATTTTCAACATTACTCGCCTTGCAATTAAGAGTTTGATCCTTCCTGCATTATCTGGAGCAATTTTAAGATAAGAGTGTGGATGGCGATTTAGTGTTTATTTTGCTTTTTTTCTTATCAATTCCACACCTTATCATATGAGGAGGTTGTTTGAGACATTCCTCACTTTATAAACCATCAATCGGAAACCATCAGCAAAAATATTTTTACATTACAATATCCTTGCCTAGAATATTCAGGCCATCTTGCATACTGAGGGTAGTACCCTGAAGATTGGGAGTAGGAAGGAACAGGGACATGACATCTTTATGAAACTCTATAATTGTCTTAAATATATTCCATTTTTACGATTTAGAAGAGCGGCCCAATGTTCATGTCATGTCTCTAATGCATTTTGTGTCTTCGGTATGGAGTAATTACGATCAGCCACTGACCACATCCTCAGTGGGAATAATGATTTTGAGGAAAACCCCCCCTGGTTTTCCTCAAAATCATTTTTGTATCTCTGGCAGTAATTCTCGAATGTGTCTCCGTCACATAGTATTTGCTGAACTATGGTGCTAATTCTGCAGCTTTAGTTAGCAACTCTGCTTTTTATAGGTTCCAGTATTTCATTGGGTTCAAGACATGCCATAGCAAATAAATGTCTGATTCTGTGCACAAACGCAAAATCATCACAATACCGATTTGCCAGTCCGTCAACCTGTACATGCTGCCAAATTATATATTTAAGAGAGATTTTTATGAGTTATCTACAGCAAAATATTAGTAATGTGAAATGGGAAAATTACAGCCAACCAGGGTGTTGGCGGTATTAGTGATAAAGCTGCTTACGGAGCCGCCCTCATGTCATTGTCGGTGCCTATCTAACTGTCTATGTCGTAGTACTTGCTGCAATGTTTCCTATGGATAAATGGCAAATTTGCTCAGTGGAGTTTTCAGCATATCACCTTATCGTGGTATCTGAGAAACCTTTATTATTATTTTTTTAACATTCTTTCTGAGAACCGCTAGCTATTGGTAAAAAAAAGTAGCGGCTGAAAACGTTCTGTTTGTACCGATGAACGGCAAACAGTGATTTCTATGTACAATTGTATCATTCAGGGGTAATTCTATATATAGTTCAGAGCTCAGAGTATTTACAGCTTGCTTCTCATATGGCACATGAGAGCATTAATCTTCTATAGATTGTCATTATAGTGTAGTGCAATGGGCGGCCACAATTTAGGTCAATTTAAATAACACAAAAAGAGAGCTGGCTCATTGTGGTCGTACGTAAGGATCTTCTCGGGAAGAACAGTGACGGAGGTCAGTATTTTCAAGTCAGCTGAATAACACTAGCTTAGCTTGATATCTTATCCTAAGTATGACAACAGTGGGAGCACAGACGACTTGAGATGACTCAACCCATACTGACTATGAACAGGGAGTTCTGGTAGACGCGCTTAATTTGCGTATTCGACTGAGACGGGCAAGGACGCCATCGCAGTCCTCTACAGGCTAGGTTGTGACGTCTCCTAGAAACAAGGCATAACCTCAAACTTACGTAAACCATAAATATCACTAGAATTCCCTTTCAATGTTGCGATTTTTTTCTAGACCATTAAGGTTGCCAACAAACATAAGGCCTGCCTGATGGTAAACAATACCTACGGGCAATTGCAACACCGGGGCCGCTAGGGTAAGTAAAGCATTGCAGATTATGTAAAATCCTCTACTATTTTTAAGAAATCTAGTACCTCGGGAGAACCCTGGCCCGAGGAGTATAAAATTATTCTATAAGATAGAATTATTGTACTAACCAATCCTGATGGCCGCACACAATACACAAAAGGTTATAACGCTGTTAATTGTGTTTTCTCTCGCTTGACGTTTTTCCTCCATCGGATCAACTCTTTCGCCGTACGGTAAACGAAACATTTGTACAGATTTAATAATCTGAAATATTAAAATATAATTGCAATAGGTTGTAAAGAAATAAATTATTTCGTAATTTTATTTATTTTTTATTTTTTTTGGTTCTTTTTATCCCCGAGGGGAAAGGCAAAGGGATCTAGCCCATACAGCCAAGTCATCAGTTTAGAACCATTTGAAAATCTTAATTCTATGTTCCAGCTTCAGGAACTCTGCTGAAAAAATACTTGGGAAGGGTACCTAGACCCAATCAACCCACTTTAAATACCACTCATAAAACGATAGTGATTTTACAATGTTTTCTTGATGAACTTATTCACGTCTTCCAAAAAGTGCATAAACGTGTTATATTTGAGTTTTTTCATTACTGTATAAATTCACTAGCACTTATGGTACAAAATACTATCAAAATTGTCACACAAAACTAATTTTATACTGAATTGTAAAAATTTCAAGTAAAACAACAATGTCACTCGTCAAAAGCGCGGGAAGAAGTCTCGTAATTTAATTTTTTTTTTTTTTTTTGGTTCTTTTTATCCCCGAGGGGAAAGGCAAAGGGATCTAGCCCATACAGCCAAGTCATCAGTTTAGAACCATTTGAAAATCTTAATTCTATGTTCCAGCTTCAGGAACTGTGCTGAAAAAATACTTGGGAAGGGTACCTAGACCCAATCAACCCAGTTTAAATACCACCCGTAAAACGATAGTGATCTTTACAAGGTGTTCTTGATGAACTTATTCACGTCTTCCAAAAAGTGCATATACGTGTTATATTTGAGCTTTTTCATTACTGTATAAATTCACTAGCACTTATGTTACAAAATACTATCAAAATTGTCACATAAAACTAATTTTATACTGAATTGTAAAAATTTCAAGTAAGCCAACAATGTCACTCGTCAAAAGCGCGGGAAGAAGTCCCTCTCGTAATTTAATTTTTATTTATTAACTTTTTTTTTTGGTTCTTTTGTCCCCGAGGGGAAAGGCAAAGGGATCTAGCCCATACAGCCAAGTCTTCAGTATAGAATCATTTGAAAATCTTAATTCTATGTTCCATCTTCAGGAACTACCTAGACCTTCAGGAACTTAGAACCAATCAACCCAGTTTAAATATCACCCGTAAAACGATAATGAGTTTTACAAGGTTTTCTCGATGAACTTATTCACGTCGGAATTCGGATTCAGTGAATTTTTGTGCGTCGTTCTGGTCGTTGGAGTCGGGTTTCATGCAAATCGGAGCAACTGATTCTGGGTTGCATACACGGAAGTACTTCTCGGACCCAGCGATTCCAGAAATGGTCCGCTAACCGCAATACCTTTTTCCAGTCCGAGCGTCTCATAAGGTCGCTATCATCCTGCGTTTGACCATGTAAACGATTTGATAAAGAACCAATTAGGGAATGGAAAGGTGTCAATTTTTGTGGGTCTACAGATACATGACTCAGTGGGCGAGAGTTTACTATTGCCTCGGCTTCTGCAAGCGGGGTTGCGAAATTTTCTTCTTTAGAAGCTCTGTCATGGAGTGTTGCTTTTAATGCTGTCTTCACGCTCCTGACGAGCCTCTCTCATGTCCCCCCGAAAGTCGGTGCTGCTGCTGGGATGAAACTCCGTTTATTTCCTTGAATTCCACGCCACCTCTGTGGCGTAGAACTCCTTGAGCAGACGGTTAGCTCCAACAAATGCCGTTGCGTTGTCTGAATACAGAGTTTCTGGAGTGCCACGTCGAGAAATGAATCTTCTGATACTCATTATAGCCGAATCGGCGGATAGACTGTGGACAATCTCCAAGTGAACTGCTCTCGAAGTCATGCAAGTGAATAAGGCAACATATCTTTTTTCATGGCGACGTCCCACTGTATCCAGTAATGGTCCGAAGTAATCGAGATCTGTGAATGAAAATGGATGACGATGATGGGCCAATCTTTGAAGGGGTAGGTTGCCAGTAGGAGGACTAAGTGGACTAAGTGGCAGTGTCTTACGGAAACGACAAAATCGGCATCGGTGGGCTACACTTGTCACAGTATTCCTCAAATTGGCGTGCCAGAATCTCTGCCGAAGTTCGTTTACTCCCAACTCATTGTTTGCGTGGCGGCTTTTACATGATAGTGCATGATCAGCATCTTGACGACTGGATGACAACCATCTAATAAAATTGGTGTCCGAGCATCTAAGTCGATTCCTACTACGAATTTAATTCTTCCAGCAAGTCGAAGTAAATTGTCATTACCAAGCACTGGCGATAGTTTAATAAGACGGCTCTTCTTTGAAATCGGTTGACCAAAAGTAATACATTTGAATTCTTCTGTAAAGCTATCCAATTGAATGAGTTGCAAAATGTGCCTTTCTGCGGCTTGCAAGGACTCTGAAGTCAGAGGCATTAGTGTAGTGGACGTTGAATGCGTATTATCAAAAGGTAATTTAGAATTCCGAAGTCATTATGTACCCGCGCCGTGGCAAGTAACAAACGGAGCCAGTTACTAAAATGAGCAAAATTGGCTGTTAATGGTGTTGGCATGGGGGTACCGACGACGGAAGTGAGACCTACCAACTCACTGGGTTTACATTTAAGCTCCTCGCAAACTGGAGCGACATTAGATGGCTCTTGCGGCCAGTCCTCTGAAGACTTATATAGAAAAGACGGACCGCAAAACCACCTATGCTACAAGTCCAAATTGATTGGGTGAGTCCTAGTGGCATCATCAGCTACGTTCTCGCTCGTCGAAATCCACCGCCAATCAGTAACAGAAGAGTTTTCCAAAATTTCGCCTAAACGATAGGCAACGAAAGGTTTATAACAACAGCTTCGCAACCATTGGAGGATAATCATTGAATCGCTCCACAAAAAAGTGAGTATAGGTTTTTTACGATGGCTGTCCTTTATGGTAACGGCGAGCCGAGAGCTATTAGACTCGCCTGGAGTTCTAGACGGAGTACCACCGTGAACATTGAGCCATCGTACCGGGAGCTACATGTTTTTGCGGACGCAAGCGAACTGGCCTTTGCTTGTGTGGCCTACTGGCGGTTAATTTACCCAAATGGTGATATAAAACTTACTCTCATATATGTAAGGCCACCAACAGCTAGTAATTTATGTTGAGGTCCGGTCGCACCTATACGTGTGGCAACGCTAGAATCAATGAGAGTAGCTGCACTAGCTGCACTACCATCATCTAACAGCGCAAATACGTCACAACTTCCAGAAGGCCGGAGACAGTGACAGGAACATTGTTGTCGACAATGCGCGCAAGTGGTCGAGATAGTGATATTTTCATCGTCGCTGATTTTACAATCGGTCGAAGATGGGTGTAAATTTAGTGCGACAGTCGCGTTGCTATTAGTCGGATATTCCACCGTCGCTTTGTTGATATAGATGTCAGTTTGTCCGTGTAACAATGGATGATGACGATACAAACCATTTTCTATTCCACAAGGTTTTACTTTACACGTCTTCCACTGATGTGGATTCAAACATCTGTAACAAACTTTATTGTCGTGTAACTGCTTCCACCTATCATTGCCAGGCAAAGCGCTAAAATCTGTACAAGACGTAATATTATGTGACTTTGAACAGAACACACATTCTTGTTTCGATGTGCGTGAGGCCTTTTTGTGTCGGTAACGGAATGAATGTTTTCACTCCTTATTTTATGCTGTACAAAAATCGATTGTAGTAAACTACAGTCAGGTGACAAACCAAAACGCAAAAATTGTTGTGATTCACGTTTCAAAAAATCTGTCAATATTTCCAGCTTAGGACGCCCGGTAATATCCTGTGCAGCAAAATCGGTCCACCTTATCTTTGTAGTTGGATTCAATTTAGATAATACCACATGAAACAACTCCGGTGAGCATAAATACTCTGTCTGTTTTAGCATTTTTATTGTAGAAATAGAGTTTCGTACCTTATTACAAAAGGAACGCTTCTCTGAAGACGATGAGTTCTGGACGCGCGAAATTTTCTTCTAGAGCGCGCACGATCTCCTCTGGGTCTTCTGACGACATCAACAAAGCACCAACAGCTTCGCGAGCGGTACCTCTAACTGCATTTTGAAGCCCTGTTAGATTGTCTAATTGAGAAAAGTATGATTTAGTATTATCGTAAATACGCTTAAATTGTAACCATTCGGTTGTATCACCATGAAAGGGGAATAAATCCTGCTTTTTGGTGTTAATAGGCGTAGAGGCGAGAGCCTTAGCTGCCGCTGCTGTATCGGCTACAGCCTTAAATAAAAGACCGTTATGCTTGCTAAGCTCCGTGGAAAGGGTCGTCGCGGTGATCACCGCCTTGGACACTTTAATGGCATTGCACGCTTGTTGACTTTGATAAGCTGAGGTTGAGGATATATGATAGACGATGCACAGTTTGGTTTATGTTACGTTATACCTCTCCGTCCGAGATCGCACAGAGCGCAGACGTGTAGTCGATTTGCATTAAAATAAAATAAATATATCCCATTCGAAAAGTAACTTTCTGTTCAATTAAACTAAAGTTCGTTTTACGAGTATAAGTTTTAATATTTGCGATCACGAAAGGTGCGCATGATTACTAATGAACAGTGTGACGCGTGAAACAACTGTGATAAGTGCAAGGGGGACTCCTATATGTGCATCGCTGCGTACACGAGTGGGGTGAACTTTGAAATTGTTGCGGCCCGGCCTACGTGTGTCTCGAACTTTGACCGTATTGCTACACATCTACGACTGTTTATCAACAGTTGCCAAGCCTTCTAATTGCTGCGTCGTACCTGCACTCACCGTGCGCGGGCAGCGATATCGGTTTTTATATGCGTTGAGTAAATTCATATTATTTGCTTCAAATAAATTGAACCAGCTGACCGGCAGATGACTGCGTAACCTATTTACCACTCAACACTACCTACATCCTTCTGGATAACTTAACAAGAAGTGATTTTACTTGCATGCAAGTAACTCGGTGTGTTTTGGTTTGCTGATTTTATACGTTGCGCCACGGTTCGTTACAGTCTTATCATGTCTACACAGCGCACTCCGCCCAACCAATTACTCTCGACAAACTTATTAACTACCGATTTTATGTCCGGAGGCTCGGACTCGCAGCTAAATGAAATAGAAAAATTAAACTCACGAGAATCTGTGAACGTGTGCCGTAGATTACGACGTAAGCTTGAGGTGCAGCAGGACGATGTGACTACGTTGGTGTCTGTAGTGATTCCGCAAATATCGGACCTATTTAAAAGTTTTGAGGAAAAGCAAAATGCAAAAATGGAAACCTTAATGTCTACACTTTCGGCGCAAAATATTGATATACAAAGAAGCATAGAATTTCTATCGCATAAATATGATGATGTCCTTAAAAAAATGGAGTGCCTTGAAAATGAAAACATCACCTACAGACAAAAGATTACAATACTTGAATCAAAAATTGAAAGTTTGGAAAGTAGTGGACGATTGTCGATGATAGAGATAAAAAACATTCCTCACCAGCCTTTCGAAAATAAGGAGGTTTTAAGTGATATAGTAAAGAAAATCGGCATTACCGTAGACCAGCCAATCGTCAATTCGGATATTAGAGATTTATATCGTATAATAACAAAAAGTGAATATTCAAGCAACCGAATTATGATCGACCTCACAACCATAGGTTTAAAAAATTCCCTCATCAGAAAATGTCGAAATTATAATAAGGAAAATAAAAACAACAAATTGACTATTGATATCCAACGTAATACATTATGTACAAATACTGGTTCTTTTTTGTATCTATGTTAACTTGTATCCATTTTACTTAATATTTGTTTACTATAACGTTACTAACCATATTGAAACAAATGAAATAAAAACACATGTTATTACTTACTATACTCCGAAACATAAAAAATATACTTTTATAAATTCATTAAGGTCGTTAAATTACGTGTATAAATATTACTATACATATTATTTATATATACTGCTCTTTGTTATAATATTATATACCTACCTGCCGCAGGGGCCCCTTTGTAAACATTTTAAAACCCAACTAAGTTTACACTACAATATTTCGTATCCTTCTAGTGCTGTATACCCCAAGCCAAAAAAATAAACACTTGAAATATTACAAGCCATTTTTAATAAACCATTTTATTATTTTAAATTTTAATACTAATTCTCACTCATTAATACAAAATACTCTTTTTGAGACATGCAATGTAGTAGTTGGCGCATATCCTTCGACACTCCGCCTATTCCACTGTATAATAAAAACAATGTACCTATCAATATATTTATTCAAAATTCGATACAATTAATGTTTATGAAGACATAGAAAATCTATCTATTTATAAATCACTGACATGTGACGTTGAAACGGTACCGCGTTACGTCCCATCTTCAAAGTCGAGCCTATTTTTAATAACACAAAATATAAGGAGCATTAATTGTAACTTTAATGACTTTGAAGTATTAATGGAAAGGCTAAAAATTGATGTTGACATTATGGTTCTCACCGCAGGCTACCCTGCTTTCCAATACTTCCTAAACTGGATAATTATCAGGGTTTTCACACTAAAATGAATCATAAACAAAATGATGGTGTCGTAGCTTATATCAAAAATTCTTATAAGGTCAAAATAGAAGAACCTATACTCACAGATGCAAACTGCCTAGTCATAAAACTTAATCTAGATACAGCCTTAATTGCTATCTATCGATCCCCCTCGACTAGTAATATCTCACTTTTCTTATCGTCACTAAATGAAATTTTGACAATACTTTCCTCTTTCCAGAATTTAATTATTGTTGGGGATATTAATATTCCAATAAATCCTGAAAAAATAAATCAAGACTCTGAAAATTATCTAAATTTAACAGCTATTCATGGTCTTCTACCTGCACATAATTTAGTAACAAGGGATTTGAACCTCACTTGTATAGATCATGTATTGTTAAAAACCAAAAAGCCTGCTCTCACAATAGTACCACATTCTACTGTCACTGATCATAAAGCTGTGATAACTTTTTTGTACAGCGCCATCACTCAACCTTCAGATAACATGGTACATAAGAAAATTGACTATGATGGTCTCAAAAAAGAAATTCTAAAAATAGACTTAGACCTAATTTATAAATCTAATGATCCAGAATTTGGTATGACATATTTATCTAATAAAATGTCAAAGGCAGTTGAACACAATACAATTTTTTTCAGTTATCTAGGCGTAAAAAAATCATCAGACCCTGGATCACACAGGGCTTACACCGCTGTATTAAAACTAGGGATAAATTACATCTAAAATCTAAACGCGACCCGTTTAATGAATCAATGATACTAACCTATAAACGGTACAGAAACTTTTGTAATGATCTTCTTAAAAAAATAAAAAAGGAATACGATAAAGAACAGATAAATAAAGCGGGGAAGAGTAACAAGAAAATATGGGAAGCTATTAAAAATATTTCTAATCTTACTAACAAAAAAAGCAGTTATAACAATGAATTACTTTCTTTAGCCACGAGCCCGCAAGAATCTTTAAATTTAGTTAACACTTACTTTACTAACATAGGAAGGTCTCTGGCAGATAATATGTATAGAACCCAGTATACTAGCTTACCAACGAATTATACTAAAAAATCAACCCTATATTCGTTTGGCCTCTTGGAAACAACTGAAGAGGAAGTTGAAAATATAATTATGGGATTGAAGACTGAATGTTCTGTTGGTTGGGACAACATTTCTAATACAACCTTAAAAGAACTAAGATCCTTTCTTGTACCACCACTCACGTTCATATTTAACCTTTGCCTAAGAACAGGAGTTTTCCCCTCAGCCCTTAAAAAATCTCTCATAATACCTGTTCACAAGGACGGGGACAGGGACCGTGTCGAAAATTACAGGCCTATATCTCTATTACCAGCTATATCTAAGATACTAGAAGCATTAATTACCATACGGTTAGTCAATTATCTCGAAACAAATTGCTTACTTTCAGACAACCAATTTGGCTTTACACGTGGTAAATCAACATCAGATGCTGTACTGGCTCTTACTGAATATTTATCTTTAAACATCGATGAAGGTAAAAAACGTATAGCTATCTTTCTTGACTTAGCCAAGGCCTTCGATACGGTTTCGGTCCCGGTCTTACTTAAGAAACTGGAAAATTTAGGTATAAGGGGAGTACAGCAGCAATTGTTTAAAAGCTATCTAACTGATCGCTCTCAACAAGTGACTATAGGTACGAACTTTAGTTCTGAAATGTCAATCTCTTATGGGGTTCCCCAGGGAAGCATCTTGGGTCCTACCCTGTTTCTTATATATGTTAACGATATATGTCTGACTACGTTCACACATGGTAAACTATTGGCATATGCAGATGATACTGCTCTAATGTTTGCGGCAGATACTTGGAACGAGGCCTATGATGCAGCCCAAAAGGGTCTAAATAAGATAACATCGCTACTACAACAAAATATTCTATCACTTAATATTAAAAAGACAAAATATATCTGTTTCTCTATTCGAAATATAGAATCCCTAATAAACATCAATTTGAAAATACACAATTGTAGTAATACATCCAATGACTGCAGCTGCCCTTCACTTGAACATACTAATGACCTGAGGTATCTGGGTGTTACGATTGACACTAACCTCTCTTTTAAGAAACATATTGCATCGGTTACAAATAAAGTTCGAAAACTTATAGTTATTTTTAAAAATCTCCGGCAGGTAGTAGCACCAAAGTTATTAAAATCGATTTATTTTGCTCTCTGTCAATCTGTTTGTTCATATTGCTTTATTACATGGGGTGGCTCCCCAAAAACTACTTTGAAGTCTTTAGAAGTTGCTCAAAGAGCTATTCTAAAGGTTTCAAATTTTCGACCTTTCTTGTACTCAACCAGACTCCTGTATCAGGATTGTGAGGTTTTGTCCATACGCCAGCTACATATACTTACCACAGTACTTAAACAACATGGAGAGTTAAAATTTGATCCAGCACTGACACAGGTACGACAGTCTCACAACATTTGCAAGCAAAAAATAGTCTTCCGCACCTCCTTCGCCCAGAGATTCTATGGCTTTTTAGGTCCCTACTTATACAGCAAAATTAACAAACAAATTTCGATATACAAAGATAATAAATTCCAATGTAAAAGAAAAGTATTAAACTGGCTCCTCACCTTATCATATGATGAGACGGAGAATTTACTAACAATATTAAAATAAAACACAAATCAGAATATTTTACATATTATTTATTTCATGTTTCCCCCACACAATATTAACATATTAAACACACGGAACTTTCAGCACGTCTCAGAACAGATCACACCTCAAATACATCACACGCACTTACACACTCTCATACTGAGGCACATACACAGTATTATATGTATATATATATATATATATATTATGTGGTGCAGTAACGACGTTATACGATTTACACGATGTTGTATCGTCTTTATTACTGTTACGGGTACTGACGCACATGCTCACGCACCTTCTCATACATACATAAGATGTTATGTTATTATAATATATCTCCTTTTTCACGGGTTCTCATCCCGGTCTTTTGTTATCATTTATTAATATTATTACGATACGTATAAAATTTTGTACATTCGCTCTTATATTGCTACAATACAGATTCCAGAGAGAGCCTGGAGCTCTGTAGTACAGGTTTCACACCTAGTTCAGACTCCAGACTCTCACAAGGACTACTTAATTATGACTCTAAACCTACTTGTAAGTACCAAAATTGTGTAACCTTGTGAGAAGTAAATAAAGCATATTATTATCATTATATATCAACGGGTTGATCGAGGAGCTGAAGGGCACCGGGATTGGTTGCCATGTGGGCGGGGTCTGTGTAAACAACCTCAGCTACGCTGACGATATGGTGCTCCTCTGTACCTCGATCAAAGGTTTAAGGAAATTACTCTCGGTCTGTGAACATTATGCTAATGTACACGGACTGAAGTATAATGAAAATAAAACAGAGATGTTGATTTTTAAAGCGGGGAGGGTTACGGAGAACGTTCCCGAGGTCAAAATTAACGGCTCGGTGGTTCGGGCTGTGCAGCGGTTCAAGTACTTGGGCCATATTATGACATCTGATCTTAGGGATGACCAGGATATAGAGAGAGAAAGAAAGTATAACTTTACTTTATTTTGTATTTATAATTACAAATTTGAATTTTGTATTTTTGTATTTGATATGGCTTTTCATGGCTGCAATAAAGATTTATTATTATATTTTATTTTGATTCACGGGTATTATCCCGGTCATTTGTTAGGCGTGCGCGGGGATAAGGATCCAACACGTAGATGCCCCTTTGAGAAGCTTGATGTAATGTTGTATAGCCGCCGTGACCTTGTCCAGGGGATATCAATGTGACAATATACCCATGAACCAGGTTACGGCACGTATTGGGACTATTGCAAATGTGTTGGAAATTATACAGATTTTGCGCAACGCTCGCATTTCAACCACGTTTATCCTACTTTCATGCTCTCACTGCCATACCCAGCTCTCGCTTCCATAAGTAAGCGTCGGGACCAGCACTGCATTGTGTATAGCCAGCTGCGCCTTCTGGCTCAGATTTTTACTGCCAAGAAGGTTTCCCAACGCTCCATTCACACTATTCCCAGCACTCACTCGCCTTTCCACATCTGCGGTGTACCTTCCATCCCTGCTGAAAGCGCATCTAAGATATACAAACTCATCCACTTGTTCCAACACTTCATCATCTACCGTAATCCTTACATTGGTTCTGGTTTCTTATCTTTTAAATACCATTATCTTTGTTTTCTTCGCATTCAATAGTAAGCCTTCCTTCATACATTCGTCTTTCATCACTGTGACTAGTGTTTGCAGCTCAGTTGGTGTTTCTGCGAACAGGACTGCATCATCTGCATACAGCAGACAGTTCACCTCTAGGTCACCCATGCGTAATCCCACATTCGTCGATCTTATTCTCTGTAGACAACTATCGAGATACAGAATAAACAGCCTAGCAGACAACATGCAACCCTGTTTGACACCAATTTTGACATCAAACCAGGGTGACATGTTGCCATCTATTCGCACACATGCTGAGCAATCCTTGTAGGTGGACTGCACAGCACGAAGCAATGAGCCGTCAATCACATATCTCGGCAATATGCACCACAGTTCCTTTCGCACAACCCTATCAAATGCCTTCTCAAGATCCACAAAACCGCAGAAAACCTTCTGGTCTGTGGCCAGATGCTTCTCTACGATATTGCGGAGCGAGAAAACTTGATCCGTACATCCACTTCCATTTCGGAATCCTCCTTGTGCCTCCCACAGCATTTCGTCAGATTTCACCCTCATTCTCCTTTCATTTATCTTTCCTTTTATTTTTTAATATATACTTTTGCTGCTAAGCTGATCAAACTGATGGCCCTATAGTTGGCGCAGTCCATGCGACATCCCTTGCCTTTATACAAGGGTACGATGACTGCGCATCCCCAGTCCATTGGGACCCTTCCGGTTCTCCAGCATAGATTGCATAAGTACCAGAAGGCGTCCCGGACGTAAGTGCCACCTAGTTTGATCATCTCAGCTGTGATCATATCAATTCCCGCAGACTTTCCATTTTTCAAACTTCGTATCGACCATTCTATCTCATCCATAGTTATACCTTCATCGGACGCCGTCAACGTGGAGTGAGCGTCAGATTCACTCTCATTGTCAGCGTCCGAGGCATATTCATACATTTCTTCGAAATATTCACTCCACCGTTCTAACACTTTCTGAGTGTTTGTAAGAATGATACCAGCTTTAGACTTAATCTTGTTCATGCTGGATGCCGACGAACCACCCCGAGACTTCTTTACCTTTCTCCAAAAGAGTTTGGTATTTAATAATAATAATATTTATTTTTTGATCCAAAAATATACACAGACTTATTGCTAAAGCAACATTAGCCATGCAAACACATACAATACCGTTGTCGCGGTCTCTAGACACACGGACAGCTGTGTATACCACACAGACTGTTTCGATAACGACGCGACAGCTCGGTTTATCCAGCGAGCCGAGACCGCGACAACGGAACATATCAGGGACTAATAACCTTAAGATGGCGATGAGGGCGAGAGACGAGAAGGTCATCAAAAAGTTGACCCAAAGCTCCGAAAACCCAGAGAGCGGTCTCTCCTCCTCCTCCCAAACCAGTAGACTGAGAGAGGGGAAGAGCGTCATGGCAAGGCTCCGGGATGCCATCTCCCTTCCTTTCCGGAAGAAACAAAAGTGACTAAAGCAGAGATAGAGATGAGAGATGCCAGCAGTCGTGCTCACTAAAATGTCTAGACGGGCGCCGGCGTTGGGGGGCGGGTCATCGAGTTCCCTAAAATATGGTTGAGCACGGTGATGGCTGCCCTCTGCGTCAACTCGTGAACGGGTGCCGCTCGGAGGGACTGGTCTGCCCGCGTCTCTCGTCCCTCTTTCTGCTTAAAACAAAAACTAAAATAAAAACTAGTAATAAGGCACTTATTGTAATCGCACTTGCGGAGCGATAAATAAAAAAACTAACAACCTGACAAAAAACAATGACAAACAAACAAAGGCACGGGCCAAAGAGCCTGTGGATATGACTACAATTAAAAAAAAAAAAAAAAAAAACACATACAATATTGCTGTCGGTGCTTAAATTAGGATTAACCTTTGCTATAAGTATCGGCTACCTTCCAATGACATTAAATGAATTAGTAATACATTGTCTGTTTATAATGTTTTCGAGACTTCTTTACCTCTCTCCAAAAGAGTTTGGTATTTGCCTCGAAATTTCTCGTCAGCCTCTCTTCCTCGTTCATAATTTGTCTTTCACGCTTCTCTTTCACTAAAGCCTTGGTTTCATTCTTGCATAGACGGTACATTTCTTTCTTCTTCTCTCTCATACTTTCATTTAAGGGCAAAGATGATACATAATCCAGCCACGCTTTCCTCTTTCTTGCTACGGAGGATTCAACCTCCGCATCCCACCAGACATCTCCTTTCAATGTTTTATGCCCCTTTGCGCATCCACATGCTTCTTTTGCACTATCCACCATACTTTCTTTCAGAACTTTCCAGCAATCATCCACATCTGTGTCAGAAAGACTAGCATTTGCAAGTCTTTCGCTTACCAGATGTACATACATTCTCCTTACACTTTCATCTTGCAATTTTTCACTCATTATCCTTTCATGATCTCCGAAAGGGATACGCACTCGCCAATGCCTCCACTTCTTGAAAAGTCCCACAAACCGGCTTACCACCAGGTAGTGGTCCGTTTCAAGAGTGGAACTTCTAAAGGCTCTTGTATCCATTATAGTATTTCGGAGACGTCTATCAATTATAATCAAATCAATCACACTTTTTTGGTCATTCCGTCTCCATGTATACGTGTGAATATCCTTGTGACGAAATAAAGTATTCGACACGAGAAGGTTTCGTTCCATACATAAACCTAAAATCGAATTACCTGCTTCGTTCACTCTCTTATCTCCATAGGTACCACGAGCAGCTTCATAGCCGTCTCGTTTGGTTCCAACCCATCCATTCAAATCTCCACACATAATCTAATCATTCTTTCATTGCCTTCAGCTAAATCCAGAACATCCCTCACATACTTCCAAAACTTCTCGTGTTCTTGGGCACACGCTGAGCTTACGGGAGCGTATGCTGCAACCAGAAATACTCGCGTGATGCCCAGTTTTATACGAACCCAGAGAATTCTGGGCCTGGAATTGGCGCTGCGTGGTGGGTGGCGCCCCCCACCGCCGCATGCACCTATTTTCGCACCGACGGGGGCGGATCGGTGCGCGTCGCCTCCGGGGGACGCCCTAATCCGCACATCGGTGCGTTTTCGGTCCAGAATTGCAATCTAATCGATTGGCAGGGGTCGCGCACGAGCACGCTTCTGGCACATGACCCCCATTAAAATAATGCTATTGATATATGAAAACTTATGAAAACCTAAACCTAAATTATTATTGCGACATCTTGTTGTCTTTGAATAATATTAAATGCAATTTGATCTAACCTGCTTCTAAGCACACAAAGCAGGTTAGATCAAATTGCATGTAAATTTGACTTTCGCAAAATAACGCCTGAATCTATTAAGTAATATTAAAGTTATGGGGGCGAAATTGCAGATGAATCCTTGAACTGAATTACTATTATTTTAGAAAATACAATACAGTAACTGTCCCCTTCTGCATTTGCTATGTTGACGGATTGAGTGAGCGAGTGGGAAAGCAAATCAAAGTTTTTTGTAACGATAGTGCAATTTGTGTATTTTACCGTTGCTTTTCAGACTTTTTAGCTATATAGATAATCATTGTTCATCAGTTTATATTCGCTCATGATTTCTCTTCACACATTATGGACCTACTAAAAAAAATGTATTGATACGTCCGGAGTTGCGCAACATGGCGAGCTCTCCTCAGCTGCTTTCGTAAAATGTTCAGTCGCTTAGTTTTTGACTGTGACATGCTCTACTTAACTTAAGAAGATTTTAACTCATTCAATGTGTGTACAGTTAGTTTTATTTGAAGTGTAATGGGACAGCCGGTGATATCCTACAGCTGAAGATCGGAGGGTGGACTTGTGTACAGACACTAGACTCACTCGAAGTTATTGTGTTTTGTTTGGTACCGAGACAGTAGTAATCCGTCAAGCTGGAGCGGCTACCTGAGTACCTGCGCGACACCGTCGACTGGTTCATGGGGTGAGTAGCTGTAAACCATAAATTTTCTGAGTACAAGCACGTTCCCTGATAGTGCAGGCCGAGACTCGTCCCGCGGCCGCAGCCGCTGCCTGCTTGACTTGTGATCCGACGTTAAACGCCACCAACCTCTAAGATCGCTTTTCATTATCTACAGTATTTTCCCACAATCAATAAGCCTTTGTTTCATATAATCACTGTACCTACAAAATTCGTACTTGTGTAACCGATCTTTGCCCCTGTTGCAATTTTTTTGAATAAGAATGGTCATTCTATTCGTGTGTTGCAACAATAAGGCAATGGTTTTGTACATAGTATTATATTATTGTGTGTGTTGTATACGCACCGGTTGTCGTTGAGTAACACCGCGGGTAGAGCTCATAGAGAGTCATTCGACAGGCGCCGCCCGCGGGACGCTCGTCCACCGTGTGGAGGTCCCTTTCCAGGTGATTTATGGGATGTGCTACAAAAATAATTTATATTATGCTTGTTGAAATTTAATATACAGAGAATAGATGTTACAATACTCCCTTGGGTGCGTCCATAAATTACGTGAGATGTTTAAGGGGGGAGTGGGTCGAGTCAAATCTCATCTAATCTTACGTTGGAGAGAGGGTGGGTCTCGGCAAATATCACACAATTTTTTTCTGATTGAAACAAAAAAACAATTATACTATTTTGGTCCATTTAATCTAGATTGTACATGCTTAAGATTTAATCTTATAAGCGTAATCGTAATACGATTCATTCATACCAAATAGCTCAATTTAATCTGAATTTACGGTACAGTGTAGCTCGTCCTTTGTTTTCGCACCACTGTCAGCCGAACGCGCGACTCGATGAGCGAGCGAGCTGAGTGGCAGCGACACACGGACAGGTTCAAACCTGCTTTGTTTGTTGTTGTTGTTGTGCGACCCTCGCGGATTGTCACAAGACGAGCTAATGAGTTACTGTGCGCGAACGCCAACAGCTTACAGTGGCTAGACCAGAACGAAGTTGAAGGAGCAGATGATTTTACTGAAAATCATATGGACATGTTGGTTCCAATAGTCTCTCTTGAGACCGCGCTTGATTCTCCATGGACTGAATTAGAGTAGATATTCTTATTTTAATCACAGTAGTTACGATTTAAGTATTCTATTGTTAAATTTTTATTACACTTATAGCTCTCAGCAATATTGATTATTAATCTTAGTCTCTAGTCGTAAATAAAAGCACGAAGCAAATTCTTTTTTAACAATAACAATCCAACGCATTTACATTTGAAACCCACATTTTGAAAAATCGCCCCATCTGATGCTGACGGCTCTTCTTAAATGCAAAAGTCAGCAAAGTAGTCAAAGACAAATGTTTACATTCAAACTAAACGTGAAAGGAAAAGAAAAAAAATATTTTCAAAATATTATTGTGGGTATGTGTCAGAGCCGGGCTGGACGCACGGGCAGGTGTGGCCGGTGGGTCTCGCCGATCGCTGGTGAAGGATGTGGTAACCACCATTATTAGTTTTTGTGTTGTGAATAAATAGCTTTATATGGGGCGAGCTGTAAGCTTGTTTGCCATCTGACATAGTATAAAAAAATCTAAATGTTTATATGAAGATCTCCAAAATATTTGTTACAAAATCTGAAATGCTACATAAAAGATTCGATTCCATTTAAATTGTGAATACTGTGCCAATGCTTGGTAAGGCTTGTTCAATTTAAGATACCTAAGTAGTATATAAGTTAAGAAATGGCTGTTAATATAAGTAATTAACAGTTACTCTTCAGTGATTCACAGTGGGTCGCCAGTGATTAATAATATGTGTAAAAATGTAACTTTTAAATATATTTGTTACTCACAAGAGAAGTTATTCATTTATGCAAGAAACTCAAAAATAGTTGATCAGCATACATCAGCTATCTCAGCAATGTATCGTAATGATTGGAAAGTCGAAATCAATCACTTGTTGTATTGTTGACCTGCGAGTGGCCAAGAGAGCCATCGACCAACCAATATAGTTAGGAGCGTCATCTTAATTTTTTGTTTAAATTTAGAAATTTAGTACGCTTGTTCATACGACCATATTCTCCTAATGTTCTATTTAGCATGAGTTTGTGGGGGACTCTGTTACGCCGTGGCCTGCCTGTAGGGGTCAGTACACCATTTGTTATAGAGCTAGTCTTAGTAATAGAGCACTAGATCTGTAATGTATTGCTAAAGGACTGAAATCTGGCACACATACTAAGTTGCTTTGTTAAGGTCACAAGCCCCATTGCCTGTGGCTTTTCAAAATGTTGCTGGGCAATAACAAACCAACAAAATATTATTTTACAAAAAGTTACTGTATCTATTTTACATTTTTCAATTGAAGTCCTATTACTGCTTTCTAAAAGTTTTGTCTTTAGGACTGTGGTCAAAAATAATTGCAGGATAATAAATTAGTTGCTGGTTGTTTAGAATACTGATGGAGTCATATGTTGTTCACACCAATGTCAATGAGCAGAGGGCACTAACCTGAGTGGCACGTGTAGTGTGTAGCTAGATTCGCGAGATTTAAGTGCTCGTATTTACTTAGTTTGAAAATATTAATAGACAATATTATTCACATCAAATTATTTAATTTACTTGTTAATCTACACAAGTAAATCTCGCGACAAGCTTTTATATCATATAAATTGTGTCAAATGTGAAATGACGTTATAAGTTAACAGTAAAAGTTTTAGTATAAAAGTTTATTTTTTTCTTTTTAGAGCATTTAAATAAAAGCTTGTTTTTAAAAATGTTTTTTACTTTTAATTTATTTTTAACTTTTTAATTATCGCTGGACACGTTTCTCAGTCTGTTCATCTCATTCAACGCATCATTGTTGCACGGTCGTTTGCCGGTTAATTTCGAACAGTCTAGCTCTTCAATAAGAACACCTTCTAATGAAATAAATATTTTATTATTATTATTATTATCTCTTATTTCACGGGTTTTAATCCCGGTCATTTAATAGGCATGCGCGGGGATATGAATCCAACGCGTAGAGGCCTCTTCGAAAAGAGTGATGTAATGTAATTGTACCAGCTGTGACCTGCTCTAAGGGATATCAATGGGAGGATATACCCACGAACAGGTCACGGCAGGTATTGGGACTATTGCAAATGTGTCGGAAATAATTAAGCTATTGAAATGAGATCTGGAGGGATTATTAGTACTGGGCTATTACAGAAGAGAGACTGACACCTGCCATAACTATCCTATCTGATGTTACTTCGGCAGGCGGTGGCTCGCCACTCACTAGATAGCCCCCGAAATGCCAGAGAAAGTCGGCCGGGGGCAACACAGATTTGAGTGACTAAGGGGTGTCGTGAGGTGTGCTGAGCTTTCTCCGAAGTTACTCGCGGCGTTATGCCCTTTAACACTTCCACTCCTGGAGCATATCACCTGCTAGAGAAATATACTCTATCGACTCCTCTCTGGACGGCCAATGAAGGCAAGCAAGAGCTGAGAGTCCTGTGGGCCTTCTTGACTTTTCACTCCGACCGACGAAGACACGCCGGAGACGAAGGCCCTGATCGACTCTCTGGAGCACTCGGGTACCCGTGGTGTCGTTACGCACCAACAGTTCGCCACAAGCTGCCCTGCGGGGTTTATTATTATTATTATTATATTTATTTATTTTTCATCACATTTTTTAAAATACTAATATAATTATAAAATACATTTAAAAATATAAAAACGGGTACCCACAGGTAACGGAGCGGAGGCCCAAGCTACCGGTGGTCAGGGCGCCAGAGTGAGAAACCTCCTCTCAATGCCGGCCGTGTCGAGAAGAACCGCCTTCTGTAACTGGTTCTTGACCCAACTGCCGAGCGAGTCTCTCAACTATCGTTACTATTACTATCATTATTATTATTATTAAATGACTTAACCTACTTAAGGCCACGTATGCTTGACCAGTAGCGAAGAGCTTTGAGCCTAAGTATACAACGGCACTGTTGACGGTACTACCCTGCATTTTGTGTACCTACTGTGCAAGCCCAACATAATATAATTGACAGCATTCTTCGTTCTGCAGTGCCGTGACTATATTTTGCTTGGCCACTTATTTACGCTTGAAGCTTACTTGTGCCTTACGAAACACAGTTCCGGGTTTGATTTTGGAGTTTTCCTTCTCCTAGAACGTGTATACAAAATTTCAGCTCAATCGGTTAAAGATATCTGCTTCAAAATTGAGTTTCAAGATTTCACCCGAACATACATACATACTTACATTGCAAGTTAAATAAAAGCTTGTAATAACCATGCATTGTCATCCAAACTGAACGTGTATACCAAATTTCAGCTCAATCGATTGAAGATATATTCTTCGAAATTGTTTTTCAAGCTTAAGAAGTCCGCCATGTTGGATTAGGAGTGACGTCACATTATTTTTCGAGTTATTCTTTGCAAGCCCTTTTATTTGATACCCATATTGTAGGAGTCCATTAAAAATAGGTGGTCCGCCATCTTGGGTATGCCGCCATGTTGGATTTAGAATGACGTCACACAGTTAATCATGCATTGTCATCCAAACTGAACGTGTATACAATATTTCAGCTCAATCGGTTAAAGATATCTGCTTCAAAATTGAGTTGCAAGATTTCACCCGAACATACTTACATACATACTTACAATGCAAGCTAAATAAAAGCTTGTAAAAACAATAACAATTACAAATAACTTAAGAATTCGGATGGAGCCTTTCAATTATTATGGAACGAAATTTGAGAATAGAATCAATATGAACATCAATATCGGGCACTGAGTGACTAACCATATTAAATTCATTAATAATTCTTGTGATTTTGAAGTCAACATATTTTGAAGACAGATTAAAAATAAATAACAAATAACATGTAGTGGAATCTGTAAGAGGGTGTTCATTACTGGCATTAATAATCAATGCGTGAATTATTGTTAATTGTCATGGCCATGTAGTCAGTGTGTGTAGTGATTATTAATAAAAATTATGTAGGTAAGCAACAAGTACAAAGATTGTTATAATGGTTCAATGTATCAGGTCATCAGTAAGCTCCTAAAGAGTTGCTGTGTTTGCAGTAGAGGAGGCATCGCGCGAGTGATACGTAATATATTGCAAGCTTTATTATTATTCTTTATGGCGATCCTGGTGTTCTCGCCAATGTCAGTGCTTTCATATTTCAGTTCATAATTTAACTGAGACTGGCTATTCTTAGTATGTGACTCTGCTAAGAAGTGGCTTTGTGAGTGTACAGTATGTTAAATACTCGTCGTTTAGCAGGTGATGTAGACACTGTGGCGCTCCATTGACACGCCTGAGACAAGAGACGTACACTGACATCACAAACAAGGGTTAGTATCATTATAAGAAATACAATTTAATGTTATTAGTGTTAATAAACGCACACAAAGTAGGTATATACAACGGAGGGGGAGTTAACAAATGTAAGGAGGGAAATAAAGAGATAGGACGGGGAATAGAGGAAGGGAGTAAGTCATAAAGAGAGGAAGAATTTTTGGGGCAGGCCACACTCACACAGGGAACTGTCCCTCCCCTGATTTTTTCCAGAAACACATTAGTACAGATATGTCCTAATCTAAGACGGCAGATGACAGATGCAGCCCGCTTGTTGGCATCTCGATACTTAAAAAATCGGCCAAGTGCGACTCGGACTCGCACACGAAGGGTTCCGTACCATCTATAAAAACGACAAAATAAATCATGTTTGTTGTATGGGAGCCCCCCTTAAATATTTGTTTTATTTAAATTTAATTATTTATTCTTAAAGTGAATATATAACTAAATATTCTGTGAATATTTCAAGTATCTATCTGTTGCCGTTATCAATATCGAGCAAAAATGAGCAAAAAAAATCGGCCAAGTGCGAGTCGGACTCGCACACGAAGACTTCCGTACCATTATCTATAAAAACAGCAAAAAAAATCACGTTTGTTGTATGGGAGCCCCCTTAAATATTTATTTTATTCTATTTTTTAGTATTTGTTGTTATAGCGGCAACAGAAATACATCATCTGTGAAAATTTCAACTATCTAGCTATCACGGTTCATGAGATACAGCCTGGTGACAGACGGACGGACGGACGGACAGCGGAGCCTCAGTAATAGGGTTCCGTTTTACCCTTTGGGTACGGAACCCTAAAAATCACATTTGTTGTATGGGAGCCCCCTTAAAAAAATATTTTATTCTATTTTTTAGTATTTGCTGTTATAGCGGCAACAGAAATACATCATCTGTGAAAATTTCAACTGTCTGACTATCACGGTTCATGAGATACAGCCTGGTGACAGACGGACGGACGGACAGCGGAGCCTCAGTAATAGGGTTCCGTTTCCGTTGGGTACGGAACCCTAAAAACTAAGTTTTAGGGGGTATATGCTTCTGAATGGAGCCATAAAACTTGCCCTTTACAGTCTGGGATTTTGACCATAATGTATTCCACCTGCCTGCTAGCTTGTTTCGCGCAAGGGATACAAGGTCGTGTTACTCACACGCTGTGCACTGAGGGGTCAAACATCCATTAAGTACTGCATTCTTAGCACATTGGTCAGCAATTGTATTTCCTAGGATACCACTATGTCCAGGAATCCCCACGAGACATATCAGTAAACCTTTAATGTGGCATCTATATAACACCTGCCTAATGGAGAAAATAACCGGGGCCTTTGATCTGTTGCAGAACTGATTAGAGGCAATTGCAGATAGACTTCTTTTAGAGTCTGTGAGAATCGTAGTTTTTGGTATGTTATGAGACTCTATATATAATAAAGCCTCTAGGATTGCAGTGGCCCCTCATTACTTCAGGGTCGCAGATCTCCATCTCGACCTTGAACTCCCTTCCATCAATAGTTTCATGAAGGAACCGTAGGTAGGCGCTACTTCGAAACTGCCTCCCAACACCCCAACCCAGTGATAGCCCGCGCTGTCAATTACACCCCGCGGATCGACGCCCGGGGGTTCCGGCGCAGACCGCGATATTCACTCTTTGATCCCGATGATCGCATTACTGTTGCGAACGCCCCCTACCTCTCCCCCTCCGATTCCAACCCCAACACTCCACACACACACCGCGCTCGGCGGATCCGGGCGCGAAGAGTAAGGACTTCTGCGCGACACACCAGGGTACCGAGTAGCCCAGGTACCTGGGCGCCTCTCTCCGTAAGGTCCTACAGGCACGAACCCGCGTGTTCGATTAGATTCTCCAACGACGTCCTGAGCCGAGGTTCGTTCGTTTAGTTTGCTAGACTGTGGCGCCTCACGCCCGCCTCTTTAGTCCGGTGACGTAGTAACAGCCCACTCGGGGCTAACTACATAGTCAGGTCAAAAAAAAAAAACAAAAAAAAAAAAGTTTGCTGTGGCTTCTCCGGTAAAAATTGAACACACAGATGGACATTTAAATTTTATAATAATGCTGTACTTTGGGATCCAGATGGCAGCTCCCACACAACTTTCTGAGGGATTTGGAGGCATCTGTATATATAGTCAGCCAGTCACTCCAGAACTTGTCAATTGCAGCATTTAGTTTTGTTGAAGCAAAAGGTGAACCTTGATGAATGAGCTCGGTGGCGCAGTGGTGAAACGCGCTGTTACGCTACTTTGACACCAACGCTCGTGGGTTCGATTCCCACACAGTACAAACATTTGTGTGCATGAACATGTCATTTGTATTGCTCTGGGTATTTTCTATGTATAATAAGTATGTATTTACAAAAAAAAATGTATTTACGTATGTTTATCAGTTGTTTAGTACCCATAACACAAGCTTCGCTTACTTTGGGGCTAGGTTGCGCTGTGTAATATGTCCGGCAATATTTATTTATTTATTTTTCTATTGCTAAATTTAACACTATAGTAGGCTTATAAACAATTGCCTGATAGGGAGTATCGAAAAGGGGGTTAATTCTGCATTGGAATATGGGGCATGGAAGGCGAAGGAATGAGACAAAACTACTAAACAGGCATGGAGGGTTTTTGTGTGTCCAGTATCCACCAGCAGATATATAATCGGACAACTCATGCAGTTTACTATAAGTCAGTTCATCATTCGCCCTTTCATTTCAGTGCTGGACCAATTTTCACCAAACATAGCTAAGAACACTCCCGACTAATACACCTTTCAAATAAAAATAAATAAATCTAAATCGGTTCATCCGTGCGGGAGCTCCGATGACACAGAAAGACTCAGAATCCCATAGACACACACGCATCCTTACACGCACACACGCATCCTTACACACACACACACATGTCTATACTTATAACACCCCAACAGAGGCATAAAATATATATGTATTAGTTTCGATGAGTTCCAATTATTGCTAAGAGATGGCGCCATAAGCCAAATTGAAACGCGCTATGGTTTCTTTTGTATGACTGATTTGTTACTTTTGCTAGACTGTGGCGCCTCACGCCCGCCTCTTTAGTCCGGTGACGTAGTAACAGCCCACTCGGGGTTAACTACATAGTCAGGTCAAAAAAAAAAAGACTGTTTTGAATGTTCTAATTCGTACTTTGACGTAGCGTAGGTGATGATCACCTTGATTATTATAACAAAAAAAAATTGTTGCAATATTCGGATTAATTATTATTATTTATTCTATTTTTAGTACAGAGTCGGCAACGCACGAGTAACAACCCTGATGTTGCAAATATCCATAGACTAGGCTGACGGCTTACCATCAGGCAGACCGTATGCTGGTTTATAAAAATATTTATGGAAACAAGATCTCCTCTTTCCATAATACTAAATTAAGAGATTGGTAATATTAAGAAATTGCCTACAATAGGACGTGTTATTACAATCTAAGGCGGATATCTATATATACATATCAAAAGTGTCTAGGGATCAACATATATTTTTGCAATAACTTTTCTCCTGATTGATATTAATTAAAATTTTCTTTAAGGATTCATCTAATAAAGTGTTTTCGTTTGTCTACAGTAACGATAAACCAAGTCACCTTTGCATTAATAAAGAAATTTGCCATTTTCATAATAAAGGGATTTTTGACATTTGAACCACTAACATTAAAGTTCGAAAAAAAGACTGAAATAACAGTTTTCTTTAAAATTTTATTGGGTAACTTAAACAATTAATAATCCGTGTTTCTACCGCGAACACTAACAACACAAGAACATCGGTTTGGCATACTCAAAATGAGTTCATCCAAATCACGCTGTGGAATGGCCGCCCATGTTCGTTGCAACAACAAAAAAAGGTCTTCTTGCGACTGGATACCCTCCATATTCGGCAGAGCTCTTCTCTGTAGCATATCCCATGCATGCTCAATCGGGTTCAAGTCTGGCGACTGAGCAGGCCAGGGCATGACATTGATGTTAGCTGCGGCGAGAGTCTGTCTTACAACTCTTGCGGTGTGCGGTCGTGCATTATCATGCATTAACTGAAATAAGGGACCGATTTGCACTTGTAGAGGAACGATGACGTCTGATACAATCGTCTCAGCATAAATTTGAGCGTTGAGGTTGCCTCTGATCCAAATCAACTCAGTTCTTCCGCCGATCCAAATACCCGCCCATACCATGATGGTTCCACCACTATAAGGATGGACTTCCTGGCAGGATTTTAATCGCTGTTGGCGTCCAGGGGTTCTCCAGTGTCGTATACGTCTTGTATCCGGTCTCATACCAAAACGAGACTCATCAGAAAAGCACACGAAACGCCATTGTTCTTCTGCCCAATTTCTGTGTTCAAGAGCCCATTGATATCGAATCCTACGATTGTGCATTGCTATAGGTGGTACCCTTAGCGGTTTTCGGGAATGAAGGTTCACTTCATGCAAGCGGTTTCTGACTGTTTGGTCGCTAATTAAGTTCCCTGAAGAGTGATGAAGCGTCACGGCTAACATCATGGCGGTTATTGTTGGAGCTCTTCGAGTTGTGATTTGAATGTATCGGTCTTGTCTCCATGTGGTGCAGCGATACCGTCCTTCATGGCGCTCAGCCACGGTACCAGTGCTTCGGTAACGTGTCCAAAGTCGACTGATACTGACATGGGCGGCCATTCCACAGCGTGATTTGGATGAACTCATTTTGAGTATGCCAAACCGATGTTCTTGTATTGTTAGTGTTCGCGGTAGAAACACGGATTATTAATTGTTTAAGTTACCCAATAAAATTTTAAAGAAAACTGTTATTTCAGTCTTTTTTTCGAACTTTAATGTTAGTGGTTCAAATGTCAAAAATCCCTTTATTATGAAAATGGCAAATTTCTTTATTAATGCAAAGGTGACTTGGTTTATCGTTACTGTAGACAAACGAAAACACTTTATTTGATGAATCCTTAAAGAACAATTTTTAACGGAAGTATCGCGTATTTTATTTATTTTGTTGAACCTGACGTTTCGAACGCTTTGCAGCGTCCGTGGTCGCAGGAAGACTAAGGTGGTATTTGTCTTACATTAGTTATTCAATTATTACATCTACCGACATGGATGGATTAATTATATATGTTCCGATTCACACAAAAATCGCTCACAGTGTCCGAACATTTTTTAGATCTTTGGGTTTGGGACTTCATTATTTTTAGGACTGGATCCCAAGCAGGTGGTACTTGCCAACCATCTTCTCTATTGAAATTGGGGTGTTTTCTTATTTCAATAGCCTCGCGCAACATTCTCGGCATGTATCGCTACATGCCGAGAATGTTGCAATTTCAATAGAGAAGATGGTTGGCAAGTACCACCTGCTTGGGATCCAGTCCTAAAAATAATCAAGTCCCAAACCCAAAGATCTAAAAAATGTTCGGACACTGTGAGCGATTTTTGTGAGAATCGGAACATATATAATTAATCCATCCATGTCGGTAGATGTAATAATTGAATAACTAATGTAAGACAAATACCACCTTAGTCTTCCTGCGACCACGGACGCTGCAAAGCGTTCGAAACGTCAGGTTCAACAAAATAAATAAAATACGCGATACTTCCGTTAAAAATTGTTTAATTCAATGTGTAACAATCGCGAAAACCTAAGACAATACTAATCCTTAAAGAAAATTTTAATTAATATCAATCAGGAGAAAAGTTATTGCAAAAATATATGTTGATCCCTAGACACTTTTGATGTGTGTATATAAAACTGGAGTTCCTGACTAATTCACTGACTCATCAACTCCGTAGCCAAACTCTTGAACCTAGAAAGCTGAAATTTTGCAAAGAGGTTACTTTTATAAACCTCACGGGAGTGAAGAGGGGCTTGACAGTTTGTATGGAGTTGAAAAATTATTTCAAGTTAGTGACTTGAAACTTTATACAGATACTCTTTATTAAAATCCAAAAAAGTAGTTTCAAGAATTCCACCCCGGGTATAATGGGGGTCAAAAGTATTTCTTGAACTAAAAGTTGAATTATTAAGAGATTGTAATTTTTTAAAGTGAGCTGCTTTAGACTGTAAATACACTCTCAATCAAGACGACAAATAAGTAATTTCAGCGTTTTTCAAAAAACCTTTAGGGGCTGAAACCCCTTTCACAGTTTGTATGGAGCAGAAAACTTTTTGAAGTTAGTGACTTGAAACTTTGTATAGATTCTCTCTATTAGAATCCAAAAAAAAATTGGTTTCAACGTTTTCAAAAATTCCACCCTTAGCGAGGTGAGGTGAGGTGAAAAGGGGGGTTGAAATTGTGTTTGAACGAGACGCTAATCTGTATTAATAGAAATGGAGTTCCTGTCTAATTCACTGACTCACCAATAGGTTCCTTTTGTAATGCCTATGAATAAAATTAATAAGGAAAATTTTTTGAATTTCAACCCAGGCAGATATTTTTTTAAGTGGCTTGAAACTTTTATGTTTTTAAAATAGGCAATGTTGAGAATAAAGAGGCGCTTTGAGTGTATACAGCCAGTATCAAATAGTTAATGAAAACTGAACAGGCCGTGACATATCTTCATTACTACACAAATAAGGATATTTGATACTTTTACTAACTATTTAATGCCGACTGTACTAAAAAATAAGAAGTAAAATAAAAGTAAGTAAAACTGCTGAAATTCCAAAATCTCGCGTGTGAAGCCGCGGGCATAAGCTAGTTAAAAAATAAAAGGAAAGATAATTGAAAGGAGAATGAGGGTGAAATCTGACGAAATGCTGTGGGAGGCACAAGGAGGATTCCGAAATGGAAGGGGATGTACGGATCAAGTTTTCTCGCTCCGCAATATCGTAGAGAAGCATCTGGCCACAGACCAGAAGGTTTTCTGCGGTTTTGTGGATCTTGAGAAGGCATTTGATAGGGTTGTGCGAAAGGAACTGTGGTGCATATTGCCGAGATATGGGATTGACGGCTCATTGCTTCGTGCTGTGTAGTCCACCTACAAGGATTGCTCAGCATGTGTGCGAATAGATGGCAACATGTCACCCTGGTTTGATGTCAAAATTGGTGTCAAACAGGGTTGCATGTTGTCTGCTAGGCTGTTTATTCTGTATCTCGATAGCTGTCTACAGAGAATAAGATCGACGAATGTAGGATTACGCATGGGTGACCTAGTGGTGAACTATCTGCTGTATGCAGACGATGCCGTCCTGTTAGCAGAAACACCATCTGAGCTGCAAACACTAGTCACAATGATGAAAGACGAATGTATGAAGGAAGGCTTACTATTGAATGCGAAGAAAACAAAGATTATGGTATTTGAAAGAGAAGAAACCAGAACCAATGTAAGAATTACGGTAGATGATGCAGTGTTGGAACAAGTGGATGAGTTTGTATATCTTGGATGCGCTTTCAGCAGGGATGGAAGGTACACCGCAGATGTGGAAAGGCGAGTGAGTGCTGGGAATAGTGTGAATGGAGCGTTGGGAAAACTTCTTGGCAGTAAAAACCTGAGCCAGAAGGCGCAGCTGGCTATACACAATGCAGTGCTGGTCCCAACGCTTACTTATGGAAGCGAGAGCTGGGTATGGCAGAGAGAGCATGAAAGTAGGATAAACGCGGTTGAAATGCGAGCGTTGCGCAAAATCTGTGGTGTAACGCTTGCAGACCGTATTCGCAATGATGAGGTTAGAAGCAGAGTTGGTTTGAAAGAGAGCGTCGGTGTTAAAATAAGAAGAGGCATGCTCCGTTGGTTCGGACATGTAGAAAGAATGCAGGATGAAAGAATGACGAAGCAGATATACAATGCAAAAGTAGAAGGATGTAGGAGCCGAGGAAGACCAAGACTTACCTACCATGATCAAATTGGTCGTGTTCTATCAGAAGGTGATGTCGGGAGCCCTAGAAACCGGCGAGCGTGCATGAAAAGAGCAATGAATGTGAAAGAAGCGAATGAGGTATGTAAGGATCGAGTCGCGTGGCGCTCGGTTGTCTCTGCCTACCCCGTCAGGGATTTGGCGTGAAGTTATAGAATAGGATTTAATTTGTCGTATTACGGACCTCTGTGGTCAGATAGCACCATTTATAATAATACATAGTGTAAATTTCACCCACTAGAAGGCGTCAGTTGTATCGTGTTGAGATAAGATTTGAATGAATTTAGTTTGTTTCCGTTCGTTTATTCATTATTTTGATTAGAAAATTTTTAAACCTGGAGTTTTTGTAGCTTGTAACGGATAAACCGTTACAGGTAAGCAGTTATCGGAGCCTATGGACATTTGCAGCACTAGGGGTGGCACTCTTGCGTTGCCGACCCTGTAAGAACCTCTTCACGCTTTTCTTGAAGAACCCCATGCCGTAGTCCCTTGGGAAAACCTCAGCAGGGAGCTCATTCCACGACATAATAGTTTTTGATAGAAAACTTTGCTGGAACCGTACAGTACGCAACCATTGTGGTTCCAGTGTATGAGGGAGAACTTCCTGCCGTCGGCGAGCGGTGCGGTTGGAAAAAGAAGCTGTCGGTATCATATCGAAATAAATTCTTAAGAATACAACCCGTTGTACAATCGGTAGAACACACAAAGGGAGGCAAAATCTCTCCTTAAACTTATTGGCTCAATACCATCTGTAAGCTCAGGATCGCCGACAATTCTCACAGCTCGTTTCTGAACCAAACCACAAGGTCTCAGCTGGCGTCCAGGTGCGCCCGTCCAAAGGTGCACTACAGTGCTCTATGTGCGGTCTGACGTGAGACTTGTATAATGTAAGTCTTCGTTCAGTACTTACTGCTTTGCCCTGTTAAGCATACCGAGATTCTTGGTGCCAATTTAACCTTCTCCTCCAGGTGATTTCGGTATTGAATATCGCGGTGGTAGGTGTGTTCTGGAATTTAGGAACTATAGCAAATGGGGTTCTCTTAGTGGTGAACTCGCAAACTTGTGTCTTTCCCCACCAGGGAACGAGGGATGAGGGAGAGAGCTCGGCCTGTTTAACCCCTTAGTGTCCCCGGTGCTGTCGTCCGCATAACAATGAATGCCATCAATTGACAACACGTCATTGATATGTAGCTGAAACAGCCTAGGAGACTATAGATCCCTGAGGGACGACAGCATTGATATCCATACTATCCATACTATCGGAGCAGGCACCGTCAACGACGGCTTTTATGCATCTGTTGGATAAGAAGCTGGCAACTCATTTGCACAAACCTTCGCGCAGTCCGTATGATGGTAACTTCGTTAGAAGATCCCGATGCCAGGCCCGATCGAGCGCCTTCGCCATATCTAGGCTGACTGCCAATGCCTCACCTTGACTCTCCATCGCCGAAACCCCGCGATATATAAGATACACTAGGAGATCACCAGTCGAGCGACCGTGGCGAAGCCGTATTGACGGTCGCTGATCAAGCCGTGATCCTCTAGGTATGCAAGGATTCTTTTTTTTTATTATTATTGGGGACGCGGCATGTGTCATCCAGGGCCTATATGATGGGCTGCTGGACACTGGTGTCCAGGAATAGAAGCCACGAAATACCATGCACTTCATGTCGTCTCGTGGCGTCTACTATGCCGGCCTTGAAGGTGCCTCTTTATATTCCTCTTGAAGAACCCAATGTCGAACACGTGTGGAGCCGGAAACACATCGCCGGGAAGTTTATTCCACCGGTCAGCAGTGCGGCACAAAAAGCACTGTGTGAGAATGTGCACGCTGTGATGGACGGTAGTTCCGGTACTTGAACGGGGAAGGAGGAATAAGGCCGTAGAGTTCCACCGAACATTCACCATGATACAGTCGGTAAAAGTGACTCAGCGTGGCGACCTCTCTGCGGAGCTCCAACGGCTCAAGAGATGCTCCCAGCTTAGGGTCGTCAATAATCCGGACCGCTCGCCTTTGCAATGAATCAAGGGCATGCATCAGGTACTTTGCGGAGCCATCTCAGAGATGCGAACAGTATTCCACACACGGTCGGATTTGAGCTTTGTTAAGCAACAGCCGTTGTGCTGGTGTGAAATACTGCCGAACCCTGTTCAGCACTCCAAGTTTACGAGAGGCGTTCAATATGACATTTTGGATGTAATCCCTGTGATTCAGACCTGAACGCAAGTTCAAGCCAAGGATCGATAAATGGTCGCCGATGGGAAGCGAGACGTCAAGGAAAGTTGGGGCCGGAGAAAACGGGTCCTTCTTAGTGGAAAACGCACAGGCCTGGGTTATTTTCGCGTTAAAATTTACAATATTTTGGTCACCCCAATGAGCCACTCCATTCAGGACGTCATTCAGCCTAAAGATCACCGTCTCCCGCAATTCCCGGACGACAAAAAAAGAAGGGTTGGGCACGGAACCCTGGGGAACGCCAGCGTTCACATGCATGAGCTCAGACGTACAGCCATCAACCATGACTCGAATACTACGCTCATGCAGGAAGCAGGTGCATCGTGTGTTTATCACACGCTCCATCACCTTGGAGAGAAGAGTGGTTATACCAAAAGTTCTTTAATTCGATGGGTCTGATTTAGCTATCTTTTTTCGGCACCGGGTAAACATTGGGGGTCTTCCACAAAGATTGCTGACCAAGAAGTCCACCAGCACAACAGCCCTGCCTGTGCTGGCTGGAGTGCTTCCCTCTGACTTGGAGGTGACTCTTGCTGGACGAGTGCGTAGATCCGCGGCTACGCGGCGGAAAGCGAGATATTTGGGTCCCTACGGTGCAAGAGTGGCAGGATCGCTGGACTAACGACACAAAAGGGAGGTGTCTATCGATTCTTCCCGTCGGCGACACCGTCCAAACGGAAACATGATGTCTTATGTTCCGAACTCGGCCCCTTCTTTCAAATTTGTGTGTTTTCTCCGAGAACAGATTCCCCAAAGCAGTAAGCAGAGACCTAAATACTAATCTCCGTTTATTATGTTTCAATCATATATTGTGTTCAAAAAGAGCGTTAATTAAATTTTATCCTGCATGTGAGGGAGAGGGCGGCCGCGCGAGCGCCGCTCCGTAGTCGTCCGTCGCAACGTGCGGATCTGGAAACTATGCTTTTATTTCCCCGTAATATTACAAAGAGTATGGAAAAATCATTGAAAGGAGAATGATGGTGAAATCCGATGGAATGCTTTGGGAAGCACAAGGTGGGTTTCGAAGCGGCAGAGGATGTACGGATCAAGTTTTTTCACTCCGCAACATCGTAGAGAATCATCTGGCTACGGACCAGAAGGTTTTGTAGACTTTGAGAAAGCATTTGATAGAGTCGTGCGAAAGAATCTCCGGAACATTTTGCCCGGATATGAGGTTGACGGTGACCTGCTCCGTGCTGTGCAATCCACTTATGAGGATTGTACAGCATGTGTGCGGGTGGACGGCAGCTTGTCGCCCTGGTTTGCTGTCAACATTGGTGTCAGACAGGGATGCGTGCTGTCGGCTCGGCTGTTCATCCTGCATCTGGACAGTTGTCTTCAGAGAATAAGAAATATGAATGTGGGAATGCGAATGGGTGACTCAGTGGACAACTGCCTGCTTTATGCAGACGATGCGGCATTAATAGCAGAATCACCATCCGAACTGCAAACACTAGTTACAACAATGAAAGATGATTGTATGAAGAAAGGCTTACAATTGAATGCGAAGAAAACCAAGATAATGGTATTTGCAAGAGAGACAACCAGAACGAACACTAGGATTATGGTTGATGATGTAGTGTTGGAGCAAGTGAATGAGTTTGTATATCTTGAAAGTGCTTAGCAGCAATGGAAGGTACACCACTGATGTGGAGAGACGAGTGAGTGCCTGGAATAGGGTGAATGGAGCGTTGGGTAAACTTCGAGGCAGGCGAAATCTAAGCCAGAAGGCACAGCTCGCTGTACACAACGCGGTGCTAATTCCAACGCTAACTTATGGGAGTGAGAGCTGGGTATGGCATAGAAAGCATGAAAGTAAAATAAATTCGGCCGAGACGAGAGCATTGCGCAAAATTTGTGGCATAACGCTTGCTGACCGCGCTCGTAATGACGATGTGAGAGAAAGAGTTGGTTTGAAAGAGAGTGTCGGTGTTAAGATAAGAAAAGGCATGCTCCATTGGTTCGGACATGTAGAAAGAATGCGGGACGAAAGAAAAAAAACAAAAGCTCGACATTACTTCTTTCTAAATTTACGGATGAAATAAATAATTATCTAAACGAAAAAATGCATGTGGTCGCCTTGTTCATTGATTTTTCCAGGGCGTTTGATATGCTTGATTATTCCATCTTGTATGACAAATTATCGCGAAGTGGTATACAGGGACCCTTACTTAGACTCTTGCAAAACTATCACGAGAATCGTCATACAACTGTCAAAATATCAAACAAATACAGTGATAAGATATTAACCACCAAAGGTACCGCACAAGGTTCCATAATAGGCCCGAGTGAATATTTGCTTTACGTGAATGACATGTGCAACGTCATCACAAAGGGTTCTGTATACCAGTTCGCCGATGACACATGCCTGTTGGTGGCTCATAAAGACGTCTCTGAGGCTCAAGTAACCTTGCAAGAAAACTACAATCGTATATGCAAATGGTCACACGATATAAAATTGGTCATCAATCCGTCAAAAACAAAATTAATCCATATCCACTCATCCCATAACAAAACTCATGCACATCCTGCTATAATTGCTCATAGCCACGAGTGCCTACACACGTCTGCTGTGGACTGTTTGTGTCCGAGCCTGGAATTGGTCGATCAACACATGTACGTGGGACTCAGGATCGACAGTAGACTCAACTGGGGACCACACAAAGACTATGTGTGTAATAAACTCAGATCGATACTAAGCAAACTAGTAATATTAAAACACAAACTTCCTTATCATACACTCCGACTACTGTACATGGCGCTAGCGGACTCCGTGATTAGCTATGGCTTGAGCAGTTATGGCAGGACGTATAAAACTTATATAGAGGTTATATATAACCTACAGTTGAGAATCTTAAAAACAATTATTCCAAATTATATTAAAAATAAATTAAAAAATAATGATGCCGAAATTTTTAAATTCTGCAAGGTTATTAATATTTTTGATAAAATCAAGTTTTTATTGTTAAAAGAATATAATGAAAAAGAATTATTTCATTTAAAAACAAGGCCAAGTCACTTGAGGTCTTTAGATCAGATGAAAACATACAATTTACCCAATTATGTTAATGTATATGGATCTAGAAAAACGGATTACGTCATACCGTACTATTTAAATGAATTACCAACTGAATTAATCGATGTATACATAAATGGCAAAAAACATATATTTATACATAAATTAAAAAAACTGTATGTGAACGACCAACCGTCACTCAGATAAGCCCTACGCGGCTTTTGTGGTGCGGATCAATCATCATGTAATGTTATAGTAAGTTTTATGAAGAAATAAAAAAAAAAAAAAAAAAAAAAAAGAATGACGAAACAGATATACAATGCAAAAGTGGAAGGATGTAGGAGACGAGGAAGGCCGAGACTAACCTACCATGACCAAATTGGTCGTGTTTTATCAGAAGGTGATGTCAGCAGCCCCAGGAACCGGCGAGCGTGCATGAAAAGAGCTATGAATGTCACAGAAGCGTGTGAAGTATGCAAGGACCGCGTCTTATGGCGCTCGGTTCTCTCTGCCTGCCCCGCAAGGGACTTGGCGTGAAGATATACATGCATAATATTACATAGTTCATATGCAGTTGAGTTTCACTTGACTAGCCATCTCTTTGAATGTTTTAATGCCTTATTTATCATATTGCTGTCTCTCACTTTGCCAAGAGGGGAAGTCAATTCCAAAACTTCCAACTCCTACAAATTTCTGATTAAATTCGTTGTGAGTTCCAAGGCAGCTGTACTTTAACCTCCGGGACACTAATGAATTTTAAGAAAACAGGAAGCTTCTTAATCATGTAGTTCCACAAAACAAATATTTCCACCTCTTCAGAATATTAATCTCACTTCGTAAAAGCTGCTTAAGATTAACATTTACTCAACTGCAAGTAAACCTGTTTCGAGTTCGTGTGCGTGGCGGTCGATCAGTGCGCTGCGCGTCAAAATTTATTTTCTATTTTCTTTACATTTTATTTAGGTATTTTGTTTTGTATTTGAAATGATAACAATACCACCTCATTTCTAGGAGATGTTCAGCGACTCCTTAAACATTTAGTAATAATAAAAAATATATTGCACCGGAGTGGAAAGTGTTTTATATATTTTGAAAGTATTCAATTATTGCCGTAATATGTATCCCACCAAAAACATTCTGTAAAAAACTAGTCAAGTCTCGATGGAGATGCTTATTTATCTCTAAAAAGTAATGAAATCTAAACAAAGTCGTGCCAAGTCTAAGGTTCCTTACTGCGATTTCTTTATTATTATAGTTAATGTTGTGTGACTTGGCCGTTGAACATTTTTTATACGTTAGTGGGTACAAGTCAATTTTGTTTACACGTAATGTTATATCTGTTGTAACTACCTATGTTTGTTAAGCGAGATAATAGCCCATACTGGTGTTGGTAATTGGACGCTAGTGTCTCATTTTAGGCTGTTGTTGATTGTGCAACACATGCATTCAGCATTGACAATGCTGACTTCTGCTCTCTTCTTTTTGGAGCATCAAATCGACCACCGATCTAACATAAAATAGACGTACAGACGGACTTCTATCAATGATTAGAAGTCCGTCTGTACTGGAAATATTTTTTTATACTGTTTGTTTCAGGCTCGCCTATACATAAGTATTATTGAAATCCGCAGCTTTATCAAGCCTACAATTGACTGGTTATTGAATCAACGTTTTCCAAGTGGCAATTTTCCATCGTCAATGGGTAGCGGTTCTGGCGACAGATTGTTGCAATGGTGTCATGGAGCACCTGGTTTTGTACCCTTGTGTACCCTTCAACGGCCAAGTCACACAACATTAACTATAATAATAAAGAAACCGCAGTAAGGAACCTTAGACTTGGCACGACTTTGTTTAGATTTCATTACTTTTTAGAGATAAATAAGCATCTCCATCGAGACTTGGCTAGTTTTTTACAGAATGTTTTTGGTGGGATTTCACTTCTTTTTGTAGAAACGTGGGCATATTGATTTATTTTATTAGATTTTCTTATTTGGCACAGTTTTTTCTCATATTAAAAGGGGGCATTACCATATCTCTAATACAGCTGAGACCAGCTGAGGGTTCTTCATCAGATACTTCAGACCTTCGATTCTTGACATCAAATGAAGCGGCCCACCAAGTTGAATATTTTTTGTAAAGGCGGTATGTCGATCTCTAATAGTTTGGTTGGGCTCTTGTGTTTTCTAATCAGGGTAACCAGGTATTCCAGATCTTCGATTATCCTAGTTTTTATAGTTTTCTCTTTATGTGGCCATTAAACCCTAACTCTGTACCAAATTTCATCTCTCTGAGTTTATGGGAAGTACTAGTTCTATTTTGATGGATCATGAGTGAGTGAGTGAGTGTCATAAATGCCAAACTTTGCTTTCGCTTAACTTCGGAACTAAATGACCAACAGACTTGAAATTTTGGATTTTAAGTATGTGATTATAGCTTACTTGATGACGAAAATTTCTGCGTTCTGGTCTTATCCAGAGGTTCTCAAATAGGGGCCTGAAAATGCGGCGAAATGGTTCCAGTAAAGTATGGTACGGCAGTGTTTGCTTTGCGCTCGACTTGGCCGGGGCACTGCCGTGCCCCCTGATGTGAAAATATTGAACTGTAGCAAGACGTCACATGACCGGCCGCGTTGTGATCTCTGAGGTGAAGATGTCGTCATTGGGTGTAATCATGTTATCAATTGAAGAGGTAAGTGGTGTACCAAATAAATTCGGTTTAATTAATCCTGAAAGTGACTAACTAGGTTGTTAGTTAGATATCATATAAACTAAATACGCAATTATCACTTTCAGGAACTCATAATCATGATAACGCAGAAAAGTCCATACTCGATACTGAAAACGATGGTCAGATGGTGACGAAACTCGATTGACCATTCTCCACGACCAAAGCCAGGATGTGGAATGAATGGCAGATATCGTTAGATTCAATCCATTCCATTATTGACGGTAAGGGGTTCGTCGAAGATTGGGCGCTGTTTGCAAACATTTATATAATGTACCTAGTTAATGATTATAACGCCAATCGGTCTAAATAGATCCTCTTTTTATGTGTGCCAAAGACAAATAAGCTCACTCGCCGCCCTCGCTTACAATCTTCTTCGGAGTCTGAATATAAAGGAAACAAACATAATAAATATTTGGGGAAAAGGAAGGAACGGATACACAATATTGTGCTGATTCTAACAGTACCTGAAAAATATGCAGCGTGACGCTGCTCGTGAGTAGGAAAGAGAGTTGTCAATATAGAGTCCATGGTTCGTTGATTCCGACATGTAGAAAGAATGCAAAAGGAAACAATGATAAAACAGAAATCCAATTCAAAAATAGAAGAAAAACTATGAATGTTCAAGAAGCGAGTGCGGTGTCTATATTCCGAATGGTCGGTGCGCACGCCCGCGCCGCGGCGCCGCACGGGTTTGGTGTACTGGTAGAGATCATAGAGTCGACGGCGACGTCGCCTGCACGCGGGCTGTCCTCATTGACGAACTAGGCTCTAGTGCAAGAGAGGCAGTGCGCATTAAAACCGCCCGCCCGGGACAGACCGCAACCAATTACCCGCTTCCTGGAGGGTTGTTGTGTTCCTGCCAGTGAGTTCAATTACCAGTAAGCTTCTGAGGTGGCAATGCGTCAGTGATATTTATTTATTTATTATTAACATACATAATAGATTGCAATCATCAAAATACATATTAACAGATAAATTATAGTGTCGATCTGGATGGTAATCCAAACAAAACGTATGCCTAGAAAGTTTAACAATTTCTTGAGTTAAATAAAACTAAAATACGCTAAATTACACAATGTGCATGCAATTTTGAGAAGTACATAATACTGAACAGAAAATCAATAAACAGTTAAGAAGTTGGATAGTGTCACAAATATGTTATTTTTTTTAATGAGTCATTATTTGTCGCCGGAACTCTTTCAGAGAGAAGTGACAAATATCTATATCCCTATTGGAGATAAGAATTTATCTAAGATTCACCTTGTATTGCAACCACTGTACGTTAGCCGTGTAATTGTTTGCCTCTCGGCGTATAAATAAAATACTTGATAAGTTGTAATTTAAGCCAAATGAACTAACAATCCTCCGCCTGAAGAAGGGCACACCGATGTTTTATTAGAAACTGTCATGTCCCAATAGACTAAGAACGGGCCGACACAGGTCGTCGTGGGCCGTCAGTGGGCGAGGTCACCGGGGACCTTCCAGTGCGGTTCTACATTGACGTGGGCTGGCGATGTGCAAGCGGTCCTCCTTCACTTTAGTGATGTCTAACGTGCGACTGTCGCTCGACATCGGGCGCGCTATACGCTCGTTTGTTACCCGACGTATACTACCACTAATGTAATTACAACTGAGGTCATATCATTACAATAGCTGATGTTGTATTTAAAATTTGTTTCATGAAATACGTATAATTTTAAATACAGTTCCCACAATGTACAGCATTAGTCACAATACACACACGTCACCCTCGACACGCCGGTCACCGTGCACCTTGTAATAATTAAAAAACAGTGTATTGCACAATACTTTCCGTCAGTAGTAACTACTATCGCCGCCAGCAGCCGTTTATCGTTCTGCCATGCAATTCTCTAAGCCACTCGTAATGGCTGTGTGCGTCGCTGTGGTCACAGATGTCACAGCTTTGACATCGTCTACTGCGATCACGGCTTTTTATTTGGTATTCTATAAGGCTGTAAGCGTACGCGAGGCTGTTTGCCTTGTAGAATTCCAATTCCAAACGCAGCCTTGCGGCACTAGTGTCGCACAACCATGAAAAGCGACACTAAGGAATTGCAATTTTGTGTTCAAGGCTATAACAGCCGACGTTTCCGAGGATGTAAGGATGTTTGCTCTTACAGAATTGCATGACTGCTCCGTACAACAGCGTGCTGCCTTGGCTACAGCTGTACAGCTTTGAGCGTGCTTCATGTAAGTACCGTACTCGGAAATACGCTCACTGTAACGCACCTCGTACACATTCTAAATATGTAGTCATAACACAGATAGTAACTACAAGTTTACTTTCACACAATGTAATAACGGAACTTAAAGATGATTGATAAAAATATCATTACTTTAGATACGGCAACACGTCGACCACATATTTTCTATAACTTGTCATGAATGCGAGCTATTAGGAAATTTTAATTCTATAATAACTGATGCATACAATTTTAAATTATAAACATTCAATATTCGTAGCACACGCCATAACTTTAGTGAGTTTGTGGTGACACTTACGAGGATAAATATTTCCCTTGACGTCACTATTGGCCGAGTGTCGACCGGCTGCGGGAGGCGCGGCCAGTCCAACTCCGGAGTACACTTCCTTTGGTACAAGTACACATGGCAGTCGTCGCGGCGGTCTCACTATATATATTCAAGATACGTGGAGTGCTGCTGTGGAAGAACTCTCGTTTCCTGAAGCGGAACACCTGTAGGTATGTTAAACTTGGCAACTCCACTGCAATCTTAGGAATCTACCGCTCCCCGTCCTTTAGATCGCTTGACAGATTCACAATCTCTTTCAGCAATGCCATAAAAATCTCAAAAAAATTCCAACTGCCATCATGAACGGAGATACATATTTGTAAACACCCTTGCAGTCCGCAACTCGGACTACCTTAATCTCCTAACTGAGCTAGGTTTTCCTGAAATCGGTAGGCCCACTGAAGGAAAAGCATGCTTAGATCACATATTTATTAAATGTAAGTAAGTACTCAATGTAATCTGATTAGTCGCTAAGAGTGAGATCACTGACCATAATATAGCAATAATAAGTTTCAACTCCTCTATAAAACGTAATATTCAAAGAAACGGAGAACGTTTCTTTGAATATTACGTTTTATAGAGGTCAATCACAAGGCTCTGACGAAGAACTTGGTAGAAACGGATTGGTCTGCTGTCACCGGGCGACGGGTGTTAACTTAGCCCTTAGTAAATCTGATGACATTCTTTCTTCCGCCACCCGTAAGCATAGTACGCGTACGCAAGTTAGTCGATCGAAAGTAATCCTAAAGACATGGATTACTCCAGGCCTGGTTAGATGACCGCGACGCGATCTGAAAAAAAACACCGGAAGACTTATTGCGAAAAAAAAGTTAACATTAATTGCAGGAACTTTCTTTCTGAAACTCTGCAGAGGTTAAAACGAGATTAGGAAAGCAGGGAATTCAAAAATAATAAAAACAACACCAAAAAACTCTGGAAATCTATAGGAAACATTTGTGAAGATCCAGTTATCAAAGACGTATCCAACGAACTATTTAATATAAAATCAAACGTCAAACAATTGTTGAATACCTGTAACGAATATTTCGCAGACGTTGGCATAAACTTGTCATTACAAATACGCAGCATCCCATGAAACAAACAAAAAACCCCCATAATAAATAACACCAGAAACAGCAACCCTAATTCTTTCTTTATGCATCCCACCTATATTTACGAGGTAAATGAATATATTGGTTAACTCAAAAACTATAGTGCACCTGGCTTAGACTCATACACGCCGATTTGAATCAAAGAGATCAGATACTAGAGCCATTAACCCACATAATTAACCTGAGCTTGTCAACTGGAGTATTTCAAATGGAATGGAAGAAAGCAGCAGTGATTCCTATCCATGTAAATAGTGATAAAACAGAACCAGAAAACTACAGACTCTTTCGGGTACTTTCTAAAGTTAAAAAATGTAATTAAGCGGCTTACTGACAACCTGGAATCCTACAATCTTATCAGCGACATGGTTTTACTAAAACAGTTTGCGACTATCTTGATAAAGGCAAAAATGGGTAGGTATATTTTTGGACCTTGCCTTTTCAGCTGATTAAATGATGCAAAAATTAATCGAAACGCGTAATCACAACCAAAATTCAAGCAACACGGCCATATGTACGTAGTCGTGACGTCATTCGCTCTGATTGGTGGTTCAGTTAACATGGCCAATTCCCGTATTTTGTACTTTTATTTTCTTGAAAATCTTGTTAATCTCAATGTTTATTTTATAACTGAGTCATTTTATGGAATTATTTTGACATATATTTTTTTCTCAAACCATTTATTATTCTTTGATTCTTTAATACTGTCATTATGCCTATTGCCTACAAAGCACAGACCGCTGAACAGAATAACGTACGTCTTTCGACGACGTCTTTGTCTAGTCTTTCGAAATAAAATTTTTCGCCGTGTGGGTCACCCGCGAGGTTTGCCGCACCGGTTCTGTTGCGGACGAGGCGATACAATTTAAATAATGTGAGCCTTTGACTTCAGCTGCCGACAGCCTGAACGACAGGCAGACGGCCTGGCGAAACTATAAGGTGTCCTAGTTGACTACGGAACCCTAAAAACCACGAACGTTCTTGCAAATTTTTACATCTGAGGGAACTCCAAGGGAAAAATTTCCGAGACCCTTTGCAGATAAGTTGCGAAAAATCGACAGTGGCAGAGCCGCCGGCTCCGGTTACGTACGCCTATGCACAGAGTAGCGCACGAGAACAGAGTCCTCGTCATACTACAGCGCGCGCTCACTGGCGGAGTGATGCACTCCGCGGAGACTCGCGGCGGCCTCCGGAAAAATACGTGGTGCAGGAGGCGGCGCGGCTCAGGTGGACGGCGAGGTGATAACGCGTGATGTCATCGCGCGAGGCCGCGCCGCGCGCCGCGCTGCCTCCTCAGTACACCGCGGCGCGCTCGCGAGAACGGCGCGTCCACCGGCGCACATACGACCGCCGCATGCTGGTGAAGGCGTGGATCCAGCGGATGAGCTCGGCCGGCGGCGGCGATGAGCCCCCGGCGCGCCGCTGGCCGCCCGCCATGCTGCGCCGGGGCAGCGCGCGGGCCGCGCGCCGCGCGCTTCTCGCCAAGCACCGCGCCGCGCCGCTCGTCGCCGATCACGACGACACCGTCTCGTGCTTCTGCAGGTGGGTGGGCGCAATACGAAGTTACGATCGTGGAGTTGTTGCGGAGCGGTGCAGCAGCGTCGACCCAGATTATGGCGGCGCGGGCTGCGGGGCGGGGGCCGCGGGCGTTATCGTTATCAGCGCACCTGGCTGACGTCAGGCGCTCGCTCGCACCGCGACATCTACACCCCGTCTATAAAAAATGAATGTTCTGCCGTTAACGAAATCATTCAGCGTATTCTATTTTCGATTATGGAGCAGAGCGTCCTCCGGAGACGCTTCCCGTTCGCCTGAACGGTTCTCTTTCGGAGCTCTGGTTCTGACGACGTGCATTGCGTACGTGGCCCTCATAAATTCCAAGTTCAACTCGAGCATGATATATTTATTAATCGTCGTTCGTCGCCGGCTGCGCGTGATGTTGTCTTCGGGCCAACCTAAGAAGCCGCACTAGATCTGCGCTGTCGCAGTAGTCGTATGAGGGAACTCTGCCTCTCTCTGTTCTGTCGTCGGCCCTCGCGCCCGCACGCGCCCGCCGAGCAGACTCATTTTCACGCTATTTTTTACCCGACCGCACAAAGGTGTGTAATGGTTGGGTGTGCTACGTGTGAACGATTCAGCCGTACGAGGTCTCGTCACCGAGACTAGAAGACTGCATACTGAACGTGGCAGGGCTGAGTGCGCGCGGCGCAGGCGCCAGCGGTGTCGAGATGAGAGCTTCCAAAGGTGCAAAAGCTTCAAAATGAATATGGTCTTTTATTCCGATGCTATTTTATTTCTATTCATTAGTCATGTTTAAGTTTGTAGTGTGACTGCTTTCAAAATTTAAATATAAAATACAAAAATAAATTACATACAATTAATAAATTAAAAACATAACAAACACCGTATACAACAGCCAACTAAAATTGACAAAGTTGTAAACGAAAGTGGTCGAGCCCGGCGGCCCGGCGGCCCGGCGGCCCGGCGGTCGACTGGAGACTTCCTGTAACACAAGGTGCCGCGAGTTCGATTCCCACGCGGGGACGCACATTCGTGTTTATGAGCGTGTAATATGTATTTATAGAAAAAAAGTTTTACCAGTTGTTTAACTGCAGTCGCTGGCCAGAATGGCCTCCGAGGTAGTGAATTTGAAAATAAATTAAAAAATATACTAATTAAGAAATCATTTTATAACTTAAAAAAATATTTTGAGAGGAAAAATATAATTTATTATAATATTTATTTATTTAATAGAAACAAACAGTCGTACATGTTTACATGAAGTTAACAAAACGAGACGTTTAGTTCGACAATGTTGTTCAATATTTAAAACAACTGCATGACGTCAAAATTATTTCGCCTTTTCTCTAATGAAAACAAACAATAGTATACTTAAAACTAGTTTAATATATGTATTATGTTCGATACCTAATTTTAATTTATGCGTTGACTTTTTTTTTGTTGTACAAATAAATATTTTATATAAATGTCCACAACGCTTTGTAAAGGTCAACTCGTAGCGCGTGACGTGACGTGTACAGCTCGCGGTTACTGTCGCCGAGTGCGGCGGACTGCGGCGGACTGCGGCGGCCGGCGACGGCGAGCGAGCGGATCTCAACGACGTGATGACTCACCATTGTATGGCGAAGAACAAACATATTGTTGTTTGAAAGAGAAGAAACCAGAACCACCGCGAGCGGCGAGCATTACCCGCGGTGGATGATGTGGCGTCGGAAACAATGGATAACATTAATATTAATAATGAAAGAGAGAGCTCGGAAGTAGGATTAACGCAGTCGAGATGCGAGCGTTGCGCAGCGATGATGTAACACACAGAATTGTTTCCAAAGAGAGTATTTAAATAAGAACGATGTTAAAATGAGAACAGGTGTGCTCATTCGGCTCGGACACGTGCAAAGAACAACGAAACAGACGCACAACGTGAGAGCAGAAAGACGCGGGAGCCGAGACAGGCCACACTCGCCTGCTAAAGAAGCGAGTGAGGTGTTTAAGAACGGAGTCACGTTGTTTATTGTGCTTCTTCCGCAAGAAACTCTGCATGAATAGTTTTGTATCAATTGCATAGCTCCTAGTCGAGCACAAGCTCGCTTGGCTTGAGGCTGGGCGGCGTTGGGTCGTTTGTTTATATTAAAAAAAAAGTGAAAGTAATTGTAAACAAGTATCCCACCAAAAACATTCTGTAAAAAACTAGCCAAGTCTCGATGGAGCTGCTTGTTTATCTCTAAAAAGTAATGAAATATGTGGCCATTAAACCCTAACTCTGTACCAAATTTCAGCTCTCTGAGTTTATGGGAAGTACTAGTTCTATTTTGATGATCATGAGTGAGTGATTGAGTGTCATAAATGCCAAACTTTGCTTTCGCTTAACTTCGGAACTAAATGACCTACAGACTTGAAATTTTGGATTTTAAGTATGTGATTATAGCTTACTTGATGACGAAAATTTCTTCGTTCTGGTCTTATCCAGAGGTTCTCAAATAGGGGCCTGAAAATGCGGCGAAATGGTTCCAGTAAAGGATGGTACGGCAGTGTTTGCTTCGCGCTCGACTCGATATTATACTACACATTATACAGTGTGAATCTTCATAATGTGCACTTATTGAAATGAGGTAAACTAGGCCCAATTTTATCGACGAAAAAAATATAATTTATTTTAAATCTTTAGTTTTTTTTTGACTATAAAATTTTTGTTTGCATCTTTGACTCCCATATTGATAAAAAGGTAACTATAACTTTTAAAGTAATTGATCTATCGCATCGAAATAAGCTCAATAATGATTGGGAATAACAGGCCGTGCTCTTAAAACGTAAATTGGCGGAAAAAAGACCGACCTCAATCGGACAAAAGATGTTTAAAAAAAAAACTAGATTTTTTTTATCATTATTCAAAATAATTGTAAAAATCTCAATAAAACGTCCACTTTACCTACATTTTTTATTACTTTAAGTTATTCTACATCGTATAGGCTTTCTAATGGTAAAAATACCCTGTTTATGACTCAGTCACAACACTTGTTGTCAACTGGTAAAGGAAGGCACTATGAACGCACCATTTATTGTGAATGCTTTATTTATGGTAATAAATGAGACAAAAAGTAAATTAAAGTCATTTATTATTTCAGAAAAATTAGTGCATCGAGTTCTCAAAATGTCCACCTCTTTGTTGTAAGCACAACGTCGCGCGAAGCAAAATTTGCTGCGTCGCTCTCCTTATCATATCGGGGTCATTGCGAATATCATTCGCACAGTTTGATATGCGGTCATGCAAATCGGCTCACTGTTGATAGGGATGCTGTATACGCGTTCCTTCATGGTCCCCCATAGAAAGTAGTCAAGGGGCGTCAGATCGGAAGAACACGCCGGTTACCCTACAGGTCCTTGCCAGCCCATCCATCGATTGGAATAATTTTCGTCTAAAAACGATCTTACATCTCTGACGTAATGGGCAGGATAACCATCTATCTACAAATACATCCTTCGACGCAAAGACGGTGGCACATTCTCCAGCAGTAAAGGAACTTCATTTGTTAATAAATTTAAAAATGTTTCGCCGGTCAACGTTCTCGGCGATACGACTGGTCCAATTAAATTTGCGTAATTCCTTGACGCAGAGCTAGGCGTCTAGTACTGATGGTTGGATCAGCAAATAAATCCCTCCATACTGCTTCTTCGATAGCCACATCAATAATTACTTCAGGCTCACGGCGACCTCTTCCTGATCCAAGTCCAGTATTGGCTAATGTTCTATGGACTTCGTGGAAGTTGCGGGCAGATGGCACCGGTCGCCTGTTTGGAAACGCAGCTCTGCTACTTCCTCGAGCCACTCCATAATAAAAGTGGATGTCGGCAATGTGTGCCATGTGGCAATTCATTAATACGCGGCATCCCGAGAAAACACGAATTCCTAACACGTAGTAATGGCCAAAAATAATGTAGTTAGCGAACGAAAGTCACGAAACACAAGTAGCAGCTGCGAATAGTTCTGAGCGACTGTCTGTCTGAGGAGTCTGTCATAATAGCACAAGGTCCTATTGTCCTTTTACTGGCCGTCTCCCCTTACCTCAACCCGCACGCATTTACAATAACTAAATCACAAAAAAAGGGTCGCTACTTGATAGACAATAGTGCGTAGCCGAGTGCAAAGACTTTCTTTACCAGTTGATAACAAGTGTTGTGATTGAGTTATAAACGTCGAATTTTTACCATTAGAAAGCCTATACGATGTAGAATAACGTAAATTAATAAAAAATGTAGGTAAAGCGGACGTTTTATTGAGAATTTTACAATTATTTTGAAAAATGATAAAAAAATATCAAGTTTTTTTTTTAAATACATCTATTGTCCGACCAAGGTCGGTCTCTGTTCCGCCAACTTAAGTTTTAAGAGCACAGCCTGTTATTCCTAATCATTATTGAGCTTATTTCGATGCGAGAGATCAATTAGTTTAAAAGTTATACCTTTTTATCAATATGGGGGTGAAAGATGCAAACAAAAATTTTAAAAACTCGATAAAAAAATAAATAAAATTAGAATTTTTTTAATAGTTTTTCGTCGATAACATTGTGCCTAGTTTGCCTCATTTCAATATGTGCACAGTATGAAGACTCACTCTGTATAGTGTGTAGTGTGACCTGTACACTATGCACTGCGGGGACACATCACGTGTGTCCAAATAACACGCATTCGCTTTGACTCCTTACTTGTTTAGTGGTGACTGGTGACTGGTGAGGTGACGGACAACACGGCGGGTATTGTTTACAAGTGTACGAGCGCCGACCTCTCGGTGTGCGTGTGTAACTATTATAATTTACGAGAAAAATGAATTAAAAAAATGTATGTGACTATATTTAACTTGCTGTACCAAGGCTTAGCAGATCTCAGCTTGATATTGTAGGTTTGATTGTATTATTTATTGATTTGATTGTAGGTTTAATCTACGGGTGTTTATGTATACCACATACATAGCGTTGGAGAACGGGGCAGACCAGGACTGTCCCGTTCTCTAGATAAATGAAGCTACGAGTAGGTACTTTTGGCAATATATCCTACTACATTAGAGTTTAATTTACGTTATAATTAATAATAAATGAAGCAAACGCATTATTACCAAATACATTTCAATTTTATGATTATTTTTATCATATTCATGCTGAGCCTCATAGCTTTAAACAAAGGTAATTATATTATCAGTGATTTCGTTCGTACTGTTTGTGTGAAATAGATAACGCGTTATCTAGATGTGCGTGCCCTATTCTCCTCAATCAATCCAGAGCCCGGCAAGTTCAGTCCGTAGTAGACATTACTATTGTCTGACTATATAATGATATGTAGGTAGTCTGATTTATTCAGACTGTAACCAACCTGCGAGCTTACAACATATTTTGTGGTATTTACCTTACATGCAATTTGATCTAACCTGCTTTGTGTGCTTCCGCCACCAATTAGTTCATGCGGCCTAGCGTCGGCCGGCACCCACCCACTACTGTTAGTGCGTGCTACATGCCGACGCTGCCATGGCTGCTCCGGTAGTCTCTGCCTCGGCTGCTGCGGTCGTCCACCATCTGGAACAGAATCCGCATGCCCCCACCACCACCGTCGCTGCCACGACTGGCCTGGCCGTACACGTGTCGCAGCGACAGCGGATTCTGTTCCAGATGGCGGACGACCGCAGCAGCCGAGGCCCTTTTTTCATAATCGCCAGATGTAATTTTGTGTATTATGTTAAAGCAAGCTTCAAATCACATCAATGCAAAGTTTTACAGGTAAGGGGGCGTCCATAAATAACGTGAGATGTTTAGGGGGGGGGAGGTGAGTCAAATCTCATCTAATCTTACGTTGGAGAGACCCGGGTCTCGGCAAATATCAAGCAATTATTTTTCTGATTGAAACAAAAAAAAAATTATACTATTTTGGTCCATTTAATCTAGATTGTACATGCTTAAGATTTAATTTTATAAACGTAATCGTAATACGATTCATTCATACCAAATAGCTCAATTTAATCTGAATTTACGGTACAGTGTAGCTCGTCCTTTGTTTTCGCACCACTGCAGCCGAACGCGCGACTCGATGAGCGAGCAAGCGAGCGAGCTGAGTGGCAGCGACACACGGACAGGTTCAAACCTGCTTTGTTTGTTGTTGTTGTTGTGCGACCCTCGCGGATTGTCACAAGACGAGCTAATGAGTTACTGTGCGCGAACGCCAACAGCTTACAGTGGCTAGACCAGAACGAAGTTGTAGGAGCACATGATTTTACTGAAAATCATATGGACATGTTGGTTCCAATAGTCTCTCTTGAGACCGCGCATGATTCTCCATGGACTGAATTAGAGTAGATATTCTTTTTTTAATCACAGTAGTTACGATTTAAGTATTCTATTGTTAAATTTTTATTACACTTATAGCTCTCAGCAATATTGATTATTAATCTTAACTAGTCGTAAATAAAAGCACGAAGCAAATTTTTTTTTAACAATAACAATCCAACGCGTTTACGTTTGAAACCCACATTTTGAAAAATCTCACGTGAGATTGGGGGATGGGGTTGAATAAAATCTCTCGACATCTCACCATACAGAAAATTCACTATATAACTGAGAACTATAATTTTGTCCGCTTAGCTTGCTCTGGGCTGGACACACTGTGCGACGCGTCGACGTGTCGTTAGTGCAGTCATCCCCCCCCCCCCCCCCCCCCCCCATGTTCAATACGGGATAATTGAATTCAAGGAAATTGTACTGTAGGTTTATATTGTGTTGAAAAATTGAAATGTAATTATTTATATTGACGATTAGTACGAGTATGTATGTATGAATCGATTACATCTAAAATTTAATTACACCACTTGATAGCTAAAGAATCAAAGGACTCGTTACGTCTGCGTGTGGACGGCGAGGCATCCTCCCGCTCGGCGATGCCTCTGTCTGTCATTCGCTTGTAGAGAAGTGTTAACGAGTGGTGTTGTTTGTTGCAGGTGAGTCGCATGCTCGCTCACCGCAGTACGTAAGTGGCCTCACATTACCTCCCTCTCGCAGCGTACTCCCACTAGTCTAACGGCGATGGGCGCACCCGCTGTTTGGGGACATCGATTGCAGCCAGATGCTGTAGTGGAATACTCCTGGAAGTAAGCAACGAGACAAGGTAAGGTCGCGCGCGCGGCTGGAGCGGGGAATCGTCGAGCGACGCGCGGAGCGGGTCGACAAGTCGTTCCCGAGCGTCGCCGGCCGCGCAGGGACACCACTGCACAGCGCAGTGCCTTCCAAGTTCCAACTTGTTATTTTGTGGGGTGCGTTTCTTTTATTTTATTCAATTACATATTTATTATTTCTTCATATTATTTGAGAAAAGTATTGTTCGGATATACCTCTATCGGACTGCGATCTGGACTCATTATAGCCGGCCTCGCCTCCGGTTCGGCCTGCTGACGTACCGTCACGCCCGGCCTCGCCTCCGGTTCGGTCTGCTGACGTACGCTCACGCCCGGCCTCGCCTCCGGTTCGGCCTGCTGACTTACGCTCACGCCCGGCCTCGGCTCCGGTTCGGCCTGCTGACGTACGCTCACGCCCGGCCTCGCCTCCGGTTCGGTCTGCTGACGTACGCTCACGCCCGGCCTCGCCTCCGGTTCGGTCTGCTGACGTACGCTCACGTCCGGCCTCGCATCCGGTTCGGCCTGCTGACTTACGCTCACGCCCGGCCTCGCCTCCGGTTCGGCCTGCTGACGTACGCTCACGCCCGGCCTCGCCTCCGGTTCGGCCTGCTGACGTACGCTCACGCCCGGCCTCTCCTCTGGTTCGGTCTGCTGACGTACGCTCACGCCCCGCCTCGCCTCCGGTTCGGTCTGCTGACGTATGCTCACGCCCGGCCTCGCCTCCGGTTCGGTTTGCTGACGTACGCTCACGCCCGGCCTCGCCTCCTCCGGTTCAGTCTGCTGACGTACGCTCGTCCGTCGATCGCACACGCCCGGTCTTTGCTATCTCGTCTCTCCCCCGCCCGGAAGGTAGCCGTAAAACGAAAGTCATTCCTTACAATCAACGTGGCCGTTATATGGAAGGCAGAAAGCAAGTTATATAGTAATGCAAAAAAAACGTGCGTTTAAATAAATCGCGCCCTCTTCTTTCTCTCTGTATCGTGATTATTGGTGGTATTGGTTGGATATACACGAACACGGTTAACATCGGCTCATAAAAAATAAATTATTTTAAGGTGGAAATAATTAGTATTCTGCTGAAATATTACCATAAAAAGTTCAGCATCAGTGCTCGGCTGGTGTTTGTGTTGTGATAGTGAAAGTAAATAGATAGTTTTCAAGATAAATACTTTAAAATAAAACAAATTCCTACTGGTAAGCAAGCATTTACTACTGTTACAGTGGGTATTAAGAATTATCGCAACGTTATACCAACGAAACGCGTAACCGCCGCGTTTTCCACGGCGCTTAATACCTTTTTCTCGCGACAACAGCTACGCGAGGGGCTATTGCAATCTATCTAACTGGAAACGATTAAAACACAACATTATCGTCGTATCGAAACTATTCCCATTATACGGCTTGAAACAATGAGCTCCTGTGCAGGTTGTAATAGTCTCGTCAGTGTGACGGAGAAAATAGTTTGCTCACAATGCGCAAAATGGTATCATTATGCATGCGTCAATATACTAAAGGAGAATTATATGAAGTTTTCAGTCAAGTATAAGTCCACATGGAAATGTCCTGAATGTAAAGTTAGCCGTAAAAAGCCCGAAAACAATGACAATACACCAATAAAAGATCTACAAGCAGAGGACTGCAGGGAACCGCTCAATCCCTCCATAGATTCAATAGATCAACGCATTAATCAATTTGAAAAATCGATCATTTCAAAAATTGATGAAGCGGTTGCAGCGTCCTTTAAAAAACACCTCAAGGCTGAACTTGAACCATTACGTGAGGCGGTTAAGCTATTACCTGAACTTATTAAATCAGTTGATTTTATGTCAAAGGCCCACGACGACATGAAATTGGAAATCGATAAGCTACGTTCAGAGGCGTCAGAACTTCGTGCCAATAACTCGTTATTGCAAGAGAATGTTAAGGATCTGCTACTTAGAGTGGGTCAGATAGAACAAACTGCCCGCGATAGCAATATCGAATTGCAATGTGTCCCAGAATACTCCAACGAAAATATAGTGAACATGGTACAGAAGTTGGTAGAATTAGTGGAATGCCCTCTGGTGGAAAAAGATGTACTATCAGTCATACGTGTCCCTAAAACGAATCCTACATCAACACGACCAAGAGCCATTATTATAAAGTTGGCCTCTTCTCGTTTGCGTGATTGTTTACTGACATCTTGCATAACTTACAACAAGAAGCACCCCGACGAGAAACTCAATAGTGCACTACTTGGCATGGGTGGCACGAAACAGCAAATCTATGTATCCGAACATTTGTCCCCTAATAATCGTAGTCTTCAGGCTCAAGCTCGAGCTTTCAAGAAAAAGCATCAGTATAAATATCTGTGGGTTCGCAACGGCCGCATCCTACTGAGAAAAAGTGACAGTTCTTCCGCGATCTGGGTGAAAAATAGTGAAGTTCTTAAAAACCTCGACAGTGGTAGTTAAATTATTGCTCATTAATTATGTTTCTACTACACTAAAAAGTTATAAAAATGATTAGTCTAAGTATTTATTATCAGAATGCCAGAAGCATTCGCGGGAAATTGCATGACTTATATTTAGCAAGTCTTGATTGTGACTATGATGTAATTGTATTTACAGAAACGTGGCTTAACGGTAGTGTATATGATACTGAAATCTTAAATAATAATTATTGGATATATCGTAGGGATCGAGACGTGGGAGGCAGTGCCAAGGCCGATGGTGGGGGAGTATTGATAGCTGTCGCTAAAAGGTTGGAATCATCTTTTTTGCAAACTTCAGTGGACACAGAGACCTTATGGGTGTCAGTAACACTGCGTACTAAAAATATTTCTAAAGTTGTCAATATTTGCGTTGCGTATTTTCCTCCTCCTCAGACCTTTAATAATCTTGAAAAACAATTAGAGAATTTGAGTAACTCAATATCGCAAATGAACAATGACGTAATTTTGATTGGTGATTTCAATATCGGGGGTATAAGTTGGCAAAGCATTGCTTCTCAGTCGTCTAATTATACAATCACCGAGGCCATTAATATTTCGTCTAACCTGGGCCATGCTCTCCTCGACTTCATGTCATTACATGACCTTAATCAATTTAATGTAATTAAGAATAAGGATGGGAGGAGCTTGGACCTAGTTATGAGCAATCTGCCTCATTTGAGGACTGAGCCGGCTTCTGTAGTGCTAACCAAAGTTGACCCCTTTCATCCTCCAATTATTATAGATCTAGACTACCCTGTTGTAAAATTTATTGAAAAGAAAGTTATTGATAGATACAATTTTTTTAAAGCCAATTATGTTGTAATAAATGAAGAATTGGAAGATGTTAATTGGGATAACTTATTGGGTCAACTGGAATCGGTTGACACTATGGTCGAAGTGTTTTATGAAACTGTCAATAATATAATTAAAAATAATGTTCCGAAAGTTACTGTCCGAAAGCGTGGGCAACATCCTATCTGGTATGATGAATCTCTTTTGAGTATGTTGAGGGAAAAGGATAAACTTCGCAAAAAAGTTAAAAAATATGGAAATCCAATTGATATGTATGAGTTTTCATTACTTAGGGCAAGATGTCATCGACAGATAAAAATATGTTACTCAAATTACCTTAATTCTATTGAAAATTCAATATCTAAAAACAATTTTAAAGCTCTTTGGTCTTTTTTGCGAACTAAACGGCATGCAAATGGATCTTTCCCTATGAAAATGCACCTGAATGGATCAGAATTTTCCACACCTCAATCCATATGTAACGCTTTCGCAGATCAATTTGCTTCAGTATATTCCTCGTCATCCAATATTAATATTTCTTCCACCAGTTCCGAATTTGATAGTAACAGTAAAGGTTATAACAGCACTTTGGGCACCATAAGCATTTCTCGAGATACAATTGAGAAAGCTTTAACCAAACTAGACCCTAATAAGGGAGCAGGGCCGGATGGTCTTCCAGCGAATTTTTTTATTAATTGTGCAAAAACCTTGTCTCGGCCTCTCTGTATTATTTTTAATGCTTCATTAAATAGCGGGGTATTTCCTTCGGCATGGAAGATTGCAAACGTAGTTCCTATATTAAAAGGCGGCGATGCGAGTGACATACAGAACTATAGGCCCATCTCAATACTTTCAGTGGTGGCCAAAGTTTTTGAAGCTATTACTTATGCGCATCTTTCTAAATTTCTTAATCCTATGATAATTCCACAACAACACGGATTTAGAAGTCAAATGTCGACATCATCTAATCTCGCGATTTACACAAATTATTTGGCTGAAGCAGTTGACCGCAACAAGCAAGTGGATGCAATATATACGGATATAAGTAAAGCCTTTGATCGTGTTAATCATCTTCTTCTTATCCGTAAACTGGAACATTTTGGCATCTATGGGAGTGTCCTATCGTGGCTTTCATCATATTTGGCATGTAGATTGCAAAAGATAACATCTTGTGGATATGAATCTGATCCCTTTATTGCAATATCAGGAGTCCCGCAGGGCTCGCATTTGGGTCCTATTCTCTTTTTAGCGTTCATAAACGATATTTCAAAACATATTGTAAACTCTGAATTCTTGCTATTTGCAGATGACCTCAAATTATTCCGTATAATAGAGGATAATTCGGATGCCATTCTTCTCCAGGAAGACTTAAATAACGTACAAAATTGGTGTTTGGAAAACTATTTACCTCTTAATACAACAAAATGTAAACATATTACTTTTACTAAAAAGACTTCACCAATCAAGACATCATACTATCTGGGAGTTAAGCGTCTTGAGGAGGTCTTCAGTATGAGAGACTTAGGGGTTATTTTCGACAAAAAACTGACGTTTAACATTCACATTGACGATATTATTAAAAGAGCTTTTCGATTATTGGGATTTGTCTGGAGAAATTGCAAGATTTTTAAAAATGTATCTGTTCTCAAAATTGTATACTTTGCTATGGTCCGTTCTGTGCTCGAATATGGTTCTGTTATATGGAGCCCTCATTATCACTGTCATATTGATAGATTAGAAAAACTACAAAAACGTTTTCTCTACTTTTTAACAGTTCATCAGAGAAAGCTTTCACTTTTGTCGTCTTACAAGGACCGCTTGGAATATTTTCACATGACTACACTTGAGACGAGACGTCTAATCAATGACCAAGTATTTCTGTTTAGAATATTAAGAGGGAACGTCGATTGCCCACGCTTACTGGAACAGTTTAAATTTGTGATTCCCCGACGTAGTGTCAGGATAATTAATTTTAAGCCCTTTTTTGTTAAAAAATATAGAACCAATACAGGCATGTACAGTACGATTCCGAGGATATGTCGCGATCATAATAATCTATTTACAAAATTGCAAGTGGATATTTTTTCAGTTTCCTTAACTGGTCTAAAAAGACTGGTCGCTCAACTTAACGACTGATACATGCGTCTTTACCACCTATTATTATTACTTAATAATTATAATTATTATTATTACTAAATAATAATTACTCCGATTTTAATAATTTTCAACTTATATAGTTAAATTACACATATGCTGTGTTTGCCTGTAACTGGATCTACATCCAAATTTTTGTTATTATCTTGTTCCTTATCTTAGTCATATGATGTATGTCTGTTGGCAAACCTTAAATAAATAAATAAATAAATAAATAAATATCTCTTTGCAAGGCAAGAGCGTGTCGACGCACGCGCACGCGAGCCGCGCGCGGTCTGCGCTCGCCCTGCCCTGTGCCACTTTCGATAGTATTGTCAGTAGTCGATAGTATTCCCACGTTCTGCTATCGATATCCTGACTGATTTTCACGGTCAACTGTCGGTGGGCAAGCTGTGTATAGTTCGCTATTACCGCCATTGGCCGTGGCTGCTCAGCTCGCGCGTCACGCCCAGCTCGGCGCCGGCGTTACTGTGTGATACAATAACGTCACGGAACAACGAGAGTGTCGTCGGGCTTACAAAAAACGTATTTTTACTATCTAGGGGTAGGCACAGAGAAACGAGCGCCACGTGACTCGATCCTTACATACCTCACTCGCTTCTTTAACATTCATAGCTCTTCTCATGCACGCTTGCCGGTTTCTAGGGTTTCTACGTATTTTTACAAAATGGTATAACAGGAGGATTACTCTCAAAATTGCTGATTAGATTTATATGAAGCGTGAATCGTCCCCCCCCCCCCCCCCCTCGTACACATTCATTTTTCACTATTAAAATGAATATCATCGCGTGGAACTCTCGACAGAGGAGATGTCGCTGCGGCCCGACCGACTCGCCGGACATACTGTTGTTTACCAACATTGTTTTGTTTTATACCACTAAGGTGGCAATCAAGCGTACGGTCTGCCTGATTGTAAGCAGTTGCCGTAGCCTATGGACATTTGCAACACCAGGGGTTGTCACTCATGCGTTGCCGACCCTGTGAAAACCTCTTCACACCTTTCTTGAAGAACCCCATGCTGTAGTCCCTTGAGAAAACCTCGGCTGGGAGTTCATTCCACCTATACCTAACTAGAAAGTTCTCGGAAGAAAACTTCACTGGAACAGCACAGCACAGTAAGCGCACTGAAGTACTGCTTTGCTCTGTTGAGCACACCGAGTTTGAACTTCTCCTCCAGGTGATTCCGGTATTGAACATCGCTGGAGATCTCGACACCGAGAATCCTAATGCTTTTGGTGATGGTAAGTGATGTGTTCTGGTGTTGAGGAACCACAGCTGTTGGAGTCTGGCGTACGGCGTCCATACCCCTCTCCCTATGAATGACAGCCATTATTAATTTAAAATTGAATACTCTTTATAGCACCAATAATAAATACATATAGAACTCGCATAAAAAGAAAACAAATATACAATATGCGGTCTTAAATAGTTTTAATGACATTCGTCATCATCGTCATCAAATCAGCCGAAAGACGTCCACTGCTGAACATAGGCCTCCCCCTTATACTTCCACAACGATCGGTCTTGTGCTGCTTGCATCCAACGGCTCCCTGCGATCTTCACAAGATCGTCTGTCCATCGTGAGGAGGGCCGTCCTACGCTGCGTTTTCCGGTTCGTGGTCGCCATTTGAGAACTTTTCTGCCCCAACGGCCATCGGTTCTCCGAGCTATGTGGCCGGCTCAATGCCACTTCAGCTTGCTGATTCTGAGAGCCGACGCGTCGGTAACTCCAGTTCTGCTACGGATGTGCTCATTTCTGAGCCTCGCAATCTCCGCAGAGAAACTTCGAGCATGGCTCTCTCCAGCGCACGCTGTGTAACCTTGAGCTTTCGTATGAGGCCCATAGTGAGGGACCACGTTTCTGTGCTGTAATTCATCACTGATAACCAGTGATCGGATAATCGGGCGCTTATATACCTAAACTTCTTTCCTTGAAAGAATAATATGGATATTCCTTCCTGAATTAATAAGTAATCCGGGATACCCGGGATTGAACAATTTAGTAAAAACAACTATAAGTAACATAATGAAAATATAGCAGTGGTTACTACTAAAAAAGTTCTCATTCATATTTTTTGTGAAAGATTTTATAATTATAATTTACTTTTGTACGAACATAAATGGTGCTACACATAAAATTACAATTGTTTCGATTCCATAAGTAGTTTAGGTTGCTGGCCTGTTACGAAACCAGTTTTCATAAAACTTTTATTGTAAATTAAAAGTTTCAATAGAATCGGCTTTTTAAATCTAAAAAAAAAATACAATAAGAGTTTAACAAGGAACAGCCGTCTTGAAAGTACGAGAGGGTATGTAAGCATTATTCAATGAAAATATATCATTATCACAACGAGTTCTAACTATATTTTGTATGCAGGTAACATATTTAGCAATCTCAGGAATTTCAAACGACTCCGGGATCCGGGGTTCTGAAAGGCATGTCCGTATTATTCATTTGTGGGAATAAAAATGAAGTTTAGGTATATTAGCGCCCGATTATCCGATCACTGCTGATAACACACACTGGTCTTGACACATTGAAGTATTTTGGACATGAAAATCTTTCGCTATTTCCCAAACGCGATCCAAGTTGGAGTCGACGAGAGACCTCTTTCTCGAAGTTGGATCAACCTAGCTGGACTGTTTGTCCTAGGTCCTCCTCAACAATTTCAAGAACCAAGCTCCCAGCGGAAAGTGGTTTGGGTACATTCGACATAATCGTCGTTTTGTCCATGTTCATTTTGACACCCACTGGTTGGCATGCTCTGTCGAGATGTTCAAGCATTGTGTTCAAGTCCTCCAGCGATCTCGCCATGATGACTATCATCGTCGGCAAATCGAAGGTGAGTGGTATACTCGCCGTTGATATTGATGACGTAGCCTTTCCAATCCAGTAGCTTGAAAACATCTTCCAATACAACGGTTTCGGAGAAACAACGTCTCCCTGTGTCACTCCTCTCTACAATTGGATAGGTTTCGTGCTCTGGTCCTGTAGTCGGATCGACATGGTCGCGTTTTCATATACACTCCTCAACACTTCCATGTAAGTGCCTATAATCAATGCCGCAGCGTATCTATGTCTATATACGAGTACTATTGGGGAAGCTTTAATTTTTCCAGCAGTAAAAGAAGTAATAAGCACTGTGCCCCATAAACCAGCTGCAAATATTACGAAAAATTTCTTTGAGCTATATTCTGAGCAAAGACGAATTGATGAGATGACAAAAATATTGAAGAATTATGGGGTCATAGGTTACAGGTTCTTGTTATGTCAACGACTTATATACAGATATAATATTTACATGGCCCTGACCCTAACATAGCACGTTACGTTAGGGACGTAATGATGCTAAGTTAATATAATACATATAGATGAATATTGGTAATACTTCCTTATGTATATCACCTCTGATTATTAAGGCTGCTATAGAACTCGCCCTTTTAAAAAAAATATATAAATACCGCAGGACAGCTTGGGGCGAGCTGTTGGTGCGTAAGTACACGGGTACCCAAGTGCTCCAGAGCCTTGTTCGGGGCCTTCGTCTCTGGGGTGTCTTCGTCGGTCGGAGTGGAAAGCCAAGCAGGCCCTCAGATCTCAGACAGAAGCAAGACTCTCAATTCCGGCTTGCCTTCATTGGCCGCCCAGAGAGGAGTCGATAGAGCATATTGCTTTATTAGGTGATACGCTCCAGGGGTGGAAGTGTTAAAGGGCATGACGTCGCGAGTAACTTCGGAGAAAGCGCAGCACACCTCTCGACACCCCCGAGTCACTCACACCGGTGTTGCCCCCGGCCGACTTTCTCTGGCATTCTCTGGGGTTTCCATCTAGTGAGTGGTGAGCAACCGCCTGCCTAAATTACATCAGCTTATGATAGCTATGGCAGGCGTCTGTCCCTCTTCAGCAATAGCCCAGTTCTACTAATGCCTCCATTATTTCCAATAGTCCCAATACCGTGACCTGTTCATGGGTATATCGTCCCATTATATCACAGCGGGTTCTTTTCCAAGGAGCGGAGAAAATGGTATGATTTTGTAATATTTGAGAGTAGCCAGTAGACAAAATGTGATCTCGGTGTTATCCTATCTATCTATTTATAACTTCACGCCAAATCCCAGGCAGGTAGGCTAAGAGAAAAAAAATATGGTATTCAAATTAATAAAGTGGCCATATGTTGCACGTGGCTCCTCAGATACGACTCTGAATTACTCTAAGAAGCAGTAGTTCAATGGACGCACTCGCTCCATCTCGGGGTATGGTTTCTTTGTACTATGGTTTCTTTCTACTACTATTAAAGCCAAATTGTGTAGCAGGGCATATTATAAAGTATCTGACTATATTAATGATAAAAAGGCCTGGGAGTGAGTCGATCCAATTATAATGTAATTAATAAAATATGTAAATTTGTTTGGATACCAAAAGAGGGATGCCTGAGTTTTTTGGCAGTATTTTTATCAGTGCTCACCTAGTCATAAACTGCACGGTAGGGAAAAAAATTGTGACGATTCCAAACAAATGTAGCCATTTTTACGGAATAAAAAGATTTTGACTTTGACTTTGTCTGGCTGGCTCCTCGGTTTAGATGCTTCAGTTAATAGATTAGTCTTACTTGTGACTTATATTTGTGACGCAATTTGCAACGGAAACATGTATATTTTGTATACATTTGTACTAAACGTGCGTACGAGCCTGCCATAAGACATATTTACCAAGTTATTATTAGGTGTGTCGTAACAAACTATTTTGAAGGATGCCCGTGAATAAGTTGCCTAAAAAGAATACTTTTAGTTTCGTGTTTATTTGATCTGATTATTTAGGGTATCTGCAAATTACTGTCTAGAATAGAACAGAGATCACTTAATTTATATTATGAAATGATAATGATAAATTAATTGCAGTTTGATTTTGTGTTTACAATGTAAGTATATTGTATCGATTATGCGATTAATATTTGATTATCATGTTGGCTTATTTTCATGTTTGTCATGCTTTGGATATTTTTAAGAGAGGTAGGGCGCATCAAAGCAGCCCCTTTGGGGAAGTACTTACCTGCACCTCACAGAAAACCTCAACCAAATAACAACTCCGTAGGGCGTCGTTGTGTGAGTGAGGTCACCAGTCCTAAAAAGTTGCCGTGTTAGCAGCAGGGCCTGCCGACGTCGTGTACAAGAACAACATTAACGCAGTATGTGGTTCAGAGAAGCTGCTCGACGATAAATAATTATTTTGATTATTTATTATTAATAAAGCAGCTAGTTATCTTATACACGAAGACTTTTCTATTTCGTCTCTGAAGGTGAACTGAGCATTCCCCTAACAAATGATTCAAATGTATCCTTTTTACATATATCAACAAATTGTAGAGCTATTTGTAATAGTTCAGTGTCATTTAAATTTTTAAAAGTGGCCGAATACAAAACGAAATTGGAAATAACTTCATTTCAGTCTACGTATAAATAATAAGTCAGGAAATGTAACTGTACTCAAAAAATTACCCAACGAAAATCGTGTACAAGTGGGCGGGGCTTAAAATAGTGTACACGCGTCGCTTAGTCGAACATTTTTTACGCAAGCGAGCACATGTCAAATCTTTGTGTACGTTTTCGTTTTTATCACTGTAAATCAACTAAAAATCATCATGATAGGTTGTGTTGTGAAGTGGTGCAGGAGCTATACAAGATTTAAATGTCCTGGGATCACTTTTCACTAGTAATAGTTGCTCAAATATAATTATAAACAAAAATGTTCAAATACGCTATTAAATCGAGATCGTCAATATTATGCCAAATGAAGTCAGTCAATTTTAGGCTTTAGATTTTTTTTCCTCTTGATAAAATATTCAAATAAAATTATCAAATATATTTTTATAACTAATACATTTTGCTTATTTTGTTTACTTTTAATTTTCCTACCGATTTAATTCGCCAAAATAACTGGATAGCTGCAGTTAGGCTAGAAAATCGTCAGACGTCAGCTGCAGAGGTCAGAGCATAGATAACAGAAGGGTCAGACGGTAGTCGCTCCAATATAAGCTGGACTCTCGTCACATCAAGATGTAACCCACTCCAGGGTCTCCAGGCTCCGTAGTGGATGCAACCGCTATTTACAGCTTGAAGAAGAAGGATATTTAAACTCATCGTTCAAATAATACTCGGCCGGGAATCAAACGCAGGACCTATGCGCAGAAGATAGCTACACTGCTAACTAGGCTATACGCGTTGTATAAGTAATATTGTCATAAATAATTATTCGTAGTGGAATTCCTATCAACTATGTTACGTTATGGCTGGCATGTAGGGAGATAAGTCCGCCATTGAATTTAAATTATATTCTTTAATTAGTTCTGTTTATTTTGTACAATAAATTGATCACATACATACATATTATGGCCTCATCATTTCACTTTTCTATTTAAATACCAATTTAGAAACCATTGGTATGTATAACAACTTAACAAATAATTGTAATTAAAACATAACAATAAAAGTCAATTTATTGTATAGCATGAAAAATATTATTTTATTGTATATTTGTTCCTTTTCACTTATAGCATAAAATCGTCCACGCCGCTATGACTCAACTGCTACCATTGGCATTACACTCTGCGCGCGAACCAATCTCTGTTCTTGTTTTGAAATTAAACCAATCACTAGACACGTGTATTAATGTAACCTAATTGATTCGTAATTTGAACATACGTCGTTTTGGTTTCACGTAGCGCCACTTTTTGTGTGGAACTTGTTCTGAGTTAGAGTTCCTGACTTATTATATATTAGTAGGTTTCAGTTGATTAATGTAATGATACTAATGATGTCCAATGCTCGATAAAATAGAATCGGAACATATGTAATTAATCCATCCATGTCGGTAGATGTAATAATTGAATAACTAATGTAAGACAAATATCACCTTAGTCTTCCTGCGACCACGGACGCTGCAAAGCGTTCGAAACGTCAGGTTCAACAAAATAAATAAAACACGCGATACTTCCGTTAAAAATTGTTTAATTCAACAAAAATAGCATCATAACGTCCTGCCCACCTAGCAGGGTTCAATGTTTTTAATGTTATCGAAATTGAAGACTCCCTTTCTTTATCAGATGTAAAACTTGATAGGTATTCCATCTTTTGATACTATGCCAAAAAATATAAATTTGTTGAACTGTTTCAAAAAGTTGTTGCACGTCAATAACCTCTCTTGCTATATCATTAAAGGTTTTTAAGTTATGAGCAGCACGGTGAACATATACCGCATTTGGCTTGATATTTTTTATGAGCCACCACCATCATATCCTTGTCATCGACACTTATTTGTATATATATTTTTGAGCTAAGGCAGTTTGGTCCTTAACTTCGTGAAATCCTAAAAATGAGTATTTAATGACGAGCCCCTTTGGGACTGTAAAGTTCTCATTTGATCTGTTTTTGGAATATCTCGAGTCGTATCGAATATGATAGAGTAAAACGGTGCGGCATTTATTTAATTTAGTAGTGCATTATCTATCTTTAAAACCTACAACAGGAAGGAGCTCATTTTGTATTTCTAGGCTTAAGTATTTTACCTTTATTTTACTTATTAATAATAACTCTACAATACTCAAAAAGTTCCCTGGGGAACTTGATCCATTGCTATCTGTCTTTTCTCTGTGGCCACGGAAGGCTAAATTACACGTTGAAAGTGTTAGTGTAACATCAAGGGATCTAGAGAGTACTTAGCTCTAACAACATTTGTCTCTCTTGATCATGGACTCTTGCTTCATCTAGCGTTCCATGTAACCGCTATTGTTGATACGTATAACAAGAATCTAGATGAATTTTCGATGTCTCGTGTCTTTCTATGACCTCTACAATATGTTTTCGTTCGTCATAGACTTTCATCCAAACATTTTGTTTTTTTAGATGCCCGATTTGCGAATAAAACACAATTTTTTGATTTGTTCACAATACGTCTTCCGAAGTATTACGGTATAGGATAGCCATGTACGTTCAAGTTTCACGCCAGACTTGGAAACAATATACTACTTGCATAGGTTGCATTGGTCTCGAAAGATTTGCCTTTTATTGCTGTCATCAAGTGATTGATTATTTAAAGGCGCTGTTATTATTGGTTGTGATGAGTTTTCAGAATTGATTCTTTGGTTTTGCAAATTCTCTTCTGTGCCCGATGTAGTTCGATCGTTTAAATCTGGTGAAATGGTAAATGTGTTTTAAGCGTTTCTGCTTTCAATATCCTCTTTGGGTTACGATGTCATCAGTATATCAACGTTTTTAAATGTGTTAATAGTTTTTAAAATGTTATCTAATTCGTCTTTTAATAGCTTATTTTCAAATCCTAAATTATCAATTTCTTGATTAGCAGATAACACAGTTCTTGAAAAAGCTTTTCAATATGTAATTTGAAATTTTGTTGTGAATTTTCTAGGTCAATGGATATGTTGTAGGTATACTACTAACATACTTCGTGGACACATTTTTTTTTAAGTAAATCACTAGTAGAAATTTTGCGCCTCATTTTACGTCTAATAACATCATCCGAAGACATTGTCACGCCCATCATTTGGGTAAATAATAATTATTATTATGATTATTACAAAACATCAGATTATTATAGTTATGGCAGCGCCTGTCCTTCTTCTGCAATAACCCAGTGCTAACTCCAGATCTCATTTTAATAGCCTACTTTTTTACGACATATTTCCAATAGTCCAAATACCTGCAATGATCTGTTTATTGGTATATTGTCCCATTGATATCCCCTTGAACAGGTCACCCATACAACATTACATCAGTCTTTTCTAAGGGGTCTCTACGTCTTGGATCCTTATCCCCGCGCACGGATATCAAATGACCGGGATTAATACCCGTGACTGAAAAGATATAATTATAATAATAATCAACAGAAGCAGGAATTAACTCCAAAATAGTGAAATGAAACACAAAAAGAAGTTGCAAATGTTGGAAGTGAGGTTTAACCTCGTTATAAATCGAAACAATGTGATAAAATAAATTGTGAGGGAGGAATAATTTGTTACTTATGTCATGACACCTTCACAATATTTTATTATCCTTATAGTAAAGTAATATTATAACTACACAAGATTAACGAGCTTCATTTGCACAAATTTTTTTTAGGATTAACGGTAGACAAACATGGTAATTGGAAAACGCATATAAATAATGTTTGTACAAAATTGGAAAGATTCGCATGTGTAATAAAACTTCTCAAGTGCACAGCAGGAACTAAATCTGCTTTGACTGCATACCACGGCTATCGCTTCGGTGCTTCGATATTATTTTTTCTCTTTGTTTTGGCACAAACAGTCATTATAAAACATTGTGTTAGTTGACAAATCACTTAAATACTAGACATTGAGTGCCGATATTTTTTTTCATATATTATTAAAAACACGTTTATGTGCAGACAAGTGCTGGAGCTCGCGCTTCGCGCAAATCCCACCACTACTTTTACGCTTTTGTTATTACTGTTCTATACAAATGACCGATGACTGTAATTACAACCTGGAAGTACAAAATGTACTTTTTTAAATACTTCCGGTTATCAAATTAACTCCATTTTGATACCATTAGAAAGATGGAATTTAGTTTGACTTTCTGGTGAAAACCGCATCTCAATCGCATTTATAGTTTTATTTCTAGAGGCCAAAATGTCAGTGCAGAGAAATAGAGGGAGAAACTGTACTATTTTATGGGTTAGGGATAAGTAGGTAGGTTACTTGTCACCATTTACACAATTATTGTTTATAATAATTCTCGGACAAGAAATTAAGTAATTGATGAATTACTTGGTTTTAAGAAATTCATCACTGTTACACATCATTTTTAGGGTTCCGTACCAAAGGGTAAAACGGAATTGAATTAAACAATTTTTAACGGAAGTATCGCGTATTTTGTTTATTTTGTCCGTGGTCGCAGTCTTCCTGCGACCACCGACGCTGCAAAGCGTTCGAAACGTCCGAAATAAACAAAATACGCGATACTTCCGTTAAAAATTGTTTAATTCAATGTGTAACAATCGCGAAAACCTAAGACAATACTGGGTAAAACGGAACCCTATTACTGAGGCTCCGCTGTCCGTCCGTCCGTCCGTCCGTCACCAGGCTGTATCTCATGAACCGTGATAGTTAGACAGTTGAAATTTTCACAGATTATGCATTTCTGTTGCCGCTATAACAACAAATACTAAAAAATAGAATAAAATAAATATTTAAGGGGGCTCCCATACAACAAACGTGATTTTTTTGCCGTTTTTATAGATAATGATACGGAACCCTTCGTGCGCGAGTCCGACTCGCACTTGGCCGATTTTTCGTTTTTTTTTTTTAAGATATGACAAATAATGTTTCTATATTACGCTATTGGTATAACTTCTTACAAATTGCTTTTATAAATAAATTTTTAGATATGTGCAATGGGTCTAACTCAGAGAATTTGGCGTTAAACATTTTTAGACTACGATACGAATAACAGTTGCGTGTATAGTTTTTTTTTAAATCGAGGAGAGGAGGTGCAAACATACAATTTTTAGGACGTGCGAGGCGGCACGGCCTACGGGTCCCGCGCAGAATGTGCACTTCGCAAAATGAGCACTCACCTCAAAATACACTTTTCGCAGAATGTGCATTTCTCACAAGGGGCACTTCGCAAAACGAGCATTTCGCAAAATGAGCACTTCGCAAAATGTGCACTTTTCTAGGATATGACTAAATGTGATCTGTGTAAGGATTATTCCCAAATTAAAAAAGATATGTACTGTATCATATGGGTACTGGGTATTGAAAATAAAATAAACACTTTTACAAAGTAATCATTTATTTTTAAAAGACAAGTATTAATTAAGTCCAGACTAGGTTACCATCGTCAATTAAATACCCTAAATAAAGTTTTTACGTATAAGTAAGTATTTGTATAAAAAAGATACGATAAACGTATTGGAATTATACCTACACATCATCCTTACAAAAAATAATTACTTATTATAAATCAGAAACATTTGCTTTCTTATATTTTTTACTCGTATTTTTACAAAAAAACAGAATAAAGAATAAGAATAACACTATAAACTTGTTTACAAATATTAATATTACATTTTAGATCAATCAATAAGTATAATAATAATATTATGCTAATCTCACCTATTTTACAAAAAAAATACTGTGAAGCAGGTAATTAAGTATGGAATAATTTTAACATATTACTACAATTCCTTCAAAAACTGCAAAAAAATAACTTTTTTTAAAAACTTAGACAGTGTTATTTTACCGTTTTCTAATGTAACCAACAGTATTTTATATTTGCGATCAAAATCAATATCTTTTTGTTTGCGATTTCTTTTAACATTCGTAAATAAACTGTCACGTATACGACGGTCCCAATACTTGCTTTCTTTTTTTAATTTGTGAATAAACATGTATGGGTTAGGATTTTTGGGTATGCGAGCATTGACACGGTGATGCCACGCTTCTAAGGCGTTGTCCTATGCCTTTGATTTGCACAGCTCAGAATCGATGGCTACCATTTTTGGGTACCATGTTTTTTCGTAGTAATTTTGAAATCGCCTCATTTCTGAGGTTTCTGGGGCACGATTTAAAATATAGTCCCAGGCAGTTGGAATGTAGTTTGCTGGAACTAATGCTATTATAGAGCACATCCGAGCGATATTTCGTCCTTCTTTTGATGCTAGCTATTTGATGCTTTTAGCTTTTTTCCAAATAGCGGCATTGTAATGACGATAACATCCACTTAGTTTGGCCGCCGGGAAAACTGATTTGACTGCATTATGCTGTGCTATTTCATAATCTGACTTAAATGATTTAATGTTCATTCCAATTTTTTCCTTCAATATCTACGTCTGCTGCGTTTTATTAGGGAGCAAGGCATATATAACAGGTACTATATTAGTAACCTTTTCACATGATTTCAAATCTAAATGGATCGTAAACAATTGATAAAAAGGGCGTAGAGCAGATTGAAATGTCCCATCAGCATAATATGATCCAGGTGCTCTTATTAGTTTCTTTGCCGTACTAGTCGCAAATATGACAATTTTGTCTTCTTCACCATCCTCACAAAGAAAAAAATTTCTCCCTAAAGCTTCTGGTATATGTACACTCGCAGGTGTATTATGATGTAATAGGTTAGTGTTTAAAAATTTTTTGCGTGCCCTGTACAATGTGTCCCTCACAGAATCAAAAGTTGGCAAAAAAGTGTGATGTTTAGTTGGTATATCTTGTCTTAACTTCATTTCATTCTCCTCGAATATTTTTTGTACAGAATCAAAACTATCATACACAGCTTTTTTGAGAAATATATGTTGATTTATTCTATTTTTTACATCACGCCCATCACATGAATGTTGAGTTTTTCTAATAATAATTTTCCTTGTTTCATCAAATGTTGCAGAAGCACTGCACGTCTTCCTGTTTACATATTGCCACAACGTATTCCCGTTTTTATTTATTTTCTTTTTGTTGTATCTTTTGTCACCACAAACAAGAGTTACAGCACCTTTTTGATTAGAGTAAAATTGAAAATTTTCTTGACTCATTATTATATTTAATTTAAACCCGTATTTGACACAAAGTACTTGGAATAAATTATTTGCAACTACATAATAATATAACAGCAACATACATAATTAAGACATCGCACACACGTCACTATTTTTTTAAACTACCGTCGCAGTAGTCTAATCTTGTCAGTTATTTTTTTACCTACCCTCATACTAGTACTTTTTAACATCAATATGTTGCCAGTGTAAAAAAAATATTTAATTGGTAGCTTAAAAGCTTCTATTTTGGGATTAATAATTTATAATAATAATTTTTCGTAAGGATGATGTGTAGGTATAATTCCAATACGTTTAACGTATCTTTTTTATTCAAATACTTACTTATACGTAAAAACTATATTTAGGGTATTTAATTGACGATGGTAACCTAGTCTGGACTTAATTAATACTTGTCTTTTAAAAATAAATGATTACTTTGTAAAAGTGTTTATTTTATTTTCAATACCCAGTACCCATATGATACAGTACATATCTTTCTAATTGTGTGTTGTTTTTGTGTCGAACACACTCTTCCATCACAAGGATATTCACACTTACACATGGAGACGGAATGAACAGAAAAGTGTGATTGATTTGATTTTGATAGATGGACGCCTCCGAAAGTCGTTAATGGATACAAGAGCCTTCAGAGGTCCCACTCTTGAAACGGACCACTATCTGGTGATAAGCCGATTTGTGAGCCTTTTCAAGAAGTGGAGGCACTGGCGAGTGCGTATTCCTTTCGGAGACCATGAAAGAATAAGAAGTGAAAAATTGGAAGATGAAAGTGTGAGGAGTACGTATGTACGTCTAGTCAGTGAAAGACTTGCGAACGCGAGTCTTTCCGACTCAGATGTAGACGAATGTTGGAAAGTTCTGAAAGAAAGTATGGTGGACAATGTGAAAGAAGCATGTGGATGCGCAAAGAGACGTAGAACACTGAGAGGAGATGCCTGGTGGGATGCGGAGGTTCAATCCTCCGTGGAAAAAAAGAGGAAAGCGTGGCTGGATTACGTATCATCTTTGCAACAGAGTGATGGTATGAAAGAAATGAAGAAAGAAATATACCGTCGATGCAAGAATGACTCCAAAGCTTTAGTGAAAGAGAAGCGTGAAAGACTACATATGATTGAGGAAGAGAAGCTGACGAAGAACTTCGAGGCAAATACCAAACTCTTCTGGAGAGAGGTAAAGAAGTCTCGAAGTGGTTCGTCAGCATCCAGAATGGACAAGATGTACAACATGTAAAGCTGGTGGCATTCTTGCTAACACTCAGGAAGTGTTAGAACGGTGGAGTGAATATTTTAGAGAAATGTATGATTATGTCCATGACGCTGGCATTGTGAATGAGTCTGTGATTGACTCGGCATTGCCAGCGTACCATGAAGACATTACTATGGATGAGATTGAATGGTCGATACGAAGTTTGAAAGATGGAAAGTCAGCGGGAATCGATATGGTAACAGCTGAGATGATCAAGCTAGGTGGTACCTGCGTTAGGGACGCCTTCTGGTTTTTGAGCAAATTATGCTGGAGAACCGGAAGGGTCCCGAGCGATTGGAGACGCGCAGTCATCGTGCCCTTGTATAAAGGCAAGGGCTCACGTATGGACTGCGCCAACTATAGGGCCATCAGTTTGATCAGCTTAGCAGCTAAAGTGTATGGAAAAATCATTGAAAGGAGAATGAGGGTGAAATCCGATGGAATGCTTTGGGAAGCACAGGGTGGATTTCGAAGCGGCAGAGGATGTACGGATCAAGTTTTTTCACTCCGCAACATCGTAGAGAAGCATCTGGCTTTGGACCAGAAGGTTTTCTGCGGTTTTGTGGACTTTGAGAAAGCATTTGATAGAGTTGTGCGAAAGAATCTCTGGAACATTTTGCCCGGATATGGGGTTGACGGTGACCTACTCCGTGCTGTGCAATCCACTTATGAGGATTGTACAGCATGTGTGCGGGTGGACGGCAGCTTGTCGTCCTGGTTTGATGTCAACATTGGTGTCAAACAGGGATGCGTGCTGTCGGCTCGGCTGTTCATCCTGTATCTGGACAGTTGTCTTCAGAGAATAAGAAATATGAATGTGGGAATGCGAATGGGTGACTCAGTGGTCAACTGCCTGCTTTATGCAGACGATGCGGCATTAATAGCAGAATCACCATCCGAACTGCAAACACTAGTTACAACAATGAAAGATGATTGTATGAAGATAGGCTTACAATTGAATGTGAAGAAAACCAAGATAATGGTATTTGAAAGAGAGACAACCAGAACGAACACTAGGATTATGGTTGATGATGTAGTGTTGGAGCAAGTAAATGAGATTGTATATCTTGGAAGTGCTTTTAGCAGCAATGGAAGGTACACCGCTGATGTGGAGAGATGAGTGAGTGCCGGGAATAGGGTGAATGGAGCGTTGAGTAAACTTCTAGGCAGCCGAAATCTAAGCCAGAAGGCACAGCTCGCTGTACACAACGCGGTGCTAATTCCAACGCTAACCTATGGAAGTGAGAGCTGGGTATGGCAGAGAGAGCATGAAAGTAGAATAAATGCGGTCGAGATGCGAGCATTGCGCAAAATTTGTGGCGTAACGCTTGCTGACCGCGTTCGTAATGAAGACGTGAGAGAAAGAGTTGGTCTAAAAGAGAGTGTCGGTGTTAAGATAAGAAAGGGCATGCTCCGTTGGTTCGGACATGTAGAAAGAATGCGGGACGAAAGAATGACGAAACAGATATACAATGCAAAAGTGGAATGATGCAGGAGCCGAGGAAGGCCGAGACTAACCTACCATGACCAAATTGGTCGTGTTTTATCAGAAGGTGATGTCAGAAGCCCCAGGAACCGGCGAGCGTGCATGAAAAGAGCTATGAATGTCACAGAAGCGAGTGAAGTATGCAAGGACCGCGTCTTATGGCGCTCGGTTCTCTCTACCCCGCAAGGGACTTGGCGTGAAGATACAGATCTTTTTTAATTTAGGACTTATCCTTACACAGATCACATTTAGTCATATCCTAGAAAAGTGCACATTTTGCGAAGTGCTCGTTTTGCGAAGTGCCCCTTGTGAGAAATGCACATTCTGCGAAAAGTGTATTTTGAGGTGAGTGCTCATTTTGCGAAGTGCACATTCTGCGCGGGACCCGGCCTACGGTTGGGCGTGTTGAAGCTTATGGAAGCCAGCATATTTGGGCAATCAAATTGATTGTTTAAAATTTTATAAATAAATAAGATGTCAAACAACTTACGACGATTTTGTAAACTATGTAATTTGAAGTGACGTAGGGAATCGGAGTAGTTGTTTACAATGCGGCCTGCACGATAACTTACAATGTGTATGGAAACTTTCTGAATTTTTTCAATTCGATCTATATGTAGCAGGTAAGATGGGGACCAGACTATGCTTCCAAAATCTAGAATAGACCTAACAAGCGAGAAGTAGAGTAATTTGATTGTTTTGACATTTGAGAATGGTTTAGTGACTAAAACCTAAGTTTTTATATGCCCTTTGAGTAATAGCGTCAATGTGTAAATTGAATGACAGCTTGTCGTCCATCGCAATACCCAAATCTCTCTTGTGTTCTACTCTCGGTATGGCTTGATGTTGTGGAGAATTCCACCGATGTACGTGAAGCTATTGCAAGCCACAAAGGCCGTCGCTGGTATCGCTCCCTTAGAATCATGCAGGCCGTTATTCAAGAAATTTAACGTTTTGACGCTAACTGGATTATATATATAGGTATATCAATGCTGTTATTTCGTAAAACTATATCCTATTTTTTTTAATATCAAACCAGTGATTCCAAAACGTGGACCTAGAAATCCGACGTTACTGCTGAGCCCGACGTGTAAAGGCACAGTGTTTGATCATTAATTATTTTTGACAATAAAAATACTGCTGCATAATTCTGCCGGTCGACTTGAAAATGCTTAGTTTTAAATTATTTAAGCGCAAATTATTTAAATGGCCTAATTGATAAGTGTTTTATGACATGAATGAATTCTTTGAGACAAAAACTGACATGTCTTGTTCAACAATTCTATTCATTTATTATGTTAATTTATTAATATCATTTTAATTCTATTACAATTAAATAAATTTATGCTTGCCTATTGTAAAGAGGCGGGAAATTAATGTATGACCATGGCAAATCAATATTTCATTTAAAATTTTTCACAATGCGGTATTAAGTCACAGATTTGCAGGCTCATAAATTAATATAATTAGCCATTTTATTGTTTATGCCAGTTCACGCATACCAAACTTTAAACACATTTTACTTGATACTTGTTACATATAACGAGTAGATATAACAGTTCCACTTCTATATTAATTCAATTGGTTATGTTTACAATTTTGTGCACTACTGACGAGACAAAAGATTACTTTATTTTTATTTACAAAAAATACACGAATTCAATATTTACTATGGTAGCTGTCAATTCTTCCAAGTATACGGCCCACCTGTGTAGGTAGGTGTAGGGCGTATCAAACCAGCCCGTCTGGGGAAGTAAGTACCTCTACCTCATAGAAAACCGCAGCCAAATAACAACTCCCTAGAGGGTTGTTGTGTTCCTGCGTGTGAGTGAGGTCACCAGTAAACTCCCAAGGAGTTGCTGTGTAAGCAGCAGAGGGGGCATCGCGCAAGTGATACTTAATATATCGCAATCGGAAATAGGCTACGGTACCCGTTTTACATCAGGTGCGCCGTATGCTTGTATGCCTCCCGACGTAGTATAAAAAAAAAAAGAAAAAAATAAGCTGGTCTGTTGAGCCACCGGGAGGCGCGCGGAGGAGGTCGCGGCCCGCGGCTGGTGTTCATTACATATTAAAAACAAAAAACGTGGCGGCGCACTTGTTCCATTTCATTACATGTACATGTCCCACCACCAACCCATGGCTCCACCGACCTTACGGTCATTTGAGCCGAATCGCGGGAGATGCAGCACGGCACATGCTGCTCTGAGGCTCTTCGCCGTGCCGTGGGCATTTGCTTGACTCCCTACAAATTATTTGTCTCTGTCCACATGTCTCTGTTTACGCCTTCTCCCCCTTCTGGGGCGGCAACACGTTTACGCCTTCGCTACCGTCCGAAGGCGCTCGTGGGTATTCCGGTCTTCATTAATCGTTGCGCTCTCCCTCCTCCCGCTCTTGTGCCTTCTCGGCCTTTTCTTCGGCGCTCCTGCGCGCGAACCACGCGTGGGCGAACCCGCGAAGTTCCCCGGCGACGACACAAGGTCCCCGAAGTAAACCGGTCCCTCCTCCTTGCTGCGCTGAATCCCATCCATCATTCTGTCACGCAGATCGGCATACTTTGGACAGGACCACAAGACGTGGTTCCTGTCCTCCTCGCTTTCACCACACAAACACATGCTGCTCTCACAACATTCATGTACAGGTATGTATGTATGTAGTGCACCGCGGCCGTGTCCGTGGAGCCCTTGTTACATGTACACCATCGCACGATTTAAAGTAAGTTGGAGGCCGCAGAGCAGTCCGCCCCCTCAGGCTGAGAACGACAACTTCCTAAAACGACAACTTCCTAAAACGTTTAGTGCAAAATAGACAAATTCCGAAAATGACAACTTCCTAAAATGACAATTTCCGAAATTGACAAATTCCGAAAATGACAACTTCTTAAATCATCGCAGAACAGCTTATAGATTATTTATTGGGCGGGATTTTATCTTTAGTGTTACAAAGTGATTTGAGTGAATTACGGGATTTGAGAGCAACATGTATGTTATTTTTTCTAAATATGTGAACTATTTTGTCAGTGATTTTTCCCAGGTATGACAAACACGCAGTGTATTTATTTATCGAAATATATGGAACCGCGTATAATAGTATGTTAACGATACTACTCGTCTTTTTACGCAATATTAAATTTTACATACCATAGACAAAGGTTTAAAACTAAATATTGGGGACATAAAAATTCTAAAATTACTCTCATGAACAAATAGACTGACGTAAACAATTCCCCACTTTTAAATATCTTTTCGCTCACACCATCCACCCCCACCCTCAATTCAATATAAGGAACGGCACTGCGATGGATTTGTCACTTATTTTTCTTACGATTAACGTCTACAACGCCTGATGATGTGTGTGCGCCGTGTCGCAGCGACGATCAGGCCAGTCGTGGCAGCGACGGTGGTGGTGGATTGCGTTGCAATGCGGATTCTGTTCCAGATGGCGGACGACCGCAGCAGCCAAGGCAGAGACTACCGGAGCAGCCAAGGCAGCGTCGGCATGTTGCATTTACTAACAGTAGTGGGTGGGTGCCGGCCGGCGCTAGGCCGTATGAACTAATTGGTGGCGGAAGCACACAAAGCAGGTTAGATCAAATTGCATGTAAATTTGACTTTCGCAAAATAACGCCTGAACCTATTAAATACTTTGAAATTAAACTATTTTTAACGGAAGTATCGCGTGTTTTATTTATTTTGTTGAAACCTGACGTTTCGAACGCTTTGCAGCGCTGCAAAGCGTTCGAAACGTCAGGTTTCAACAAAATAAATAAAACACGCGATACTTCCGTTAAAAATAGTTTAATTTCAATGTGTAACAATCGCGAAAACCTAAGACAATACTATTAAATACTTTTTAAATATGCCAGTGGTAAGACCCCTGGACCAAGAGAACGAAATAGCACATTTATCACTGAGTTTCAATGAGGCACGAAAAGTAAAGTGCACTTCACTCGAGTATGAATTGTTTGTTTGTTTGTAGATACCTTTAAAAAGTACGTGTACAAGTGACAAAAAGTGGCCAAGTGCGAGCCCGACTCAACCATAAAGGTTTTCAACCATGAAGGGTTCCGTAGTAGCAAGTAATATTTGACTTGATGTTTGTGTTGCAAATTTGAATTAGTGTTTTTGTTTGTGTGAATGACAAAGTTGTCGTTTTAGGAATTTGTCATTTTCGGAATTTGTCAATTTCGGAAATTGACATTTTAGGAAGTTGTCGTTTTAGGAATTTGTCATTTTCGGAATTTGTCAATTTCGGAAATTGACATTTTAGGAAGTTGTCGTTTTAGGAAGTTGTCATTTTCGGAATTTGTCGTTTTAGGAAGTTGTCGTTCTCAGCCTGAGGGAGTCCGCCGGGGAAATATCCGCCCCTCGCTGGTAACCACTGCTAAATAAGAAGTTTGAAGAAGAAGCTTGTTGCGGGTGAGTGAGGTTACCAGTGAGCTCCTGAGGAGTTGCTGTGTTAGCGGCGAGGTTGGCTACGCCCGAGCAATACGTCCTGTTTGGCAAGCGTTCGTAGGCTACGACGCAGTGCTCGCCCCAACGCTGACGAGGCGAGAGCGAGTGCGAGGGCGAGTGGTGGCGACTCGCGGACAGCGCGCGAACTGCACGCGAACTACACGGGCCGACCGGTTGGAAGCTTTTTATTTGAGAGTGACGTCGGGAGCCTGAAGAAGCGGCGAGCGTGCACGAACACGAGGCAAGAGTCTGCGGACCTCAGTTTTTTAAGGACTGAGTTATGCCGGGTCAAGTTCTTCTGCCTATCTCGTAAGGAATTTGGCGTGAAGATATTGATATACAGATAGACAGATAACTTCAACCTCTACTCGCGATCTGGACTTGAACTCGCTGAACACCATCCGTATGTATGTCCGGCCGGTCGCGCTCCACTCCGGCGCGGCGCGGCGCCGCGGCGGTACGGCACGCTCGGCCGGCGCTGGACGTCGTCGACGAAGGCGGGCACGCGGCCGCGCGGACTGAATACGACCTGCATGGACGGATGATGATGATGGGCCGACGACCAGTGGCGGCTGGTGGGTTATCGAACTGGTGGTGCACTTTATTTGCTCACTAAGTATTAATATTAGAAATTGCAACAAAACAACAATTTATATAAAATATGTAAATTAAAAAAATTACAATTACTTAATATATACAAACAATAATTAACGCGTCACAGATACAGCGAAACTATACCATACTATACTGATAAGGAGAGGTCCACCATGGCCGTCGTCCATCGATGTATATGGATGCGCCCTTCCAATACAAAACACTCTTTAGAAACGTACCCAGAGGCCCACCTTGGTTTAGTTTGCCACGTTTCTATCCGAGAAACCGCGGTTTAATGAGGCCCGGAATGCACCAATCAGGAGTATGTATGTATGTATGTATATCTTCACGCAAAGTCAATTGCGGGGTAGGCAGAGAGAACCGAGCGCCATAAGACGCGGTCCTTGCATACTTCACTCGCTTCTGTGACATTCATAGCTCTTTTCATGCACGCTCGCCGGTTCCTAGGGCTTCTGACATCACCTTCTGATAAAACACGACCAATTTGGTCATGGTAGGTTAGTCTCGGCCTTCCTCGGCTCCTACATCCTTCCACTTTTGCATTGTACATTCTGTGTACTAAGTATCGGGAATTTGTCAATAAAACAAAAAATACAAATTATTCATCTAAATTTATTTTATCGCCTTCAAAGTAGGCCCCATCGCTTGCAATACAACATCTCCACCGCTTCACCCAGTCTTCCATACATTTTTCATAGGCTATTTGCGGTATGGCCTTTAGCTCATTCAGCGAATTTTCTTTTATGGCTTCTATCGACTCAAAACGTTTTCCTCGAAGTGGTAATTTTAACTTGGGAAATAAAAAAAAGTCAGACGGAGCCATATCAGGTGAATACGGTGCTTGGTCGAGAACTTTTGTTGAATTTTTCGCTAAAAACTCTTTCACTATAATGGCTGTGTGTGATGGTGCATTATCATGGTGCAGCATCCATGAGTTGTGTTGCCACAAATCTGGACGTTTTCGGCGGATACTCTCACGCAAACGCTTCATGACGCCTAAATAATATTCTTTATTCACTGTTTCTCCCTCTGGAAGGAATTCGGAGTGAACCACACCACGGTAGTCAAAAAAAACTGTCAGCATCACCTTGATTTTGGAGCGACTTTGCCGCGGTTTTTTGGGTTTCGGCTCGTTTTCGAGACGCCATTCTGAAGACTGTTGGCTTGTTTGCATGTCGTACTCATAAACCCATGTCTCGTCGCCAGTTATTATACGTGTCATAAAGGTCGGATCCGTAGAAGCTCGGGAAACCATGTCTTCAGCGACATGCTTTCGCTGCGCTTTTTGAACAAAATTGAGCTCTTTTGGAACTAGTCGAGCGGCGACGCGTTTCATGCCTAAAATGTCAATGAGAATGTTGTGGACGGACTTAAAAGATATGTTCACCTCACTAGCCAACTCTCTCAGACTCATACGTCGATTTTCGAGCACTAGCTTCTTGATTCTGTCGATGTTTTCTCTGGTCGTAGCGGTTGAAGGTCTACCAGAACGAGGCAAGTCTACTACTACTTCTCGGCCTTCTTTAAAAGCCTTATACCATTCATAAGCCCTTGTTTTCGATATACACGATTCGCCGTAGGTATTTCGCAACATTTTTAGTGATTCACCACATGAAATATCATTTGAAACACAAAATTTAAGGCACACTCTTTGTTCAACAATATTTTCCATTGTAAAAATCGCCGAGGACTCAAAACGATGACCAACAAAAAGTGTAGTTTAAAACAAATTAAATGACAGATCCCGCTCAAATTTTGCGCGCTAAATCAGTACAGTGCTACCAACATGCAGTAAAAAAATTAGAACGACCTCTTTTACGCGGGTCTTTTTATTGACATATTCCCGATACTTTTTACACAGAGTAGTATATCTGTTTCGTCATTCTTTCGTCCCGCATTCTTTCTACATGTCCGAACCAACGGAGCATGCCCTTTCTTATCTTAACACCGACACTCTTTTAGACTAACTCTTTCTCTCACGTCTTCATTACGATGTCAGCAAGCGTTATGCCACAAATTTTGCGCAATGCTCGCATCTCGACCGCATTTATTCTACTTTCATGCTCTCTCTGCCATACCCAGCTCTCACTTCCATAAGTTAGCGTTGGAATTAGCAACGCGTTGTGTACAGCGAGCTGTGCCTTCTGGCTTAGATTTCGGCAGCCTAGAAGTTTACCCAACGCTCCATTCACCCTATTCCCGGCACTCACTCGTCTCTCCACATCAGCGGTGTACCTTCCATTGCTGCTAAAAGCACTTCCAAGATATACAATCTCATTCACTTGCTCCAACACTACATCATCAACCATAATCCTAGTGTTCGTTCTGGTTGTCTCTCTTTCAAATACCATTATCATGGATTTCTTCGCATTCAATTGTAAGCCTTTCTTCATACAATCATCTTTCATTGTTGTAACTAGTGTTTACAGTTCGGATGGTGATTCTGCTATTAATGCCGCATCGTCTGCATAAAGCAGGCAGTTGACCACTGAGTCACCCATTCGCATTCCCACATTCATATTTCTTATTCTCTGAAGACAACTGTCCAGATACAGGATGAACAGCCGAGCCGACAGCACGCATCCCTGTCTGACACCAATGTTGACATCAAACCAGGGCGACAAGCTGCCGTCCACCCGCACACATGCTGTACAATCCTCATAAGTAGATTGCATAGCACGGAGTAGGTCACCGTCAACCCCATATCCGGGCAAAATGTTCCAGAGATTCTTTCGCACGACTCTATCAAATGCTTTCTCAAAGTCCACAAAACCGCAGAAAACCTTCTGGTCCAAAGCCAGATGTTTCTCTACGATATTGCGGAGTGAAAAAACTTGATCCGTACATCCTCTGCCGCTTCGAAATCCACCCTGTGCTTCCCAAAGCATTCCATCGGATTTCACCCTCATTCTCCTTTCAATGATTTTTCCATACACTTTAGCTGCTAAGGTGATCAAACTGATGGCCCTATAGTTGACGCAGTCCATACGTGAGCCCTTGCCTTTATACAAGGGCACGATGACTGTGCGTCTCCAATCGCTCGGGAGCCTTCCGGTTCTCCAGCATAATTTGCTTAAAAACCAGAAGGCGTCCCTAACGCAGGTACCACCTAGCTTGATCATCTCAGCTGTTACCATATCGATTCCCGCTGACTTTCCATCTTTCAAACTTCGTATCGACCATTCAATCTCATCCATAGTAATGTCTTCATGGTACGCTGGCAATGCCGAGTCAATCACAGACTCATTCACAATGCCAGCGTCATGGACATAATCATACATTTCTCTAAAATATTCACTCCACCGTTCTAACACTTCCTGAGTGTTAGCAAGAATGCCACCAGCTTTACATCTTATCTTGTCCATTCTGGATGCTGACGAACCACTTCGAGACTTCTTTACCTCTCTCCAGAAGAGTTTGGTATTTGCCTCGAAGTTCTTCGTCAGCTTCTCTTCCTCAATCATATGTAGTCTTTCACGCTTCTCTTTCACTAAAGCTTTGGAGTCATTCTTGCATCGACGGTATATTTCTTTCTTCATTTCTTTCATACCATCACTCTGGTGCAAAGATGATACGTAATCCAGCCACGCTTTCCTCTTTTTTTCCACGGAGGATTGAACCTCCGCATCCCACCAGGCATCTCCTCTTAGTGTTCTACGTCTCTTTGCGCATCCACATGCTTCTTTCGCACTGTCCACCATACTTTCTTTCAGAACTTTCCAACATTCTTCTACATCTGAGTCGGAAAGACTCGCGTTCGCAAGTCTTTCACTGACTAGACGTACATACGTACTCCTCACACTTTCATCTTCCAATTTTTCACTTCTTATTCTTTCATGGTCTCCGCAAGGAATACGCACTCGCCAGTGCCTCCACTTCTTGAAAAGGCCCACAAATCGGCTTACCACCAGATAGTGGTCCGTTTCAAGAGTGGGACCTCTGAAGGCTCTTGTATCCATTAACGACTTTCGGAGACGTTCATCTATCAAAATCAAATTAATCACACTTTTCTGTTCATTCCGTTTCCATGTGTAAGTGTGAATATCCTTGTGATGGAAGAGCGTGTTCGACACAAGGAGGTTTCGTTCGTTACATACGTCTAAAAGTAATTTACCAGCATCGTTCACTCTCTTATCTCCGTATGGACCAAGCACAGCCTCATAACTGCTTCGTTTGGTCCCAACCCATCCATTCAGATCACCACACATAATTATCCGTTCATTCGCGTCGGCCAAATCCAGAATACCCCTTACAGTCTCCCAAAACTTCTCGAGCTCCTGGGGATCAGCAGAGCTCACAGGAGCATATGCTGCAACTAAAAACACTCGCGTAATCCCCAGTTTTATCATAACCTAGAGAAGTCTTGGACCTACTAAATCGTAATCTTCCACCACACCAGCGGCCAAGCGAGATGAAAGCACGACACCTACACCAGCGCTGGCATGAACGTCCTGGTCCACCCCGGACCACAGGGCCATCATGCCACCGGGCAGATCTTCGGTGTCGCTTCCCTTTCGCTTGGTCTCTGACATACACAAAGCATCTAGGCATCTCACGTTCATTATATCTATCAACTCATTCATCTTATCTTTTAGACCACCTCTCACATTCCATTTGCCTATACGACACTCAGCTCTCCTCGACCCGCCGGGATGGGCGTTGCGTGGTGGGTGGCGCCCCCCACCACCGCATGCCTTAGATTTCGCACCGACGGGGGCGGATCGGTGCGCGTCGCCTCCGGGGGACGCCCTAATCCGCGCGTCTGTGCGGTTTGGGTCCAGAATTGCAGTCCAAGTGTTGGACTGGCAGGGTCGCGGCGTGCACGCTTCTGGTACCGACCCCTAATTTGTTGATTTGGAACAATGAAGGAACGGAGTCGGTTTCAAAGGAATAAATAAATAATAAAAAAATATCAATTCGTTAAAAAAAAAATTTCAAAATCTATACATATTTGTATTTTGTAGTGTATTATTTATATACAATATTAGCTGGTCTTGAATTTATTATATAATCAATACATTAATGTATCGATTTCAATTACATATACAGAATTAAGTAATCTAAGTGACAATATGACCTTAGGTCCTGCGAGGCTTAAAATAACTTGTACTACTATGGATGCCTGTACTTATAGGTAATTATTTACATTACATATTTATCATCAATTTTGTAAGGTATGAGTACATGGTACTGTTCGGTTAGAAATATTTGATCATATGAAGGTGCTTTCATATGTCTTGAATTATACTAACCACCTCGTAGAACAATGCAGTTGGCATTATTTTACGAGGAGATCTGTCATCGCTCGTATCTATTACAAAACTCCTGACATTGTAGATCTCAAGATGCGTGTTCGATGCTAGTGGTCACCATATTGTAGCAACTGAGACAGGTCAATGCATACATACATGTAAAAGGGATAAAGCTCTCCACACACCCCTGTGGGCGGATTCTACTAAAAACTGCAACTGCACTGCAGCGCGGCGTGTGTCAAAATGCGTACATTTTGACGTTTCGGTATTCTGTTAAACGATCTGACAGCAGCGACGTTGCAGTAAATGAATAGGTATTCTGTTAAAAAACCTGCACTGCAACTGCACGTTTCCTGCAATATAATCGTATTCTGATAAATTGTTTTGACATTTGTATACCAGTGACAGATGTTTTAAAGGAGTTTACTTGCAGTTTTGTTAACGTTACTCTTGAGCAACTTTTACGAAGTGAAATTAATATTCTGAGGCGGTGAATTATATTTGCTTTGTTTTGGGAGATGTTTGTGGATAAATATAATTAAGTAAAGCTTCTTTTCGGTTAGAAATACCTCCACTCCGGCAACCAAGGTCAATAGTGAAACTATAGGAGTCAACATTAAATAAAAATTCAGTTTTATTAGATTGAAATATGGCAACATTTCAGGTTTTAAGTAGTTTACTTGCAGGATACGCACAGTTGCAGCGTAGTTGCAGTGCAGCATACGCGCAGTTGCAGTGCAGGATTTTTTAGTAGAATACACCTATCGGCACTGCACTATTCCTGCACGACTCAAGTGACAGGCGTAAACGTGCAGTTGCAGTTATTTAGCAGAATTGGCCCACTGTTGATGGAACATGTACATATTATGTATTAATTCGTTTTAAATTTAAAAAGTTTTGTTCGAAGATACCACAGCTTGTGCATGTAAGGTAATATGTGTGCACGCCATCAAGTCCTATTTTTCTGCAAAAATCTACAATGCATTCTAAAGTCCTTCAAAAAGCACTAATTTATTAAATTTTTGCCTTTTTGTGATTTTTAAAGATAATGTTTTGGCTATGTAATTCAGTCTCAAATTTATATACTTATCAATTATTGCTCGAATAATATGGACACGGTGGTTATAGGTTAATAGCTGTTCTAACGAATGCGTAATTAATGAATCAAAAATATAATATATACACACATTCATAAACGTACAATACAATATTTTAAATATACATAATTATTTTTAAATATCTAAAGTACGACTCCATTCATTTTTTGTTCCAAATTCTATGTTATGGCGGGAGTTGTTGAGTACAGATTTTATTGTACGTAATTGCAATAAAATAATTGCTAAATGATACACAAATAATTATATAATATGAAATAATTCTGCATTCTTTTTTATATTTTTTAGAACAATTTTTACACGATTTTACAACGCATGAAGGTATTTTTAGCCAGTAAAGACACGGCGAAAACGCGTACAAATCGGACGAGTAGCCCCAAACGACTGTGAGCAAAAGCAATCTGATTTTAAAAATCAGATTGCTTTTGTGGGAGCGTTTTTTTATCGATAGAACCTATCTATATACATCGATGCCGTCGTCGAACTCAAATTTCGTCAAACATCGGTTGCTCTCGGTAATCTTCGATTCGCACGTGCGGCGCACGAGAACAGACTCATTACTCGGTACATTTCTATGAACTATCTTTTGTTTCACGCGTCAGGCATATTAGCTCGTAACTCATACAAGTTATATTAGCAGTCCTCGTGCACTCGCCGAAGCGCACGAGAATTTTTCTTTACAGGGAAAATAAGTCTTAATACTTTAGCAAAGCGCTTAAATTGTTTTGTCTTATATTTAATTAGTTATAATTTTAAATTTTATTTGTTGTATTATGTTTTTGTATGTTTAAAAAATAAATATTAATATGGTAATTTAAAGATGAAGTAATATTTTGTAATTTTTAAATCTTTTGAATTGGTGGTTCAGCGCACGAGCGCACTTAAGGTACAGCCGCCTCTGCCGACGACACCGACCGCCAGTTAGACGGACGAACGAACTGGGCTGCAGACGACTAAGAAGTGAATGAATCTGAATCCTTAAATAAATAAATGTAATATAAAAATGTATGTAACCTACAAGTGAACGGTAACAGCAAACCGTGGACGCAATTCAACCGGCGGTACCGCGGCCCGCCTCGCTCCTCGACCGATTGCGATGGGTTTTATGGAATTTGTCAGTCTCGTCTTTGCCCTTGTGTCGAAGTGTCCTTTTAATGTTTATTTTCATTAATTTATTACTAGTTTCGTTAAAGACGAGCGCACGAACTGAAATACAAAATGGAGTCGGTTGTTCTGGTGTTATTTCGTGGATATCAATTTACATATAAAGAAAATGTAAACAAACCGCGTCACGTCGTTGACGTGTCTTCGTTGACGCAAATCAAGCGAGACGAAGTTTTACGAACGCTCCCGAAACTAATAATCGGCCGTTCAAGCATCGAGCAATCGCCCGGTCGACCGAATCCATAAAGACCGCAATATACATATATATATATATTGTTGTCGTTATGGACGCCATATCAATCAGTTGATATTGATATATATATACATATATATATGTTACGTAAAAGCCCGGACTATGGTGAATATTAGGTTTTATCAATAAATCTTAAAATTTACCGACATGAGTTGGTAAAAATTGTAAGTATTCGTAATAAAACGGGTATAATTTTTCGGACTTATACCATTAGAAACTGATACATGCTAGGTTTTACCTGAGGCGGTTGGTTTTTGGGAAGATAACAATAAGTAGGTACTTTTTCTTCATTTATTCCAATTAACTATCAGTAATCAACAAAGTAATTATTAATCATATTACCAATCAGTCAAATCCGTACCTGTATAAAAATATTTTTATTAGGTAAGTATTTTTACTTATTAATTTTTACTAACTTGTAAATATAAAATAAGTTTAAAATTCTTTAAAAAAAATATTAGAAATTGTGTTCTTAAAAAACATTATTTTATTTTTATAATTCTTCTTAAAAAAATAACACAAATTAAATTATCATCTAATAAAACATAATGTAATTAACATTATGTTGGCTTGGTTAATCTAACTGAATCATTGCTTGTTTTCTTATTATTTAGTATTTACCAAACAGAAATAAAGACAATTTATCTATTGTCACTAACTAGTGTGTAGTAAAAATAATCCTTGTTACAACAAGGAGCGCTGTTGTGACATTCAGAATTGCAAAGTAATCCTGATGACTTGCAAACGCATTTCTTCGACGGGCATTTGTGAGACAGTTATATTTTTGAATCCTTGTCCTTGTCCTCTGTAACGACTTCTCGAAGACTCACTTCTTTATCTCTAACAACGTCTTCAATGTTTATAAAATATTCAGAGCATGAAGTAAATTGGTTCAGAGTGTAAAGCTGCTTTAGTACTCCAGTTACTAAAATTGGTAAAAGTTGTTTTCCTTTACGTCTACCACTACATAATGGTTTCCGGGTCAGTCTTATGTCTGTCGATGTCGGGTGCTCTCAGTCTTACATTTTGACCAACTTTCACATTTGGATACTTATTAGCCGATATGGCTTTCATTCTTTCAACTTGATTTTCTAAATTCAATTTAGTTTTTTTTTTCTTATTGTTTGGACAGATTCTATCTTTCTCGGTAATGCATGTTCTTGAGACTGAGTTGCGTTTTCTGTCTCTGAATCGGTATATCTCTGAATAGTAGTATTATCGTTTATTTCCTTAACCCACAGACCCTTATCTATTTTACCAGTATTGAGTAAAGTATACGAAAATATATTGCTTGATGATGAGATCAATTACAACTCTATTTGAAGACCAATGAAATTTTTCATAGGGCACAATACGGATTTACAGCAGGTAAATCCACTACAGATGCGGGGGTGGCATTGGTCAAGTATGGTCTTAGCGCATGGGAGAGATCCCAGGATGCTATTGGGGTATTCTGTGATCACTACAAATCTTTTGATTGTGTCGACCATCGGACATTATTGCTCAAGCTGTGCCATTATGGAGTTAGAGGTAAAGCCCATGATTTGATCACAACTTACTTAAGCAATAGAATACAAACTCTTGACATAAATGGGGTCAAATCTAAAGGTAGTAATGTTAATATTGGGGTGCCCCAGGGCTCTATATTGGAACCCTCTTTTATTTTTAACTAGCTGACCCGGCGAACTTCATACCGCCTCAGGATCAATAAATGGTGTGTTAACTTATTAGATGGTATAAATTATTTTAATACTTATTATCCTCTTCCCGACGAAGACAAACACAAAAGTCATAAAAATCGGTCCACCCGTTCCTGAGTTATAAATGGTGTAACTAACACGACTTTGTTATATATATATATATATATATATATATATATATATATATATATATATAAATGATCTGCCCTACATGGTGCAGAAAACGGCGGATATACTGCGGTTTGCCGATGACACTTCTTTAATTTTTAATGTTGCTCGCCGGTGCGTAATAATTGACAAGGTAAATAGTGTTCTATCTGTTATTCTAAATTAGTTCACATGCAACAATCTTTTATCAAATTCAACTAAAACCAAATGTATAAAATTTAGTCTTCCAAATGTGGCGTCTTCCAATATACAAGTTTTCATTGACAATAATATACTAGAATTTATTAATGATACTGTATTTCTTGGAATTACGATAAAAATTGCAGTGGGGCCCCACATAAATAAACTGGCCAGTAAGCTCAGCTCTGCCGCATATGCCGTTACGAGAATTATTCAATTGACGGATGTGACTACCGCTCGCTTAGTCTATTTCAGCTACTTTCACAGCATTATGTCATATGGTATACTGTTGTGGGTAAGAGCGACTGATATTGAAACTATTTTCATATTATAAAAGACTATTTATAACATGGGTTCTGGGGAATCACTTAGAGAACTATTCAAAGAAATAAATATCCTCACGGTTGCCTCTCAGTATATTTGCGGAGATTTTAATATAGATAGATTGAAAAAAAACTCCGTATTCATTCGTATAGCTAACAGTTTTGAACAGTTACTCTCTAGCTATAATCTTAAATTAGAAATCAAAGAACCTACTCGTTTAAGTAGTGGTACATGTCTGGATAACTTCATACATAATATAAGAGGTGCCAAAGGTACCGTTTTAGAACTATCCTTGTCTGACCACACAGCTCAATTACTCAAATGTCCAGTGAAGACATTTTGTTTGAGATCTCACTGGTTTGTAGAAAAACGAGACTTTTGTAGAGAAAACATGAAAAAATTCAAAGAATGCATGGGCTCTCTTACATTTTATGACATTTTTAATATTTCTGACCCTAATAAAGCTTTTAATAGTTTCATTGACATTTTTAAATTGTTTTTTAATTTATGTTTTCCTATAATCAAAGTTAAAATATCTACAACAAAAAAATCTAAATGGATAACAAAAGGAATAAGAAAATGTTCCTCGCGTAAAAGGGATATGCTTTGGAAATTTAGAAAGTATCCTAGCGAGAATAACAAAAATTTGCTTAAACTCTATTCACGACGCTTAAAAGCTATAATTAATGGTACTAAAAAGGCTCAAAATGACTATTTTATTAAAACAGCTGACAATAAAGCAAAAGCAACATGGAAAATTATTAATGATAGTAAAACTAAACTTCCTAAAGAGAGTATTAAACAGCTGAAGATAAATGGAAAACTAGTAACAAATCCCAAAGAGATAGCGCATACATTTAATGACTATTTTATTAATCAAATACAGCCCTATCACAATCAGACTAATAGATGTAAAACAAAGAATTCCAAATCAAGCTCGATGTTTATGATGCCCACCACTCCGAATGATGTAATAAAACATATTGAATCTTTAAAAAATACTACCAACGCAGGATATGATGAAATTACCACTAACGTAATAAAATATGTGGCCATGCATATAGCACCCATACTAAGTCATATCATCAATCTATGCATTGAAACTGGAATATTCCCTGATTTTTTAAAAGTAACTATTATTAAACCGATATTTAAAAAAGAAGAGAGGACATATTTGAAAAATTACAGACCAATAGCTCTCATTCCGATTTTCTCAAAAGTAATCGAAAAGATAATTCATGAAGCGCTATATAATTATCTCGAAGTAAATAATATTCTAGTAGATGAACAGCAGGGTTACAGAAAGAATAAAAGTGTAGATAAAGCTATTTATGCTTTTTTGCAAAAAGTTTTAATCAACGTAGATAAGAAGTTAGTTGTGGGATCTTTGTACATGGATCTATCGAGAGCATTCGATTGTGTTGACCATGATATCTTAATTAATAAATTGGAAGGTTATGGTGTAAGGGGTAATATTTTAAAATTAATAAAATCATATTTAAGTAACAGGCAGCAATACACAATCATAACTAGAATCAATTCAAAAACACAAACAGAAACAAATTACACATCAAAATGTAGAACAGTTTTATACGGAGTTCCCCAGGGTAGTATTTTGGGACCCTTATTGTTTATTATATATATAAACGATTTTCCAAATTCAATAAATCACTCTACGACATTGTTTGCTGATGACAGTACAGTCACATTTGTTGCAAATGACCTAAATAAACTTGAAACTGACATAAATAATACTCTAATTGACATTATTGACTGGATGAAATCGAATAACCTCACACTTAACATTGACAAAACAAAAATTATGACATTTACAAATAGAATTATTAATCGAACATGTTCTTTGAATATTCACTATGAAGATAAAAAAATTCAGGAGATTAAAGTAACTAAATTTCTCGGTTTACATATAGATTGCAATATAAATTGGAAGGCACATGTCGAGAATGTCTGTACAAAATTAAACAAATATTCATATGCCCTATATATGCTGGCAAGGGTGGTAAATCACGTAGCTGTACTTACATCTTACCATGCCTATGTTCATTCAACTTTGAAATATGGTATAATCTTTTGGGGTAATTCAAGTGACAGAGATAGAATATTTAAAGCCCAAAAGAAATGTGTGAGATCAATGTGCCATCTTAGTCGCCAAGACAGTTGCAAACCTTATTTCGCTAAATTGAAAATACTAACTGTTCCTTGTTTGTACATATTTAGTTGTATATTATTCGTTAAAAATAATGCTCATTTGTTTACAAATTTAAAAAGCAATCGCAACTGTCATAAGTTTTGTATTCCACCTTCAAGAACTGCCATGTACAATACTAGTGTATTTATCATGGCACCTAAATTATACAACAAAGTACCAAAAAATATACTTGACATTGATGATTCTCTGACCTTTAAGCGTAAAGTTAAAGACATACTAGTAGGCAAATCTTATTACACAGTTAAAGACTATTTAAATGATAAATTTGATATTTAACTGCGACTAATTAGTCATTAAATTACGTGACTTTAACATGTTGTGAATTGTAATTAATTATGTATTAATAATATTGACAAATAATAATGTAATAATTAATATTGTAATTTTAAATATGTATCTATTACTGTAACAATAGACTACTTACGTCATTGTATGCATTTGCACGCCTTAATGGTAGAATACGGAGTAGATCTTTTTACACGTTAACCAACTATTTGTCCTGTCTTCATGCAAATAAACTTGATTGATTGATTGATTGATTTATGAGAACATAATGTATACTCGTAAAAATATAAATTCGTTTTCAAAATTTAGTGAAAATCTTAGAAGCAGGAATAGATTGCGACTAATATATCTTTTGTTGTAAATTGTATTCGATTCTATAATAAATTACCTGAAACAGTTCTGTCCTTGCCTGAAAATATGTTCAAAAGACACATCAAAAATACTCTATGTAAGAAGGGTTATTATAGAATCGATGAATATCTAACTGACAGAGATGTATGGAAATGATTCAGCACTTGAATGAATATAGCTTTAATTGTACCACTTGATATTACTATATGTACACTCATATCATTATATTTATTGTAGGTATAAGATGATTTGGAAAAAAAAGACCTATATTGGCAAGTTTCTTTTGGCATTTCTTCTTCGCCAATGGTCATTTGAAATGCTGGTAGATTCATAAAGATAAAAACTTCAAATAAAAATGATAAGATATAATATTGGGAATGTAAGACGTGTGCGACGATGTGCCCGTGAGGGTCTAAAGGCAAATAAAGAATTTTTTATCTTTAACCTTCAACTTTTCGCTTTCAATAATTTCGTATTCTTGTGGTTTGTGGTGGCTTTCACATATTCACAGTTAATGTCCTCTTCTGACTCATTTTCAATAATATTGTCTTCCTTGTCGTGTTCAATTACATTTTCGTCGTTAATATTTTGTTCTGTATTTTTGCAAACGTAATAAGTTTTCTAAATCTTCTTCTGATCTTAATAATCCAGTCATATCTTTAGGAATTACTGACGTTGCAATGCGCATCTTCATGGGACTACCAAAAGTTGCTTCGTAAGGGGGAGCATTTAATTCCCTCTAATATGCTCTATTTTTTATGGCCTGTATGAATTTCAAGCCCTCTGACCACTTTGATGACTGATTGGTTTCCATCCATCCGCATGCTAAGTATATTCTCTATGTCTTGATTAGCACGCTCCACTGATCCTTGACTCTGGCTGTGTCTTGGCTTTCTATGGACGATTTTAACATCCGGCCACATAGAGCATAAACTGTCATTACTTGGTTACAAAATTCCCGACCATTATCGGAATGAAGGATGTAAGGTGCTCCAAAAATAGAGAAAATATTCAGGAGATGGTATGCAACTTCTATAAAAATTTAGTAAGATGGTCTTGGTAAAATAGACGTCTCCGATGGACGTCTCCAAAATGTTATAATGGATACAAGAGCCTTTAGAGGTCCCACTCTTGAGACGAATCACTACCTGGTGGTAAGCCGGTTTGTGGGCCTTTTTAGGAAGTGGAGGCACTGGCGAGTGCGTATCCCTTTCGGAGATCATGAAACGATAAGAAGCGAAAAATTGCAAGATGAAAGTGTAAGGAGAACGTAAGTGCATCTGGTAAGTGAGAGATTTGCTAATGCAAGCCTCTCCGACTCAGTTGTGGATGATTGTTGGAAAGTTTTGAAAGAAAGTATGGTTGATAGTGAAAAAGAAGCTTGTGGATGCGCAAAGAGACGTAAAACAGCGAAAGGAGATGCCTGGTGGGATGCGGAGGTTGAATCCTCCGTAGCAAGAAAGAGGAAAGCGTGGCTGGATTACGTATCATCTTTGCCCTTAAATGAAAATATGAGAGAAAAGAAGAAAGAAATGTACCGTCTATGCAAGAATGAAACCAAGGCTAAAGAGAGGCTGATGAAAAACTTCGAGGCAAATACCAAACTCTTTTGGAGAGAGGTAAAGAAGTCTCGGAGTGGTTCGTCGGCATCCAGAATGGATAAGATAAAGTCTAAAGCTGGTGTCATTCCTGCGAACACTCAGGAAGTGTTAGAACGGTGGAGAGAATATTTTGAGGAAATGTATGAGTATGGCTCGGACGCTGACAATGAGAGTGAGTCGGATGCTTACTCCACTTTCACGGCGTCCGACGAAGCCATAAGTATGGATGAGATCGAATGTTCGATACGAAGCCTGAAAAATGGAAAATCAGCGGAAATTGATCTAATCACAGCTGAGATGATCAAACTAGGTGGCACTTACGTCCGGGACGCCTTCTGGTACTTATGCAACCTATGCTGGAGAACTGGAAGGGTCCCAGTGGACTAGAGACGCGCAGTCATCGTACCCTTGTATAAAGGCAAGGGGTCACGCATGGACTGCGCCAGCTATAGGGCCATCAGTTTGATTAGTTTAGCAGCAAAAGTATATGGAAAGGTGATTGAAAGGAGAATGTGGGTGAAATCCGATGAAATGCTGTGGGACGCACAAGAAGGTTTCCGAAATGGAAGGGGATGTACGGATCAAGTTTTCTCGCTCCGCAATAACGTGGAGAAGCATCTGGCCATAGACCAGAGGGTTTTCTGCGGTTTTGTGGATCTTGAGAAAGCATTTGGTAGGGTTGTGCGAAAGGAACTGTGGGACATAATTGCCGGGATATGGGATTGACGGTTCACTGCTCCGTGCTGTACAGTCCACTTACAAGGATTGCTCAGCATGTGTGCGGATAGATGGTGGCATGTCACCCTGGTTTGATGTCATAATTGATGTCAAACAGGGTTGCGTGCTATCTGCTAGGCTGTTTATCCTGTATCTCGATAGTTGTCTGCAGAGAACAAGGTCAACGAATGTGGGATTGCGCATGGGTGACCTAGTGGTGAACTGTCTGCTGTATGCAGACGATGCCGTGCTATTAGCAGATACACCATCTGAACTACAAACACTGGTCACAACGATGAAAGACGAATGTGGATGAGTTTGTATATCTTGGATGCGTATTCAGCAGGGATGGAAGGTACACCGCAGATGTGGAAAGACGAGTGAGTGCTGGGAATAGTGTGAATGGAGCGTTGGGAAAACTTCTTGGCAGTAAAATCCTGAGCCAAAAGGCACAACTCGCTGTACACAGTGCAGTGTTGGTCCCAACGCTAACTTATGGAAGCGAGAGCTGGGTATGGCAGAAAGAGCATGAAAGTAGAATAAACGCGGTCGAAATGCGAGCGCTGCGCAAAATTTGTGGCGTAAGGCTTGTAGACCGTATTCGCAATGTCAATGTTAGAAACAGAGTTGGTCTGAAAGAGAGCGTCGGTGTTAAAATAAGAAGAGGGCATGCTCCGTTGGTTCGGACATGTAGAAAGAATGCAAGATGAAAGAATGACGAAGTAGATAGTAGATAGGTAGTAGTATACAATGTAAAATTGGAAGGATCTAGGAGCCGGGGAAGGCCAAGACTTAATTACCATGACCAAATTGGTCGTGTTCTATCAGAAGATGATGTCAGAAGCCCTACAAACCGGCGACCGTGCATGAGAAGAGCAATGAATGTTAAAGAAGCGAGTGAGATATGTAAGGATCGAGTCACGTGGCGCTCGGTTCTCTCTGCCTACCCCGCATTGATGACTTGATGCCCATGCCCTTTTTCAAAGTCTTCCGTTTCTTTTGAAAAGGTTTGCATAGATTTCAATATGTTACGATAGGCTCCACTCCACTGTAATATTTTTATACTCGCGGTTACATTCTCTGAGCCACCTCGTCCTTCCACCGTGTCCAATAGCAACATGCACTTCTTCGAGAATGTTGAACAGTTCTTCATAACAAACGTAATACCTACTTGATTTCTCCATTCTTTCATCGGCGCATTAAGCTTTTCTTCGCCGTCTATAGTTAAAATATCATAGCGCTTTATACGCCTGTAATGAACAGCTTCCTTCTTTTTCACGTTCTTTGCAGTTTTTATTTCCTCTAGACACTGAGTATTTGTCCTAAATGTGTGTTTCTCGCTTGCTCGTCCATTATTTTATAAAATGTATGTTTCACGCTCATATCGATTTGTAAGTTACTTCCACACAGTAAAATATAATCTGACTGAATATAAACTGACGAGCTCGGTGGCTCAGTCGTGAATGACGCGACATTGACACCAACGCTCGTGGGTTCGATTCCCACACAAGGCAAACATTTGTGTACATGAACATATCTGTTTGTCTTGGTGTGGATGTTTTAAGAGAGGTAGGGCGCATCAAAGCAGCACATCTGGGGAAGTATCTCACAAAAAACCGCAGCTAAATAACAACTCCCTAGAGGGTTGTTCGGTTTTTGCGTGTGAGTGAGGTCACCAGTAAGCTCCTAAGGAGTTGCTGTGTAAGCAGCAGAGGAGGTATCGCGCGAGTGATACTTAATATATATTGCGAGCGTTAATAGGCTACGGTAACTGCTTTACATCAGGTGGGCCATATCCTTGTATGCCTCCTGAGGTTTATATAAAAAAACTTATATCAAATTAAACTCGCGTTCGAACTATACATTAGTTTAAAATATCAAATTACAAACAGAAAACGAATTAACTTGTGTGTTCAAACGTGGTCAACGATCGACTGAGGCGGTGAGGCGAGCCGCGAGCTGAGGTGGTACGGGGAGCGGTGCGGGAGGCGGGGAGTCGCCGACTGCCCGCGAGATTGAGACCATGTGATGTTCGGATGTTTTTTTTTTTTTTATACCTCTAAGGTGGCAAACAAGCGTACGGCCTGCCTGATGGTAAGCAGTTACCGTAGCCTATGGGCATTTGCAACACCAGGGGTGTCACTCTTGCGTTGCCGACCCTGTAAGAACCTCTTCACGCCTTTCTTGAAGAACCCCATACTGTAGTCCCTTGGGAAAATCTCGGCAGGGAGCTCATTCCACAACATAATAGTTCTCGGTAGAAAACTTCTCGTGAAGCGCACAGTGCGCGACCATTGCGGTTCCAGTGTGTGCGGATGAACTCCCAGCCGCCGGCGAGCTGTGTGATTGTAAAACGAGGCTGTTGGTATAATGTTGAACAACTCCTCAGAACACAACCCATTATACAGCCGGTAGAACACGCAAAGGGAAGCAAAATCTCTTCTCAAACTCAAGGGCTCAATGCCGTGTGTGAGTCCAGGATCATCGATAATCCTCACAGCTCGTCTCTGTATCGAGTCACAAGGTCCTAGCTGGTATCCAGGTGCTCCCGCCCAAAGGTGGCTACAGTACTCCATATGCGGTAACATAAGCCTTTGCCCCGCGCTGAAGTACTGTTTAGCTCTGTTGAGCACACCGAGTTTCTTGGACGCCAGCTTAACCTTCTCCTCCAGGTGACCTCGATACTGAACATCGCTGGAGATCTCGATACTGAGAATCCTAATGCTCTTAGAAATTATGAGCGGCGTGTTCTGGAATTGGGGAACCACAGCAAATGGGGTTTTCTTAGCGGTGAACGCGCAAACTTGTGTCTTGGTAGGGTTGAATTGGACTAGGTTCAATCGCCCCCAGTCAGATACTTTAGACAATGTACCCTCCATTTCAGACACAAGTTTATCGCGGCTTTCCTCTACAAGGGAACGAGGGATGTTAGCACGGCCTGTATAATAAGTGTCCCCGGTGCTGTCGTCCGCATAACAATGAATGCTGTCGATTGACAACATGTCATTAATGTACAGCAGAAACAGCGTCGGGGACAATACAGAGCCCTGTGGGACGCCAGCATTAATATCCATGCTATCGGAGCAACTACCGTCTATCACGGCTTTTATACGTCTGCTGGATAAGAAGCTGGCAATCCATTTGCACAAACCCTCGGGCAGCCCGTACGATGGTAACTTCGATAGAAGACTCCGATGCCAGACCCGATCGAACGCCTTTGCCATATCTAGGCTAACAGCCAATGCTTCACCTTGACTCTCAATCGCCGAAGCCCAGCGGTGTGTAAGATACACTAGAAGATCACCAGTCCAACGACCGTGGCGAAAGCCGTATTGACGGTCGCTGATTAGGTCGTGATCTTCTAGGTATGCTTGGAGTCGTGTGTTTATCACACGCTCCATCACCTTGGAGAGAAGGGAGGTTATGGCAATAGGCCTGTAATTCGACGGATCTGATCTATCGCCCTTTTTGGGCACCGGGTGCACATTGGCGGTCTTCCACGAAGACGGGACTTGCCGAGTGGAGTAGGAAAGCACGAAAAGGCGCGTTAGCACAGAACACAACTCAGGAGCACACTGCTTTAGCACCACTGCTGGTATGCCATCTGGCCCACTCGACTTATGAATGTCGAGGGAGAGCAACGCCCGCCGGACATCTCGCTGGGTAATTGAGATTTCCGGCATTGAGCTACTGCACCTCGGGATGGTAGGTGGCACAGCTCCCCCGTCATTCAAAGTCGAGTTAGAGGCAAAGAGATTACCCAGTAAGTCGGCTTTCTCTTTAGCACTGTAGGCCATACTGCCATCCGGTTTTTGCAGTGGTGGCATAGACGCTTGACAAAAGTTTCCCTCGGCAGCTTTAGCCAGCGACCAGAAAGCACGGCTGCCAGACGGAAGGCTTGCAAGCCGCTCGCCAACTCTACCGACGAAATCAAACTTTGCTCTGGCAATTACCCTCTTACTGGACCTCGAGGCAGCGTTGAGTTTACGTTTCAAAACAGAGACATCAGGATTTCCATTAGCATGCGCCGTGGTCCAAGCCTCGAAAGCAGCCTGTTTGAGAAGTCTGGCTTCTCTACAAGGCCGATTAAACCACGGTCGCTTTTTAGCTCCCGCAGCAGCCACTAAGCGACTGGGAATGTAGCATTCCATGCCATCCAATATCGCCGTAGCTACCGCAGTCGCGCAGGATTCGATATCGTCTGTTTTGAAACAAAGCTGCCTCCACGGGTACGACGCGTAGAACTCACGCAGTCCGTCCCAGTCTGCCGACTTATAGTGCCAAACACGCCGCCATCCGGTAGGCCGAGGTAGGTCACGCCTGGCACAAGGCGCTTGGGTTCGGATGAGACAGTGGTCCGATGAGCCAAGCGGCGCATCCACTGAGATGTTGTACTCATCCGGACGTGTTGTCAGCAGAAGGTTCAGTAAGGAGCTTGTATGGTCCTCTACATCTGGTATTCTCGTGGGAGAATGCACCAGTTGGGAGAAACCATAGGCCAGAGCAAAGTCATGAGCAGATCTCCCCGCGGAATCAGTGCACCGAGAGCCAAGCCATTCGGTGTGATGGGCATTAAAGTAGTGATGGGATTCGAGTTGCTTTTCACTCGAGTGACTCGAGTAGTTTTTATATTACTCGCACTCGAGTTAAATTTTTGACAACTCGAGTTTCGAGTGACTCGTACCACTCGAGTGGTTTATACCGAGACGAGTGAGAAATTCAAGTTGTGACAAGTCTACCCGCTGTAGGTTCTCTAATTACGTAGAAATCTGTTTGTGTGAGTTGTTACTGTTTAATGTTTTGGTTATTTATGACTGTGTGTTATTAGTAAGTGGTGAAAATGAGCAAATGTGTAAAAAAAGCAATTGCGTGGTAATTTTTTGATAAAAAATTGAAATATTATAATTTAATATTATTAAATTATAATATTTCAATTTGACTGATAGTTGATATAAGAGATTTCTTGATTATATATGACAGGTTTAGTTTGAAGGAAAATTCTATTTTTTTACATTTTGTTTAGATTTTTTTGAGTAGCTTTTACATTAATGCGAAAATGAATACACATTTACTATGTAAAATTAAAAAATCGTTTTAAAATTTTGGTCACTCGAGTTTTATATTCCGAGTGACTCGAGTCAATAAAAATCACTCGAGTTTTATCTTCACTCGAGTGGCATTCGAGTGAGAAAGTTACCAGTACCGAGTGACTCGAGTGAAAAAAAATCACTCGAGTCCCATCACTACATTAAAGTCTCCCAAAATCATTAATTCCGCGGAGGGATACTGCTCGATAACTCTGTCAGTCGTCATTTGCAGGTGCTCAAATAAACGAGCTGTGTCTGCATCACCGCTATAGGACCTGTAAAGGCAGGCGTAGATTCGGGTGTGGCCGCCATGATCCACGCGCACCCATAGTAATGACAGGTCCTTGTCTTCCAGGCTACGAAGACGGCGACAACAAATATCCTCCCGAACGAACATACACACCCCGGCACGACGTACAAATAAGTGTTCAAGTTTGTACCCGGGGTAATGTAAGTAAGAGGTGTCGGCCGGTGAGGATATTTGTGTCTCCGTGAGGAAAAGAAGGGTCGGCCGAGCAGTCTCGAGGTGGTAGTGAACCGCGTTAATGTTGGAGTGTAGTCCCCTGATGTTGCAAAAATCCACATTTATTGTGGAAGGGGTAGCCGCTGTAATTTTCCATTTTCCTTTCTTTCTCTTAGGCATGTTTTATGAGGTTGTTTGAATAATGAGAAGTCGCTGAGCCGACAGAGTGGAAGACAAATGCGCGGTATCTTCCACCACTGGACAGTGCAGGTTATGCGGTTTGCTGGCACGGCGGGCGGAAGGGCCCCCGGTCCCCCCCTGCTGCAGCAGCCGGGTCCACTCCGGTCTCCTTCTCCGGCACGACCACTACAACAGGGATTTTTCGCGGGTTGGCGGTTCAGCCTCCCGGGGCGGAGATTAAATAATCCCCGGGTTCGGGAACCCTACTGACCCGCGGGCGGCCAGCGGTCAGCCGTTTCACCGGGTCTCCCTGACCGCCGCGTCAGCCTTCCGCGCCCCCGCTGTTCGTGGCGGTTCGATATCCGCCGGTCCTCCCGCTGCCTGCACAACGACTTCCCAAATGACTGGCAACCTTACTCACACAGGAACACAACAATCCTCCCGGAGTTGTTATTTAGCTGCGGTCTTCTGTAAGGTAGAGGTGCTTCCCCAGACGGATACTTAGAGCAAGAGCTCTTGCCATGCCCCGCCATTACAGCATGCTTGACAGGGCGGAGCACAGCACGACCCCTTGCTGGGTCCTACCTCTCTTAAACTGATGTGTCTGTTTATCGACCTTTATCGTGTATTTAATAAATAAATCTTGAGATTTACCAATTGAATGGTGGTAAATGCTCGAAATAAATGAATTTCTCAATTTCAATTGTGGATAGGTACTTGAAGTCATCGCAGACCGAATAGTCCAATAGACAAATGGAACCACTGCCCTGTTTGGTTGACGTTGTTAAATGGTGTGCTGGCGGCAGGGGAGGCCGGTGAGAGCCACGCTTCGAGCGTGCTTCGTGGCAGTGTGCGAGCAGGTTGGCGTTCCTGCATACGGCGATACAGTAGCGCATATGATAATTGTAGCAGAGGAGAGTGAACCCCAGTTTTGGCGCTAAACAATATTTGTATTCAAATTATAGCGGTAGTAGGTAGCACTGTTATTATTTAAAAGCCGAGCACAGCGCGCGACCTTCACGGCGGTTACCGAGGCGATACCGTCGGCGCCGGAGATGTAAACATCTTGTAAATTAAGCAATTTGCGGATCGAACTTGTCGTTTTTGTTGGATTGCACTGCACGCTGGTTTGTGTGCATGTTGCGATGTCATCGATTGGTAACATAGACTGCCGTTTAGAACGAGCCCAGTTTTCTCCTCAAATCCTCCACAGACAAATGTAGACGTTGTATTCGAGGAACTTATACATAGAGCCCCTTGTGCACGAGAGTGACTCGCGCTCATTTGTGGGGCGATTATATACTACTTAGTCGAAACATAATAAGGGCCACTTGTTTATTTTGACGTCAGAAGCGATCATTTATTTTTTATGCATTCTCAAGTAGCGGGTGGTTTATCGTGGTGTTACCTAAAGTGTTTGCAAACACTTTTTGAGTACTCCACCTGCATATTTTTTTAAGGGGTAAGATTTTGATAATTTCTTGTAACCACTTCTATTTCAATTCAATTCTACCCAATTTTAAGACGGATTTTAAACTCATTCAAAGTGAAGATTCTGTCAAGAACAGTTTAAGTTTTGTTCAACTAGTGGCTGAATTAACATTTTGAAAACGTTATGCCGAGGATTCGACGACACATGGACTTACCAACCGTAACCAGGGCCGTAACATTACTTCAAGAAGGCTATTCGCAGCGTTCTGTGGCGTTGCAGCTGGGTTTTTCCCGACGAGCGATTCAAAATGCGTGGAATCGCTTTCAAGAGACTGGGAGACTAACCAGAAGACGGGGACCTGGCAGAGTTCAAAGTCAAAGTCAAAGTCAAAATCTTTTTATTCCGTAAAAATGGCTACATTTGTTTGGAATCGTCACAATTTTTTTCCCTACCGTGCAGTTCATGACTAGGTGAGCACTGATAAAAATACTGCCAAAAAACTCAGGCATCCCTCTTTTGGTATCCAAACAAATTTACATAATTTATTAATTACATTATAATTGGATCGACTCCATCCCAGGCATTTTTATCATTAATATAGTCAGATACTTTATAATATGCCCTGCTACACAATTTGGCTTTAATGGTAGTTTTAAATTTGTTTATTGACAATTCTCTTATATTGCTGGGAAGTTTGTTATAGAACCGTATACATTGCCCCATAAAAGAATTACTTATTTTGTGGAGACGGCTTGGATTTAAGACAAGATTATGCTTATATCTAGTATTTATGTTATGGCATCACTCTTTTTACAAAATGAGTCTATGTTTTTATGGACATACAAAAGATTATCATAGATATATTGCGATGCGACTGTTAGAATATTTATTTCTTTGAATTTTTCTCTAAGGCTCTCCCGGGGACCAAGTTTGTAATACTGTGAAAGTAGCTGAAATAAACTATTCTAGCCGTATCAACATCAGTGAGCCGTCTAATAGTTTTCACTGCATAGGCTGCAGAACTTAGTTTTCCTGATAATTTTTCAATTTGTGGGCCCCATTGTAGTTTGGAGTCGATTGTTATACCCAAGAACACAGTTGTCTCCACAGGAGCTAAATTAGTTCCATTAACATGTACATTGGTAGTCACCTGTCTTACATTAGGTGTTGAGAACTTAATTACTTTAGTCTTTTTATCATTTAAAAGCAGATTATTAACATTAAACCAATGCATAACTTTAGAGAGAGCATCGTTAACTTCGTCATAATTACCTAACTGTCTATTACTTTTGAATGTCAAAGAGGTATCATCCGCAAACAATACAATCTCATGTTTATCCTTTACATAATAAGGTAAGTCATTTATATATACTAAAAATAAGAATGGACCTAGAATTGACCCCTGTGGGACTCCCATAACTACAGGGGACCCCGAAGATCTTTTACCATTAATATCGACCTTCTGTATCCTATTGCCCAGATAAGAAGACAGAAGTTGGAGAGCCTTGTTCCTGATACCGTAGTGGTGTAACTTTCTGACAAGAGTGTCATGGTGCACACAGTCAAACGCTTTAGACAGATCATAGAAAATTCCCAAGGCATCTTGCGAACCTTCCCATGCCGCGAATATGCTTTTAAGCAAATGAATCCCTGCGTCTATAGTTGAACAACCTCTCGTAAATCCGAACTGTCTCCTATGAAGCAAATTATGTGTATTAAAATGTCTGAGCAACTGGCTAAGCATTAGTTTTTCAAAAATTTTACTAAGAATGGGCAGTATGGAAACAGGTCGAAAATTCGAAGGGTCCAAACTATCACCAGATTTAAATAATGGAATGATTTTACTATGTTTCATCAAGTCAGGAAATACACCAGATGCCACACAACAATTGAAAATTGTAGCTAAATGTGGAGCGATTGAAATAATAATAGAAGATATGATTTTGACAGATAGACCCCACAGATCTTTAGTGTTTTTCATATTTATTGATTTAAAAGCGTTCAAAACATCTTTTGGGCTTACAGCTGATAATTCAAATATTTTGTCGCATTCTACCACGCTCTGTTTGAGAACCAGTTCAGCAGCTATAGAAGAAGACCTAAGATTTCTCGTAGTAATAAGAGGAATGTTAGAAAAATATTTTTCAAACTCAGTCGCAATTTCTACATCATTTTTGATATCTATATCATTTATCTTTAACTGAAAGTCTCGACTATGTACTTTCGCTCTACCCGTCTCATTATTTATCATATTCCAAACAGATTTAATAATATTTGTTGAACCTTTAATTTTATTTCTTAAATATATAGACTTAGCATTGGAACAGGCTCGTTTAAATATTTTAGCATAATTTTTTACAAGTTCTTGAAAAGTCGGATTGTGATTACAGGTCCTTTCTTCATAAAGTTCATACAATTTATTCCGACTTTTGTAAATACCAGGAGTTGCCCAATCACTGAATGTCATACGGTCACTTACAGACAGTTGTTTTGGAGTAAATATTGCATTAAATTCACTAGTGATTAAGTTAAATAACGAACTGTACAAGTGGTCCGGAGTACCGTGATAGGGCAACAATACAATTTTTTCTGTTATATTAGACTTAAATCTTTCTAAGCGGCTTTTACTAAATGGTATATAATTTATTTGCTTTCTTTGTATTTTTGAAGAATTTGGAAATGAAACCAACTGACCTGAATGGTCTGACTGAACTTTATTAATTATAGATTGATATGAAGGTTTTAAATTGCTAAATATATTATCAATACATGTAGCACTTGTAGCAGTTACTCTTGTTGGCTCTGTAAAAATATGATGCAAATTGTTTGATTTAAATAAATTTAAAAAGTTGTAGGTAACAGTATTTTTCTCCAAGATATTTATATTAAAGTCTCCACAAATTATAACAGTTTTATGGCTATTAGATAATTTATTTAAGGCATCCTCCATGATGTTTGAAAATATTTCAAAGGGCGTGCTAGGAGGTTTATACAGGTTCATAACAATGAATCGTTCCAATTCAATGCATGAAATCTCTACAACTCGCTCAACAGAGAGGCTCACAATGTCACACCTTTCTTTAAATTTAAGCAACTTATTTAATAATATTAAAGAGCCACCAAGTATATACTTCTCTCTGATGAATGAGCTTGCAACCTGGTGGTTATTGAAGCTGAAAATGAATTGATGGGGTTTTAGCCAGTGCTCAGTTAGACATAAAATATCAATATTGCTACAATTCATAAACAACTCCAATTCTAACTCCTTTCCTATCATCCCCTGAATGTTTTGGTGCACCAGGTTGATACAATTATTATTATTTCTATATTCTTGACAACTTACAATTGATGGGGATATTGTATTATTATTACTTTTAGTTTCATTTTGTATATTGTTATTATTACTATTTACATTGCCAGAGTAAAACTCTATTGTCAAGTAACCTAATTTAAAGAATTTGGAATACCTTCCAAGGTACCATTACATAATGTCAAATTATCTAACTGCTCAAAAGAAGCAGGGTTGTTAGCCAAACTTTTGGCTGGTTTCATAAAACAATATGATAGCGAATCTGCTATTTGTCTTTTATAAAAATTGCTAAGATAAAATTTATCTTCTGTCAAATTATAATGTTTACTATTAAATATATTTATGTCAAGTATATGAAATTTGTCATCATATAATGTCAATGTATGCATTTTATCATTTAATCTATACCTAGATGCATTTTCCGCCTCGGGCAACAAATGACTGTATGGGAAAGTAAATAAAAACACTTTTCCCACATTTAACTGTTGTAACATATTAAAATATTTAATCATTATATGTTTGTTTAAATTTCCTCTCCTCCCAATAAAAACAATTAAAGTTGTGTTGGGGTGGTAATCCCTCTTAACTATTTTATCAACTATTTGAGTGAAACTGGCTCCAGGCAAACAATAATTGGTAACCAGTTTTCCTGATTTTTGTAATAATAATTGGCCCATGTTTTTACCCATTTCATCACTATACATTATTATTTTGGAGTTATTATTTTTGCTATTATTATTTAATGATGATGACATCTGATTAAAAGCACTACTATTAATTGACTCATTCACACTGTGGCTATGTACTTGAGATAGTTTCGAGGATTGAGTTACCTGTGAACATTTCATCGGAGTTCGGGTTAACTCATTCCTATTGTAGAAGTTACTAAGAGACAATAATTTTTGTTCATTTTCTCTCCAGTCAGCTACTAATCTATCCATGCCTACACTGTATTCTTCAATATCTCTTTGAGCATCCTCATATTTTTTAGTCATTAAATCTAAAGAATTATTAAGTGTTTGGAACTCAGATTGTAGGTCTTGAATGATGTTTGTATATTCCCTATTATTACTATTAAATTTTATTGTACATACACTACATACACTAGCATGTTTATCCTGTGTGTTCGATACTACAGACTCATCACAGGTTAAGTCAATTGTCAGTGACGGTGGATCATTCGTATTTGAGATGGCAGAAGCAGTAACTAGGTTTGGAGCGCTATCTAGCAGTTCATCGAATAACGACTGGGAATGAACAACTGTTGACTCCTGATGGGGACATTCCAGTTCGGGCAACTACCGCACAGGAGGACCGCTCCGTGCGTTTGACTGCCCGGAGAGAACGCTTCATCACAGCCCGCTCCTTTCGAAACCGATTGCGGCAGGCGACGGGTACACATGTGAGTGATCAAACCATTAGGAATCGGTTACATGAGGACCAGCAGTTCTCCAGAAGACGCGTAGTACGGATTCCATTGACAGGTGCTCATCGTGCAAACCGATTGTTGTTCGCAAGGCAGCATCTGGCCTGGGATATGAGGGATTGGAGCACAGTATTGTTCACAGATGAGTGCAAAGTAAAATTTTTCAGTATTCACCGTCGCATTAGGGTCTGGAGGCGTGAAGGTGAGCGATTTTCAGATGCATGCATTAATGAAAGTGACAGATTTGGGGGCCCTAATGTCCATAACATGTGTGTGGGGAGGAATCTCTATGTCAGGCAGAACCGAGCTGGTAATTCTCAATGAAGGCACAATTACAGCTCAACGTTATATCGAGGAGGTCACAGGACCCCATGTGGTTCCATTTGCACAGAGAATCGGTGCAAGATTCCATCTAATGCACGATAATGCTCGCGCTCCTACAGCTAGAGCCACCAGAGAAGTCCTTGAGCAGGCTGGTATACAGGTGTTGCCCTGGGCTGCAAACAGTCCGGACCTAAATCCCATCGAACACATGTGGGATTTACTGAAACGCAGTGTTCGAAGCACAAACCAACCCGTGCACAATGAAAGACAGCTAATCAGTGGTACACCTTGTGGTGAGTGTACCTTCCAGGCTTCAAGACTGCATTCGAAAACGACGAGGGCACACCCGATATTGAAGAACGTCTACAACCAACACCTTTTTTTTGTTTTCAACCGATTTTTTTAGTACGAGTGTCTTTTTTTGCAATAATGTTCATTTTTAGAAAAAGTTGTATCAAAAGATTTTTTTAATTGTTTCCGTCATTATTTTATGCCCTTTAAATTAAAAATTAAACAGTTTATCTAATCTAATCATTAATCAACCTTTGAATCGCATTAATTCATGAGAACACTGAAAAAACCTGTTAGCCCTTATTTAGTTTTGACTAGTATATATGTCGATGGATCGATCGATGAGCGGCATTGTTTTAACTATTTCATTATAATATTAGTTAATGGATTTTGAATTTCTGTACATAAATAATATGTGCATACCAAAACGAATAGCTTCATAATAAGAAATTAAAATCATTTTACAATGAACGAAGATTAAGTCTAGTCTAATTAAAACAATTCCGATCATCAATCGTTCGGTTGAAAATGTTATGAAAAGGGCGCGGGCCCGCGGAGCACCGCTCGCTCCCGGCCGGCCGCGGCGCCCCGGTGACGTGGTGGAGAGCTGACCGCACTCTGTCTTGTTGCAGGTGAGTGCGGCGCGCATGCCGGCCATGCTGGATTGCCTCTGGTAAGTGCGGCCCGCCGCCGCCGCCCGCCCCCGTGCACGGCTGCAGCCTCAACACTTCATATCTGACACTGCAACATATTAATTTCCAACAGAATTTAAACACATTTGCATTATATGAATGATATTACAGAACATATATATGACCTAACTGTAAGACCTGTGTACAACTCGATGTGGTATTGTAACGGTTTGCCGATGGAAGTACAAAGCCGCTCCGCTGTAACAGTCGCGCGGCGGCGCGCGGCGTCGCGCGGCGGGTGGCTCCGGACGGCGGCAGCGAGTCACAGGAATTCATTTTACCGCCTCCCGCTTAATGAACTGCGTTGCAAAGGCACGCCAGTGCCTACGCGACGAGTCGTTGATCTAACACAAAACGAATCTGATAAATGACGCTGGACTAATACCATAGAAGCTAAGTCAACTAAAATGTACCATTCTTCTTTTTAGCCGTATCCACTATGAGTATCGCCTGTCGGGCGCCGGCGCGGCCTCTTGTCCGACTTGGACGACCACAAGTCACTCCGAACTCTCGTCCCTTTTCTCGCGAGCGGCTGAGTACGGAGTATGCTTTGTTCATAAAGGGTGGATAGCCGGGTCGTGATGTTCAGGTCTGATAGTATGGACTGGTGCGCACTGGTTGTGTTTCCTGGCCTTTACGGTCCAAGTTTGTACTCCACGTGATCACGACCGCTCACACCACTCGAATGTTTGTCGTTTTAGTGGTTCTACGATCTTGCAAAACATACGATATACTGTTACACAAGTTGTCGTGCAAGAAACAGTATCAGCACAGCTCCAGCTGTGTAAGATCTAATAGGACTTTAAATTTGGCCACTTTCGCAAAAATATCGAAATTGTAGTCTAGTTACAGCAATATCGCGACCGGAATATTACCAGAACACCCGCCCGCCCGCGAGGAAACTCGTGTAGCATGCATCTGGAGCAACTGTTTAGCTTTAAGCACGCGGGCTGGCTGGCTGGATGGCTGGCGGTTGACTGGCTAGCTGGCTGGCACCCTGTCAAGCAACAGACACACACGATTCGATATCAAGCAGTATTTATTATAAGAAATTGTAACGAGGGGCGTAGGTAGGTAATATTAGGCTTCCTCGTACACGTAGCGGGCAGCCATACGGCTCTCGCCAGACGGCTCTTGTGGCTCCGGAGATTCCTCTGCCGTCGTCCGCGATGTCGTCGAAGTTGCCTTCGTCGTCTGAGTCGCCGTGGATGAGGAAGGAGCATTTAGGCTAATACCTTGACAGAATTCACTTCGCACAATAAAGCAGTTCCGCTCAGTTTCGAAGAGGTCGGTAGTCGAGCGGCTAGCAATGCCTCTTTGAACACCAGGGCTCGTGGGCCCTTGATGCCCGCGCGGGACGCACGTGTGTGCGGGCGCCGGTCTGTTAGGGTTGTGTTCCTGCGAGCGGGCGAGGTCACCAGTGAGTTTGTGAGGGTCGTCCACGGCGCACGTGCGGTGCGTGCGCCGCCCGCCGCCCGCCGCCGGTGTCCGCCGACCCACCACTATTAAAAATCGGCGTCTTCCACGATTGTACACATTACATAAAAATGTATGGAACCTGCGCAGCGCCGTCCAGCGCGCCGGTGCAGGCAGCAGGCGAGAGAGACGCGGTGTCTGATACAACGTTACTGTTTTTTAAACGGTTTTATTTAGCTCACCCCGTTTGTTTTATTTATTATTTATTCTTGGGTCAAATTTAGTAATTCAAATTTCACCCTCTTCCTGTCAACCGATTAATTTGAAATTTTGTATACACTTTGGATTTTGGTGACAATACAATTATGTTTATTCATTATCATTATAAATTCAAGATGGCCGCCGCTACAAAATGGCGGATAATTTATGTTTTATTAATCCCATCAATATGGGTATCAAATGAAAGGGCTCAACAAGCAGAATACAATATACTATAAAAAATTGAAATCCAAGATGGCGGCCGCTACAAAATGGCGGATAACGTAGGTTTTATCAATCCCATCAATATGGGTATCAAATGAAAGTGCTCAACCAGTAGAATACAATGTACTATATAAAATTAAAATCCAAGATGGCGGCCTCTACAAAATGGCGGAAAACTTAGGTTTTATCAATCCCATCAACATGGGTATCAAATGAAAGGTCTCAACAAGTAGAATACAATTTACTATGCAAAATTGAAATCTAAGATGGCCGCAGCTACCAAATGGCTGATAACAATTTTTTATCAATCCCACCAATATGGGTATCAAATAAAAGGGCTTGACAAGAAGAATACAGTGCACTATACAACCTCAATATTTAAGATGGGCGCAGCCACTAAATGGCGTATAATAATAAGATTTAAAATCTCGAGCTATTCAACAAATTAGATGAGAAGAAACTGACGTCTCGCGTAAGCTGTTTAAAATATGCATGCGCATATTAAGAGAACGTCAAGTTTCAGCCTGCGAATGCGTATTCAGGCTATGCCATTTGAGTATGCGTGACAGCTCGAGAAAAACAATTTTTGTCAATACTCGTAAAGCGGAACAAAGGTATAAAGTGTTGAAGTTTAATGAAGCTGGTCAAGCAGCAGGATATTGTGCCAATATTTTCGAACGATATGAAAAGCGACCAGCAGAGCACCCCAACTATGATTTTAACAATATGTGTCTCATAGAATTTGCGATGTTATTTGAGCCACACTACACAAAACCGCCAGTTATAAATGAAGAGAGCATCGATACCGATGCTTATGCACCGCACGAGCAAACAACAAGAAGGCGTCTTATAACTTTAACAGACAACACCAAAATGACTATTAGAACCACGCCAGCTGTAGTACGGGTACCTAACTTCGTAGCAGCTTCTGATCCAGAGTCATATTATTACAGTTTACTAATCCAGTATATGCCGTATCGCAATGAGGCCGAACTTTTAGGAGAATTTAATAGTGCCAGAGATGCGTTTCTCGCCAACGAAGAAAGTTTAAGACAAACAAACGCCTACTTGGAAATATATCGTGAACGTGACAGGCAGCTTGAAAATGCATTCGCGCAAGTACACGCATTTCAGATACTGGAACACGCAGAGCCGATGGAACTAGACCATGAAGAAGAAGTTCCTTATTTGCCAATGAATGAAGACCAGTTCTTACAGGCTAAGCAGTGTATGAATGCAGGACAAAAGGAAATTTTTACATTAGTTACCCAGTCCATACAAAATCAAATGTCAGGTGCTGAAGAACGTTTAAAAATATTCTTTACAGGAGGAGCTGGTGTGGGCAAGACTTTTCTATTAAAGTTATTACGAGACCAAATTAATAGGTGCTACGCAAAGGATGCGGTTAAAGTCTGCTCACTAACAGGAGTTGCAGCTAGATTAATAAATGGAGCTACGATACACAGTACTTTAAAATTGCCTGTACAGAAAGACGGTCGCATAACAGGTATGTCACCACTGTCCGGAAACTATTTGCGAATAATGAGGCAACAATGGCATCAGACAGAATTTTTGATTGTCGACGAGATTTCCATGGTGTCTTATCAAATGTTATGCATGATGGACGCTCGATTAAGGCAAATTAAGAACTGTGAAAATGAGTTTTTTGGAGGAGTAAACGTATTACTTTTCGGTGATCTTTTACAACTGCCTCCTATAAAACGATCAGGAACACCTGTTTTCAAACAGCCAGAACATCTCCAACCAGCAACACATCTCTGGCGTTTATTCACGCTGTGTGAATTAACTGAAAATATGCGTCAGCAAGGTGACCAAACTTTTATTGATATTTTGAATGCTTTGAGAGTCGGTGAGCTAACAACCCAACATTTTAGTATTTTAATGGGAAGACTTCTTCAAGACACGAGTGATGAGTTTGCAATAGACAAAGCGTTAAGGGTATATCCCACAAATCAACAAGTTAACGACCACAACTCTGCTGTATTGAATTTGTACAGAAATAATGGTGCTCGCATTTACAAAATAAAAGCGCAGGATCAGCTAGTACACGCCACACGAAATGCAGACAATGTGGATATAGCTACTATAATACCAGCTGATATCAACAAAACTGGGGGTTTACCAGCGGAACTGGAAATATTTGTGGGGGCAAAAGTCATGCTACGGTCCAATATTAACGTTTCAAAGGGATTAGTAAATGGCGCTATAGGCTACATCAACGAAATCGTTTGGCCTCAATTTCGTCGAACTCAGATGTATGCAACAGATGTACCTTCCGTCCGAATTGATTTCGCAAGAGACTGAGTACATCTTATACACCCGAAAGCCATACAGTTTCCAGCTAAGTACAATTACGGGACGGCTGAACGAAGAATGTTGCCTTTAATACTATCATGGGCTTCTACAATACATAAAATGCAGGGCAGCACTGTGGATCACGCAGTCGTATACTTAGGTGCGAAACTGTTTGAAGAAGGTCAAGCCTACGTGGCTCTTAGTAGAGTAAGATCTTTGCAGGGACTACGTATAGAGGAGTTGGACTGCAATAAACTAACGGGCAAGAAACCTTGCAATAATGAAGCACTAAATGAATTAAACAGAATGCGAAATAAAAACTAAAAACTAGAAAATAAAAATAGGTAAAAAAACTTTTTAAGTTAAACGGTTTTATGTTAAACATACATTGCAATGTTTAAGATAAATGTACTAAAAACCAAACAATAATAAAATAGATACGTCGTGGAATTATAAACATATGCATAGACTAGACTAAAATAAAACCGTGGGGCACGTCAATTGTCTACAAATTATCGACTTAATGTGCGATAGAAGAATCGTTTAATTCGTCGTTAGGCAGTTGGCCCGCAGACGGTGAGGAAATTACTTACTATTTGCTTGCTCATGGAAATTCCAATAGTTATACACTCTATGTAAATAAAAGAGATGTTTCAACTAGTTTATCGTTGGACATTCACACTGCTGGCTGGCGAGGAATCGTTTCACTGCTCGTAGATTGTCTTTAATCGACAAAACATATGATAAAAGTACTACTCGCTCACCACTATGAAACCCTAAAACTCGCTTATAATCGAGCTTGCTAGCTTGTTTCCACATTCTAGCCCTACTTATCACACGTCCATCGTTGTCGGTTGAACAACTGCCTAATTATAGTGTAACATTACAAACAAACATTTTAATCAACGATTGTAGACAATTGACGTGCCCCACGGTTTTATTTTAGTCTAGTCTATGCATATGTTTATAATTCCACGACGTATCTATTTTATTATTGTTTGGTTTTTAGTACATTTATCTTAAACATTGCAATGTATGTTTAACATAAAACCGTTTAACTTAAAAAGTTTTTTTACCTATTTTTATTTTATACACTATGTCGGGATGCACACAAGCACACGGCCTCCTCAGTAATGTTGCAGTAATGTGTCACAGATCGCAATAAGCAGAGCAGCTCCACCTAGGACTAATACTTTGTATAGCCGATGGGATCGCGGTGGTTAGCCTCGGTGTGTCGTTGGACTCGTGGGTACGGTTTTATAACCCGTATCTTGGAACCCTGGAACGCGCCATTAAAAATACGTTAATGCGGCGGTTCGGTAAATTATTTTGCGATTGCGATTTTGCATACAAATAACGAAAGAAAGAAAGTACCTAATTGTAGCAGCGATGCAGTGGATGATCAATCAGAAGCGGAGATTACAATTCGCAATAATGAGTAATTAACTGTTAATATATAATTAACTAAGTATTAAGAACTATTATATTTTTTTTTCAACACTAACTTATGCAAGTGGAAGCTGGCTATGACAGAGAGAGCATGAAAGTGGAATAAATAAATAATATTGTCGGACAAATTACACACCGCCATCTAGCCCCAAAGTAAGCGAAGCTTGTGTTATGGGTACTAGACAACTGATAAACATACGTAAATACTTTTTTTTTTTGTAAATACATACTTATTATACATAGAAAATACCCAGACCAAGACAAACATACATGTTCATGCACACAAATGTTTGTATTGTGTGGGAATCGAACCCACGAGCGTTAGTGTCAAAGTAGCTTAACAACGCGTTTTACCACTGCGCCACCGAGCTCGTCATTTTGCCGTATGCATAAATGCCGTCGAGATGCGAGCTTTACGCAAAATTCGTAGCGTAACCCTTACTGATCGCGTTCACAATAATGATGTAAGACAGAGAGTTAGTCTGAAAGAGAGTGTCGGTGTTAAGAAATAGCATGCTCCTCCATTGATGGTTCGTACATGTAGAAACAATGTACGAAACAGATTTGAACAGATACAGTGCAAGAGTAGAGGAATGTAGGAGCCGGGTCAGGTCACCTATCATCACCAGATTGGTTGTGTTTTATCAGAAGGTGATGTCGAGCCCTCGAATCATTAATCCATATACGTCGTTGAAATTGCGTGCTGTCTTTCTTTCATTGCAGGCGGTTTTCACGGTTTTGAAATGTTAATAATCAGAAGAACCTTGCGTTTCAGGAACCCTAGGCTTTGTATGAAAATCTGGGTAGGAAGTTCATTCTTTGGAATAAATCTCCCTGAGGAATCGTAGCTAGCGCTCTTTTCTGGTTCATTCGTTTAGATGAGTCCTGGCGATGGCGAGATAGACGAGGTCGTGGGCGTTACGTTCAGCATCTATGCACATTTATGTAGAACACACAACAACACAAGGTACGCACCGCCTCCCATAGACCGCAGGGCTGATCGTACCGTGTGTGCTTTCTTCGTACCTTCAGAGAAACGTGTACCGGTTGAACGCTCGCCGTCTTCCAGTCAGTGTCTCACTGTCGACGGGCCCGGCTGGCGCCCGCGCCCGCTGCCGCCGCGGCACGTGGACAGCTGCAGGCCTTGTATTGTAGTGGCGAGCGAGCCGGATTCGTCGGCCGTTCGGCGCCTGACGTCATCCTCGAGCGGAGCGACAGGACGCTCGCTCGCTAGTCTGACTCCCTTTGACGAGTAACTAGCGATCGTCAGGTCGGTGAGGATAATGTACCGCGACGGCGTCCGAGGCTGCCATTCGAACGGTGGTCGTGCGAGCCGATGATCGATGGACGCGTCGCCATCGCACCACGAGACAATGTTGAAATGCATATCGATGGTAGTGAGTGTGGGAGGTGGCGGCGGGTGCGGCGCGCGGAGTGCGGCAGTCCCGCGCTCGCCGCCGACCGGGGAGGGCGCGATGCGATGCCGTGCGACTCCGCCCGCGACCCGCTGCGCCCGCAGCTAGCGGCGGCATGCTGCGGCCCGCGCCCGGTCCGCCGCCGCACGCGCGGCCCTCGCTGCTCGGCTCGTGCCACCGCAAGATGCGGCTCATCGGCGGAGGGCCGGTGGCCTTCCTCGGCGGGCTCGTCGCGTGAGTCCGCACACTGTATTCACTGCCACCGATGCACTGCGAATCGTCCGCGTGCAACTAAGTGCCGCGTTCACGTTGCAGAATGGTGTTTCGATTTAGATGGTGTATCGGAGACGTCCGGGCGACGACGTGACCGCGCGCGGGCCTCGCCTCGCGGGCGGCCGCCGTGAACACGGGCCGTGCGTTGTCATTTAGAAAGTCGCCGAGTATGTCACGCTCGTGCGCCGCCGCCGATGTAGGCCGCGCGGGCTTGGCGGGCTCGGCGGGCTCGGCGAAGGCACCTCGCGGCGAGACGAGGCCCGACGACCTCAGTTTTGTTATTTAGCTGTTGAGTTTGGCGTCGGTCGCCAGCGGCATTCATCCTCACACGCTCTTATTACGACAGTTGCGTAATGTACGGCTCCGCAGACAGGTTTTCTACGAACCGCTCGGTCGCGGAGTGAGCTCCTCGCGCCGGGTCTGCGGCGGAGTTTTCGCTTGTGATTTGTTCGTCGCACGTTCACGTTCGCACAAATGATTTGTTCACCCGCCAGTTCGTCTGTGCGTTGGTTACCGGCGCGGCGCGACACGCCCTCTCTTTGGCGAGAAGCCCGTGTCCCGGCGGGCGCAGGCTGCGCGTGAGCGGCCCGCAGCTGTCCACAGTGAAGTGCGGTCGACGAGCCCTTATCATTTTCCCATTACCATTATTTCCGTAGGGAAACGTTCGCCGTGAGTTTCCACAGTGACCGATAGTGTTTGAACTTTCCTTCGATATTATTATTATTTTAATCACCGACCGGCTGTAGCCGTCGGACCGCCGCCCATCGTTACACGCACATTGAAACAACAGCCGAGCCGAACTGTCGCCTGGGAGTCACTCGGTGAGTTCTAGGAGGTTACTGGAATTATTAGCGAGATCACAAAAACAGAATTTTGATTGCGTTTGTACCGGAAGTGCAGGGCCTCGTCTTCGACTTGTCGTAGTCCCGTCGTGTCGTAGTCCCGTCGTGTCGCAGTCCCGTCGTGTCGCAGTCCCGTCGTGTCGCAGTCCCGTCGTGTCGTAGTCTCGACGTGTCGCAGTCCCGTCGTGTCGCAGTCCCGTCGTGTCGTAGTCCCGTCGTGTCGCAGTCCCGTCGTGTCGTAGTCTCGACGTGTCGCAGTCCCGTCGTGTCGTAGTCTCGACGTGTCGCAGTCCCGTCGTGTCGTAGTCCCGTTGTGTCGCAGTCCAGTCGTGTCGTAGTTAGTAGTGTTCTCTTATACTGTTCACTCTTGCATATAATGCCACAACGTTGTAAAGAAACATATTGGCTTCCCGATAAACACACCACAGCCAAAGCGTTGCTAACTTTGCAATATAAAAGACATGACACTTCTCGGGCGAGCCCCGCGGTCGTCTCTCGCCGCAGTCTCGGGCGAGCCCCGCGGTCGTCTCTCGCCGCAGTCTCGGGCGAGCCCCGCGGTCGTCTCTCGCCGCAGTCTCGGGCGAGCCCCGCGGTCGCCTCTCGCCGCAGTCTCGGGCGAGCCCCGCGGTCGCCTCTCGCCGCAGTCTCGGGCGAGCCCCGCGGTCGTCTCTCGCCGCAGTCTCGGGCGAGCCCCGCGGTCGCCTCTCGCCGCAGTCTCGGGCGAGCCCCGCGGTCGCCTCTCGCCGCAGTCTCGGGCGAGCCCCGCGGTCGTCTCTCGCCGCAGTCTCGGGCGAGCCCCGCGGTCGTCTCTCGCCGCAGTCTCGGGCGAGCCCCGCGGTCGTCTCTCGCCGCAGTCTCGGGCGAGCCCCGCGGTCGCCTCTCGCCGCAGTCTCGGGCGAGCCCCGCGGTCGCCTCTCGCCGCAGTCTCGGGCGAGCCCCGCGGTCGCCTCTCGCCGCAGTCTCGGGCGAGCCCCGCGGTCGCCTCTCGCCGCAGTCTCGGGCGAGCCCCGCGGTCGCCTCTCGCCGCAGTCTCGGGCGAGCCCCGCGGTCGCCTCTCGCCGCAGTCTCGGGCGAGCCCCGCGGTCGCCTCTCGCCGCAGTCTCGGGCGAGCCCCGCGGTCGCCTCTCGCCGCAGTCTCGGGCGAGCCCCGCGGTCGCCTCTCGCCGCAGTCTCGGGCGAGCCCCGCGGTCGCCTCTCGCCGCAGTCTCGGGCGAGCCCCGCGGTCGCCTCTCGCCGCAGTCTCGGGCGAGCCCCGCGGTCGCCTCTCGCCGCAGTCTCGGGCGAGCCCCGCGGTCGCCTCTCGCCGCAGTCTCGGGCGAGCCCCGCGGTCGTCTCTCGCCGCAGTCTCGGGCGAGCCCCGCGGTCGCCTCTCGCCGCAGTCTCGGGCGAGCCCCGCGGTCGCCTCTCGCCGCAGTCTCGGGCGAGCCCCGCGGTCGCCTCTCGCCGCAGTCTCGGGCGAGCCCCGCGGTCGCCTCTCGCCGCAGTCTCGGGCGAGCCCCGCGGTCGCCTCTCGCCGCAGTCTCGGGCGAGCCCCGCGGTCGCCTCTCGCCGCAGTCTCGGGCGAGCCCCGCGGTCGTCTCTCGCCGCCGCGAGCCGCGGCGCCGTCCAGCGGCCCGCCCGCCGCGCCGCAGCGACGTCGCAGCAGCGCTGCAGGAAATGACTCGCTATAACAAACGCCGAGGGCGGCCGCACGTTACCTGCAATACGACGATATTGATTCGATCGTATTCTGATAATTTGTGTGAACATTTGTCCGACGGTGACAGAAGATTTAAACAAGTTTATTTGCTGTTGTGCTAACATTAATCTCGAGTCATTTTTACGAAGTGAGATTGACATTCTAAAGAGGTGGAAATACCTATTTGTTTCGTTTTGTGGAACTACATGGTTAAGAAGCTTCCTGTTTTCAATTTGAATACGTCCACGCCGGCGACCGCGGGCGACGGAGCCGACCTCCACCCGCCGAGTGAAGTACGGCACCACGAAGGAGCTCGCTGCACGCACGAAGGGCACGCAGGGTCCGCGGCGCGCGACTGCCCGCCCGTTAAATACCCTCACAAACATTATATAACATTTTAATTATCTAAAGCGGCAAAAGCAGTGGTTACATAAAATTTTCTTATCTCCAACATAGTTTTTTTTTGCAATGCATGCAAACAAGCATACGGCTCGCCTCATGCACAGTCCCCATAGCATATAAACGCTTGGAATACGAGGAGTCTCAGTCGCGGTTTGCCACTCTCCCTGCTAACACGGCGACTCCTCCAGAAGTCGCTAGTGACCTCCCTCGTTCGCAGGTGTCTAACGACCTTCCAGGGAGCAGGGCCCACCACCAGTTTCCATTAAAGGGGTATTTTTTGACTTGATTTCACAACCTCTTTCAATTCGGTAGCGTACTATCGATTTACCTCGAACGGCTCAACATATCGACAGAACGAGTTCAGGCGAGCCGGCCGGGCGGGCCGTCTGCACAGCGCGGGGCCGTCGACAGGTATGTTAAATGTGAATTATCAATCTACTCCAGACGTACCTGTGGTGTTCCTGTCTCAATCCTGGCCGAACGTAAATATAACAAATGTCCAGAATATGATTACATGGAAAAGAGTGAGGGTTACACGTAAGTAATGGTGAGGGGTCAAGCATCGAGGTTCTAACACCGCGTCGGAGAGTGAGCTCGCGACCGATGCCGCTAATTCCCGGGGTAGTTTGACTCGCCTCGGCTTCCACTATCTCCTACAGTCCAGCGATATTCACCTGTGTGCCATCTTCCACGTGGTATCGTTCCTCAAGTTTCCATTACGAAAGCGGTTAAACCAAAAACGCACGGTGCGTTCATTAGCAGTCTCCTCTCCAAACGCAGCATTCAAAAATTACTTGGATTTTCAAAGTATCCATCTTTCCCGTCTAAGATGTATAAAAAAAATTGAAATTCGAAACTCAAATGTTACACATTTTTTAAAAGAAAAACCTCATGGGTATCGTTGAAAAAAAATCACTCTAAAATCTCACACCATGAAGGTTTAATATCAATTCAAAGTACATATAGATCTATTACTATAAAACGGCAATTTCATACTTTAATCCCTATTATTTACATCTCTCTATTAAAACTATAGGTACTCCACTTCTGTTCGATGACGTGCTATCATAAAAATATTGCATTTTATTATTACATACATTTTGTGTTTCCAATTTATTCTCTTATGGAGTAAATGATAAAAGAGATATTTTGTTCAAATTTTGAATATTGGATCGGGCTATGCGTCGGTGTCGGCCACGCGAATGCGGCGCCGAGCCCTGCGTGAGAACCCGCTGGTGATCGTGAGCGGCGCCCGCAGCCCGCCACGGTGTACATGCTGCGCGGCTTCCGACTCCGCCGCCGGCCCGCCCGGCGGTCACATCTCCACTGCTCGCCGTAGGTACGTGGAGGATACGTCGCACTTAAATTTATATCGGCACGCTGGTCATAAACCGTGGGATCACACTAAATGTGCACATTCGATGGCCACGCTGATCGACAGACAGATTGTGCGTGCTATTAGATCGGTTTATCCTCGTTTCGGGACGGCACCGAGCACGCTCCGCCTTCCTTGCGGTCCATAACCGTGCTGCACCTGGTTAGTGAGCCTGCTGTCTCCGCTCGCTCTGCGCGGGCGAATCCCTCGCGCGGTGGCGCGGCCGCTGTCTTCGACGCCGGACCGGCACCGCACCTCGTCAAATTTAAGACCACAAGACGTGATCTCTGTCCTGCTCGCTTTCTCTCCCGAGTTTATCCAGTCTCTTTCGAAAGACGTATATGGTGATCGGCGGAGAGCAGACGGCGTTCACGATCGTCATCATGTCAGCTGACGACGGCAGTGCAGGAGGACGGCGGTGGAACCGGCCACTGACCGATCGCAGTGCGTACTCTCCGATGACGTCACCAGCGGATACGCCGCTAGAGGACGATTCACAAATGGACACCATTCACTTCGCGAGGAAGAGAAACATCGCCATCGATGATCAGAGAAATGTCCACCACACCGGTGGTAGCTCCTGCAGAGTATTTGTCTGAAGACTACGACACGGAGAGTCAAAAAGGCTCACGAGGGTTGTATTTTAGTGCATCAGCAGCGCGCACCTGTCTGGTGCGGCTTGCGGCCCTAGCTCACGGTAGCCGTGTCCTGGCGCCGCGCGGCGACCACTGAACGATACATTATTTCAACTACTTATTTAGTTCCCGGATAACAATGAAGCTAAAAATGTTCGCTTCAGCTTGGCGCGAGGCGGAAGCAAATCTCTCGTAATGTTGTATGTCATTACGGTTGTGTAGCGGCGCGCGGCGGGGCGACAGCTGCAGCAGCGGGCCGCGGTGAGCTGGAGTTGTGTGGGGCCGACACGAGGCTGCGCCGCTCACCGATCGACCCAGTACGTAATGAGTGATGTACCGGTGAAGGCGGTGGCCGAGGTCGGGTCGGGACTTTCAACCGACACAGACACAACGAGACCAAGATTTTTTAAATTGAAATTAATAGTATCGATGATTGAACTCGCCGGAGCCGACCGGCCGGCCGCCCCGGCCGCTCGCCGATCTCCGACACCTCGTCGGTTGCACTTCATTTGTTTTCGCAACCGACTGGGAGGAGTTAATTGACATTAAGACATGCGCAATTAGCGAGTCACCTTGGCGGGCGCGGACGGCGCGCGGAGCTCCGGGCGGGCCTCTGGCCGCGCCGCTGCAGGCTCGACGGGTGCACGTGTGGCGGTGCCACAAATGACGACCGGAACGAAGTCGAGAGCAGCGGGGCCGGCCGGCGCCGGCGGACCCCGCTCGGGAACGCACCAATTCCATGTACAAACAATACAAGCGAGCACGAGCGCCGCCGTCACAAGGCCGAGCGTGTGCTATTGATTTGTGGCGCGGAGGCAGCCAAGGTCGCTCGCCGCGCGGCCGGCGGCGGCGCGCTGCCTCCGAATTACCAACGAGCGCTTGGAAACTAGCAGGCCGATGACGTCGACCGACAATCATGGTTTGTTGATATTCACACCGACCGCACCGACGCGGACGTGACACGGGCTCACAGTGTGGAATGCGCGTTGGAGCAGTAGGTCGTGCCGTCGTGGTGCAGCCGCGCGAGTCCCTAGCGCCGCCGCTTCCGCGACACGCTCGGGGGCTCGTTCTCACATCCCGGTGTTGACGTCGGTTGTTCCCCGGATGATTGCTATCTGAAGTTTTTTTCTACTGGCCCGTACCCGTTTGTGTTATAAAATATGACCATCATTTTAGCTTGAAGTTGGAATAACACCATTATGTATAAAGCCTCGATCCTAAAGTAGGCCAAGGCTATCAACAATCAAACATATCAGAATCACGTATGCGGTTAACAAAATTGGACCGTTTAAAAGGCCTCGAAATGTCGGCCAATGTTGTCTCCCAGTATCGGGACTTGTAGATAACATCGAGCGACAATTCAAAGAGGCCTTTAAAATTCCAGAACTCCGTCGGAACAGTCCGCTCGGGTACCAAGTACCGATGGACAATGAACGATCTACTCTTGTAAAATATCACGCAGCCGGAAATGTCGTCGCAGGCAGCGGCGCGTGAGAAACATCTCGCCGCGCCGCTCTAGTCGGCTCCGGGCGGCGGGCGGCGGGCGGTGACTACGCCGCACAGCTCGACGCGGATACGGCAAGCGCTAGACCCCGCGCCGCTCGTCGCTAGTCGCTCGTGTGCCGCGGCCGCCCCGCAGCGGTCCGTGGGCGCCGCTTGTGTTTGGTCACCTTTTCTATAATAACATCGCGTGGGTGATAAGTAGCGCGCGGTCGTGCGAGCGAGACGGGCGAGCGGGCGGCTCGCTCGCGGCGCGCGGCGGCGCGGAGCGGAGGCCAGTATCGCGCGCGATGTGTCACGCGGTGGTGCTCGGCGTGCTGTTCTCGCTGCCCTCGTACCTGTACTCGGTGGTGCCGTTCAGGTGAGCTCGCCGCCCCGCCTGCGTTCGTGTCACCTCTGATTCACTAGGCAGCATGTCAAACAGCTTCGGGTCCCGTGTAGGATTCGACCCTTTGTGACGACGTAGCTGCAAGTCGCCAACCATTGTAAAGTCTCGTGAAACAAACATTGTCGTGCGAAATGTCGCGTGTCATTTCCGGGCCGTGCTGCGTCCGTTATCGCAACGGGTCCCCGGTTGTCCATCCACTAGTCGCACATCGATGAACAGGAAGTGACGCAGTAATCGAGACGTGTCGCCGAGCGCCGAGCACCGCTCCACCGGCGTTCCCGTCGCGTGCTCCTCCGCGGCGGCAGCTCCGCCGCGGCCGGCCCTCCGAAAGCCTCCCGAGGCGAGGCGGTCACCGGTCGAGGTGTTTACCGTGTCAGTCAGCTGTTGTTGCCGTATTTCCGTACCTACCATTACCGGCTACGACGGCGAATGTCAACAAGTATGATATTACGTTATCACCGCCGCGCTCGAGGAACGTACCGACAATAAAGCGTAGTCGAGTCTTAATTTTTAAAACTTTAAAAATTATTTAGGACGTATTACGTACGGTTCACCTGCATGGACTGATAGGGCCGCCACTCAGAATACAGAATAAACCAGAAGGAGCCTACAGCCGATAATACATGCCGTCCGCTGTGTCCAGAAACAATTCGCAATCCCCCGCACTCCTCATACTTCCCACCCGTAAAGTGTTGCTAGCTTAGTGAGAGTTCACCTCTTTTAGGGTAAATTAAAAGTGTTATTGATATTAAAGATGTTATATTAATATACTGTTATGCATAAAAAAATGCTTTAGTAAAATAAAACACAAGTAATTTACAAAAAATATGTCTTTACTTAGGTACATTTTGATGTACTAATAATATTGGCGTTTTGATTCTGAGGTAATCAATACATTTTTACGTTTCAACAAATGAAGAAGTCTTGCTCTTTGCTTTTATAATTTCATCAGTGGGGAACTGAAATTCCACATATAATAAATTAGAATAGTTTTACACAAAACATTTTTGTAAAAAAAACTATTATTTACACAATTTCACATATGCAGACTATATACCAAAAACATTAGTTAATAATATTTCAATGATTATTATTAAGTCAATAATTATTATTTATTTCAGGCAATATTTATATTAAAAGATCTCAAATAATGTAAACATAGGCTCATATCGTAAATACCTTAAAATTTAATAAATGTATTTACATATTTTATATCAAATTATTTTTTAATTACTTAACATGCATTTATTATTTATTTCATCAATGTCAACTTTATAAAAAAAGTAGGGAAAGAAACCAGTGAAACTGGCAACATGAACAAAATGGACTCGCCCAAATTGTTTACCACTATCAACGAGTAAAAGAAATTCATTATTTAAATAAAATGAGATGTAAATGCGCTAGTTACACATGAAATGTGATCCCATCTTGTTTTTTTATGCTTCTAACTGCATTCTTGCAGGTGGGAACCGCACAAGACGGCATTATTTAATAAAAACTATCTAGAATTTTTTACGCGTAAGAGACACGGTGGCCAAATATATACTAGTCGTCGAAATGTCAAACTACTCTCTTTGAGAGTAGTTTGTATGGCTTCAGTTTTGGGCGTGTTCGCGGTTTCTGGTTTATTCTGTATTCTGAGGGCCGCCATAGGTGCGGTGCGTCGTAAGTTGTTGCAAAGTCAGCGTCTCGCTTTAATATTTTTATGTAAATCGTATAGAACTGTGAGCACCGAGGCACTACCAGTGCTGGCAGGCGTGCTACCAGTTAACTTACAAATTCAACGCCGCGCTTCAATGTACTACACCTCTAAAAACATACACCCTGACTTTCTAAAACACCGCGATCTTGACAAAATACTTAAATTGTTCAAACCAATTGACGAGGTATTTGAAACCTTGATGTCTGAATGACAAGAAAGATGGGAAACTTCTACTAAAGGACGCCACTTGTATCTGTTCTTTCAATGAGTGCGAGACAGATAAGTAAAGAGTGGTTAGAAGTCGATCATCCCTTTGCGCAATTTTTAACTGGACATGGGAAACTTTAGAGCTAAGCTCTTTGCTGTGCGTTTAGACTTGTGTCATCGCCTTTATCTGAGTGTTCTACGACAAATCATGAATTTCAGCAAACAGTACATCATGTTCTCTGGGAGTGCGATCTCTGGCGTCGGGAGCGGGACGATATGTTAAATTCCTTGCGTGTCACATCCGGGGTAGTATACTATTCTGATTTGGTGGCAACAAGGGAGAATTACCAGGCGTTTAGGCGGTTCTGCAATCTATATTATTGGAATCGATGTGTTAGGTAACAACTCACAATTTAGGTCTCAATAAATGTTAGATATCTCATAAACCGTGGTGCACGGCAGTTGAGCTTCACTTGACTAGCCATCTCTTTGAGGGTTTTTAGTGCCTTATTTGTCATATTGCTGTCTCTCACTTTACCAAGAGGGGACGTCAATTGTAAAACTTCCTGCTCTTACAAATGTCTTCTGATTAAATCCGTTGTGCGTTCCAAGGCAGCTGTAGTTTAACCCCCGGGACAGCAATGGACTTCACTGTTCATTGCCTTTTTGATGGTGTTGGAATGAGTGGAGGTTCTGTACCGAAAAAGGCGTAGTCGAGATGACGGCTCCGCGGCCGCGAGTTTATCAAATGTCAACCGTAACAACAATAAACAGAATGAGGCGAGGGCGAGCCGGGTCGGCTGCTTCGGACCGCCGGCCACTCGACACTTTCTTTTTGTGAGGGCGGCGCCGCGGCGTGCTGCGACGCGTGGCCGCCGCTCGACGTCGACGCGCGCCCTGCGCCTGTCCCTCGTTTTTTTTTTGTTTTTCGCCCATGAAAATGAAGACGTGCGTTAGACATTCTTCCGTGAGGGGCACCCTCGGGGACCCGATGGGAAGGAGACGGTGAACTCTCATGAGTACCCTATCAGACGGCCGAACGAGTTATGTCAGACTCCTACTGACTAAACACCGCCCAGGGGTGCATTTAGTCGGGAAGGCTTTAAAGGCTTCATCGGAGGCGATCGCCCCAGGGAACACGGGGCGACGTAAGCTTCACTCAGTTACAGAGCATACGCTTAGAAAATGACGGCGTGTCTTGAGGAAACCGCCGCCATAGGTACCTAACTAACTATTAAGAGCGACCGCCGGGTGCTCAGATTGAGGACTTTTGTACTAAGGAGGCCTCGGCCGCTGCAAAACGGTCCAAAGCTCTCGGAAGTTTGTTTGGAGGATCTAATAGGAAATCTAATAGGAGAAGAAGGTTTCTGACGATTCAAAGAATCGTTTAGAGTTTTTGTAGGTATTGTTGGATAGAAGGAAGCGATAAATCTCGGTGTAACTCCCCATCGTCCATACGTCCGCAGTACCAAGGCGTGTTGGGAGCTCTTCGGCAGAAGAGGTTTTGGACGGTTTAGAGTTTTTTGATGGTGTTTGGACTAGAGTGAGCAAAAGCTGGTGATGCGTACGTCATCACCGGCCTTATGTAAACCTTGTAGACCGTTCGCTTATTTCTCAAGGACATTTTACTGCGCCTTCCCGACATATCGCCGAGTCGGGCTAAGTAACATCTAGCGGTACCGGCCACCTTTTTGACGTGTGGGTTAAAAGTGAGCTGAGAGTGGAGCCCGTCCCTAGCCCGCGCGCCCGCGATAAGCGACGGCCGGCGCGGGCCGAGCCTTGTCTTGTCGTTTTATCTGTTAGATAGTGCCGATCGTGGTACCTAATCTTTAACGTAACGAACGATGATTAGAGGCAGGCGCCCGCCGAAGGCCGGACCGCGCCGCACGTATTAAGTTCGTGTAGGTATTTCGGTGTCAATTTAGTAGGTCTCATCAGTTAGTTTACAGTTTGCTTGCGTCGTCGCCGCCAGCGCGCGCCCGTCGGCGGCAGTCGGCGGGCCTGTCACACGCATCTTAAATATGTTACAAGGAAACTAACATGAATATTTTCAAATTATAAGTGTATGTAAAGGTTGATTTGTCGTTTCGTCCAGAAGAGCAGCGCTGAGCTCGCGGTCGGTACCGGCCGCCCGCCGCCCCCCGCTTTGGTGGTGTATCGCTGGTCTTTCGTCGATCGAGCTCTCTTTAACGCTCTGGCGACATTCGCGTCGAGCGATCGCAAAGTGTTCACCGATGTTTACGTCGACGATAATATTTGTTATTTCCGCGCAATGTCCAGTCAGAGCCGCGACCGTTGTTATCGCGAACTAAAGGTTCGTCGACCAAAATTGAAAGCGACAGCCGCTCGTACGTGAGTGCAGACGGCGGGCTCTCGGCGGGACGGCGCCGGCCGCGGCGGGCCGATCGTCACTCCTGCAGCATCTGCGGTCGCATCACCGACGGCTTCCTGTCGGAGCGGTGGGTGTCGGTGTCGAGGGCGCTAGTGCCGGTGATGGCGACGTGCAAACGAAACGGGCCCTCACTATGCTACTCGTCGCTGTTATTGATTCAATGTTTATTTTTATTTGTACTCGTCGTCGCCGCGTCTGTTTAATCCTGCTTTTTACAATATAACAAACAGCCGGCGACTGCACACTCTGTCAGTGTATTGCTAAGCTGTTTTTATATTTATAGATACGTCGTACACGCTCTAGAATGGCAATACGAAAGTAAGGTAATTACCCAACCCGCATTCAGTTGGGCGCGCTGAGCGCGCTCTCCCGTCGCGGCTGTACGTACTTCGCCACAAAGCCTAAATCGTTTAAAATGTATATTCATCTCTTTCTAACGACGGATATGCCCTATCATTTGTCTCTTCGTTAGAGCAAAGTGTAATAATAAATAACTGTACGTAGATATAGTATAGTAGTAAGGTGTGCGGCGGGCCCCGGGTGCGCCGGTGCGCCGGGCACCCTCGGCCCGCCGCCGCCGAGCGTGTGAGTGAGTCGCGGCGGTGTGTTACAGGAAGGCGCGCCGCAAGGAGCGGGAGGGCGAGCCGGCCGGTGACCCCAAGCTGTACCTGCAGGAGGCGCTGCTGGAGCGCAAGCTGCCCGAGCTGGACATGCGCCAGCTGGTCGAGCTGCCGCACGGGCTCGACTACAACGAGTGGCTCGCCTCGCACAGTCAGTACCGCCTCATGCCATGTCACAACACCCAACACCCGCGCCCGGGCCCGCTGTCTTCTCACCTCGCCGCACGCCAAACAACAACCCTCTACAGTGTGCTTGTGTTTCTGTAAGGGAGTGACCGTGTCAGTAGAAGGGAGGCACCACGCGAGCGATACTTCTTTTGTTACAAACATTCATGGGCTACGGTAACCACTGCGCTGGTACGCCTCCTCACGCGGTGTAAACAACAAGTAACGAGTGGGCGTGTTGACGCGGGCGCGGGGGTGCCGTGCGCCGCTCTCCCCGCACGCCGGGCGCCCGCGCCGCGCCGCGCCTCTGCACTCTTTGACGATGACTGTTGGTCGGCAGTTCGAAGAATGTTCGCTGCTTGGCTGAATTTAACAAGCCGTTATTGGTGAGAAGTCAGGGACTCGAGAATAGCGAACGCGACACTGCTTGTGCCTTCAATGTATACATTGCCCGCCGGCGGGCCACGTTAAATGTCTGTGAGGTATTATGAACAAATAATGCGAGCTATTTTCTGTGCTATGAACTAAAATCAATAAGTGACCACTGAGAGACTCCTCCGCCCCTGTATTTGTGTATGTAGACTGGACACCGTTCATGTCGGCGATCATAGTCTGTTGTATACTGTGTATACTGGACATCACACAATGTCACGCTCGACTACCCGGATGTCGTCCGGTACGGGTGGGCGCGAGACCTTGGAGAGCTCGATACCTCAACGACGTGCTCTGAAAGTAGACATTGTGAAAGGTATGGACATGAGTGAAGTTGAGAAAGAGTCGTTCCGAGCGAGAGCGAGATGAAAACGGTATCGAGAACGACCCCCGGCCCGCCGACGTCTACTCTCGCGCATCGGCCGTGGAAGAGAACGGTCGGGCGGCCCCTGCGGTGAGGGCGGACGTCGCTGTGGTCGCGAGTACCGACCGGCGGGCGCGCGTGTTGCAGCGCTGGCGCTGTTCGACCACGTGAACCTGCTGTACGGCACCGTGTCCGAGTTCTGCACGGCGGCCAGCTGCCCCGACATGGCGGGCCCCGGCGGCCGCAGCTACGCGTGGTACGACGAGCGCGGCAAGAAGTCGCGCGTCGCCGCGCCGCAGTACGTCGACTACGTGATGACCTACACGCAGAACACCATCAACGACGAAAACATATTCCCCACTAAGTACGGTAAGCACACCGCCTCATCTACTCACAGCGAAGTGGCCGACCACATGTACCTACCTACGTTGAAAATAGTGATGCCGTACTATCGATAGTTTAACTTGAAACCAGTAGGATATGATAGTAATAACACAAAATGTAGTAATACAAAAATAATGGCGATAGTATCGATATAATCTGAGCCCCGATAGTCCCTATACTATTGATACTATCGATAGTTTTGCTATTTCAGAATATTTTTTTTTATCTACGCGCTAAATATGATAACAATTATACACTATGTGTAACACATAGTAGTAATCTAGATTAGCAATATTTGTTGTGTTTTTACAATTACAATGCAATTGTTTATTGAGTACCTATCGAATGGCTAAAACTGTCGATAGTATCGATAGCATCAATAGTAATCCCTTCATGGAGGGTATCGATAGTATCAATACTATAACGACTATCGTGGGCAAATACTATCGATAGTATTGCGATTTGTCACTAGTATTACCACATTTTGTGCTATCAGTAGTATCGATACTATCGATATTCGCACTATTGCAGCCTATTGATAGTGGCCTATCGAGGGGCATCACTAGTTGAAAATAATGACTTTTATGCAACGGCGGGAGGCATACAAGCATACGGCCCCCGCCTGTTGTACAGCGGTTACTTGTAAACGTTTGCAATACCTAAGTGTCTCTCGCGCGATACCACCTCTGCTACACACCAAAACCTTAGGGGTGTACCGTTGCCCTCACTTACACGACACAACACAACCCTCTACGGAGTTGTTATTTGGCTGCGATTTTCTGTAAGGTGGTGGTTCCCCAGACGGGCGACTTCGATGCGCTCTACCTATCTTTACGTTTCTTTATTTGCTACATTACGTATTTTGTATGGTTATTAAGTTTGACTGTTGTTTGATATTCTTTTTATATAGAACTTTTGAAAAGTTGGTACATTGAACCTTTTAAACAAATTAAATTTTGTCATTGAACTTTTTGAACAAATGTTCTTTTGTCAATTAACCTTCAGAACAGATGTTGTTTTGTCATTGGACGTTTTGAACAATGTTGTTTTGTCATTGGACATTTTGAACAAATGTTGTTTTGTCATTGGACGTTTTGAACAAATGTTCTTTTGTCATTGGACGTTTTGAACAAATGTTGTTTTGTCATTGGACGTATTGAACAAATGTTGTTTTGTCATTGGACGTTTTGAACAAATGTTGTTTTGTCATTGGACGTTTTGAACAAATGTTGTTTTGTCATTGGACGTTTTGAACAAATGTTGTTTTGTCATTGGACGTTTTGAACAAATATTGTTTTGTCATTGGACGTTTTGAACAAACGTTTTGTCATTGGACGTTATAAACAGATGTTGTCCGATCCATTTCTTATTGTTTACCCATATAGTGCAAATATTGTAACGTTAAAATAATATTAAAACAAATCCTCTCAGAGAGTGGTCGTTTTTATTTAAACTACACGTCGCGTCAAAGATTATTGTGAACCTTACGTACAACAACATGTGGTCCAAAACGGGCCGGCCACCTGCAGAACTATAGGAACTGCATAAGGACTGCGCAAGGAAGAAGTTGTTTACATCGGATGAGCAGTTTTAAGACAGTTTTTTAATAAAAAAGTGAATAACATTATTTGAATTGACTGTGTTAGCGAATATGAATACTTTATTCACTAAGTTACTAATTCAAAGTGAATAACATTTATGGGTTGACTGTGTTCGTGCAAAGTGTAAAAGTTACTTCACATATACATAATGGCGGCGCCGACTGAAGAACAAAGTGGATATTTAACTACGTTAGAAGATGTGGCGAATATGATACAAACATCAGGAAATGCCCTAAACAAAGATTGACAGAAGGTTATGTGAAAACAAGAATTAAAACCGTCGATGATTATTGGGACACATTTAAACAAACAGTCTGATGAAGTGCCCGCCGCGAGAACAACGAGCAATCTTGCCGTATTTTCTTAATGCGGAGTTTAATCAATTTGAAGAAATTTACCTTTGTCTGCTAGCCGATATGATTGACCACTTAGCAAAGTTGCAACCACAACATCAGCTGAAAGTAACAGAAGATGTGAATATGTCTGTGCTGTCACCAAATGGTCAGCAGTCTTTCGCTGGTCTATACAGGATTCAGCTCCCTACCTATTCAGGTAGGTATGAAGATTGGCCTACATACGAGGACTTGTATACAGCACTTGTTCACATTACTTCTTTGAGCGATGTGCAAAAGCTACACTACTTGAAGACGAGCGTGTCAGGTGAAGCTGAACTGTTGTTTCGGCGTGTTCAAGTAACAGAGAGTAACTGGCGTGGGGATTACTTGAGGAACGCTTCGGTGATAAGAAACTGATAGTTACTTGTCTTCTTAAAAGATTATTTGGTCAAAAAAGTACCAACCAATCAGCAAGTCAAATTAAATCATTGCCAGATACAACAACAGAGTGTATTAATAGCTTGAATAAATTAAATATTTGCACCGATTCTTGGGACTCTGTAATAGTCTTTCTGGTCACACAGGAATTAGATACAGAGTCGTTAAAGGACCGGGAGGAACAGGCACACAGGGAGACGAAACACAAACACAAAAATCATTCCATCTCACAGCCGCACACTGCAAGGAGGATATTCAGTCTGCACACACCAGTAGTAAGTCACGAGATCCTTGTACCTACTGCAATGGAGAACAGTACATATTTGACGAGCTCGGTGGCTCAGTGGTGGAACGCGCTGTTACGCTACTTTAACACCAACGCTCGTGGGTTCGATTCCCACACAGTACAAACATTTGTGTGTATGAACATGTCTGTTTGTATTGGTCTGGGTATTTTCTATGTATAATAAGTATGTATTTACAAAAAAATGTATTTACGTATGTTTATCAGTTGTCTAGTACCCATAACACAAGCTTCGCTTACTTTGGGGCTAGGTGGCGCTGTGTAATTTGTCCGACAATATTTGTATGTCAATATTTATATTTATTTATTTATTTATATTTAACTGCAAGGAGTTCGTAAAACAGACAGTAGAAAAAAGGCAATAATTTGTTAAGAAAAAAGGTTTATATTACAACTGTCTGACATCGAATCATAACGTATACAGATGTCAACAAAGAACTATGTGCCGGATCTGCAGAAGAAGACATCACTCTCTTTCACACCGAAGTCTCACAGTTCTCTCAAAAACAACCGGCTCGTGGAGTATTGTTAGCTACAGCTCAAGTGGAAGTCAAATCGAATAATGGGTATACATACGCACTTCGAGCATTAGTCGACTAAGGTTCAGCGGTTTCATTCCTTTCCGCAAGGGCAGTTGAACTATTGGGGCTATTATTATCAAAAATCAATATCAACGGTGGTCTCAGGAATGGAAAAGGAACACGGGTAAGTATTAAACATTTAGAAGACTTGACAATTACATCGCGATTAAATTCTAATGAGGCTATTACAATAATAATCTTTATTTTCTCCACAATCTAAGTATACATTAATATAATATAGTGGTTGTGACAAGTTGAAGATTGTGAGAGACCGATGAGTGAACTAGGCAGCGACCCGTGCCTCAGAGCACCAGCACTCTCCCCGCCCGGGCGCCCGCGGGATATACACGGAAATAACAGAGCTTAAATCTTACTAAATGTAGAGAAATGTGAGTTAGAATGTGTTAACAAAAGAAGAGTGTAAAAGGTTGCGACTGACTGTGTATGTGTGTGCGGTGTGTGTGTGTTTGTGTATGTGTGTGAGTTGATGTGTTTTATTTGTGCGTAGTATACACATACGTGGGTGAATTGTCTATTGATTGATTAGTGATTCATATGAATGAATGAATTCGTTAATTAAATCTGTATTGTTTTAATGATATTGGAGACATATTTAGTTTGTTAGTTTAATCAGATAATTGGTTTGACAAGGTTTTCAGTTTCCAAATAACTCAGATCTTGTAGAAACTTCGTGACTTTTTTCATTATTAAAAATTTTTGTTAAAGATACTCGTAGTAGTAGTAGGTCTAGTTTTTTGTGGAATCCCAAAGAACAGGATTTTGCTACTAAATGATTTCGGTGCATAAAGGATGCAGAAGGATTATATGCGGTCATTGTATGTTGTTTTAGGATGGTAATTAAAGTAAAAAGTTGGCGAACAGTGAGGACTTGACAAAATTGGTACAGTTCAAATGTAGGGAAGAGAATTGATTTAAATGTACGCACCTTAAGGAGTGCTCTCTGGGCTCGTTCAAGTTTTAGCGGGGTTGTCTTGCACGCTCCTCCCCACGACACTATCCCACAGCCGAGTGTAGACTGACAGAGTGCTAAATAAACCTGTTTAATGATTTTAGGATCCGCGATATGCCGCAGCTTCTAAAAGATGAACATTAACTAGCGAACACGCCCTGATGTGACATTCAGGTGGGATTGGAAGTTTAATCTGTTGTCAATAATAATGCCTAAATATTTAATAGTGTTGTTGGACTTTAATATATGCATACAAGTTACTATACTATACACACTATACAAGTTAAAGCATATGTTTTGTAGTCGATATCGACAATATTGCCATCGAAAGACGTTTTAGTGAATTGAGATCTCTAAACATTAAAATTGGCTGATTCTACCTATTTCAAACCGCATAAGGTCAATATATTACTCGGCGCCGAAGTCTTTTGTAAGATTATTGAAGTCGGGTTAATAAAAATGCCAGATGGTGTAGTAGCGTAGAGAACAATATTAGGGGAGATACTTTTAGGTTAAGGCAAGGCAGGCTGGTTAGTAACGTACACCTTTGCCCCTCGCCCCTTTGAAGCAGATGTCGTGCAACAAGGCGGCGTTGTTAGCGGGTCACCAATAACCGGATCGGATTAACAATATAGTAGAAGTCTTCAGTACTCCTAGAGACGAGACATTTGCTTGGACCGATTCAATGATCGTATTGTCACGGCTGCAATCACTCTCAAGTCGCCAATCATAATCTCCCTTTAAGAACGACACACTCGGTTACACGACGAGGGTGTTTTTTGATCCCCTCTTTGTACTAATGTTTTTCAAAACCTCCAAATCAGTTCCAAATCTTCGTACCCCAAGCCGTTTTTTCATGTTTGGAAAACGGAAAAATCACTGGGAGCTAGGTCTAGAGCATATGATGGATGGGGAAGCATTTCGTAGCGTAACTCCACCAGTCCGCTGCAATGGCGGAAGAATGAGCAGGAGCATTATCGTGATGAAACAGAACTTTCAGGATTTATTGATTCAACTAGTCCAACGGTGTAGCATAATACACTCCATTTATTGTCTTCCCTTTTTGGAGGAAATCAATTAAGATTGTACCTTGTGGATCCCAGATAACGGTAGCCATTACTTTAGCTACTAACGGAACGAGCTCGGCCTTCGTCGAAGGACTGCCACCGGCTTCCACCTACTGCTTATATCGTTGTTTTGTCGTTGGAGGAAAAAAATGAATCCATATTTCATCTATGGTGATGAAACGGCGCGAAAACTTATCTGGGTTTCGTTCAAACTGCCGCGTGTTGGCTCGGGGCAGTCTCACGTTGTAGGTAAATTGAACAACGCGGCACCCGCGGTGCTGCAAGCTTTTTCATATACAAAGGTTTATGCAATATGTAGGAAACTCGTTCATATGAGATGTTTACAGTGTTGGCTATCTCTGCCAACTTCATTCGTCGATCTCCCAACGCCATATCGTGATCATTTCTGGAGTGGTTGTATCAGTTGACGTCCCGAGACTGCCGAGCGAGGAGCGTCTTCCGTCTTGTGCCACCTCAACGAAACTCATTTGTGAATCATCTCAAGTGACGGAGAAGATTCGCCATAATACTTATCAAGTGATTTTTTTCGTTTCCATAATGTTTTTTTTTGCGTAAATATATGTTTTATAAACAAATGAATTCACTTTTTATCATTTTAATAGCGATAGATCGACTTGTACGTTGTAAACGACTGATCACTGGCAAAGCAATAGTAATACTGTAAGTCATGGGCGATACAAATCGTATATAGATACAATATCTATGTATTGGTCCAATACCCGATATCTATATATCGGGCGGCACGAAAACTATATATTGGATATCGCTGTCGTGTTAACAAGTAATAACTCGTATCACCTCGCACTAAGGTACAGTACGGTACGGTACGTAACTGAATCTGAATATCTGATACTGATTCGGTCAAACAATAGGCGCGTGAAAGAATACGAGCTAGATATTTGAGTGAAACGGCTACAAGACTGATATAGACAGGTACATTTCCGTGTGAATATTCATTTTAATTTAAACATTATTTGTAGCATCCACAAGGCTTATAATTGCATTGCAAAGTTATTTTCTGAACACTTCACTTTAGTCAACGAAAATAAAACGTACACGTGTTCAATAAAGCAACTCAAGCGATTATAAACTTTCCTTATACACAATAAAATTTATTTTAAATTAATTTCTTTGTTGTTAACCTTTGTCCTTGACCGAGACGACGGTCTAACTAAATTAATAGTTTGCTCTAAATATTTTGGAATTCTATTTTTAGTTTCGTGCTTTGCTTTGCGCCGCGTAAATTGTATGTGACAGTAACTTCTCCGCTTTTTTTATCACGACTAACGTCACAAAAAGTGACACAATTAACTTTCCTAAACGTTAATTTAGACCAAAATAGATATTATTAAAAAAATGACAAAATATCCTTTTTAAAGTTTTAAATAATAAATATTATTTTTATTATTTATCACCTTACATATTATCCTTATTAAACATCATCTTCCATCTTCATAGAAAATCATTGGATGTTAACCAATATATGTATACTGATTATGAAAATATAGATAGACATAACCGAATCGTAAAGAATCACAGTACCGTATAATATCACTTAGTTTTCAGCGTGTGGCGTATCGTAGGCTTCTGACAGATACATAGATATTGCAATATATAGTTACGATATCTGATATTCAAAACCAATATATAGATACGATTCAATATTGCGTGGTACCGATATTACCCACCCCTAACTGTAATACAAATATCACTAATTCACTATGAGATTTCGTGTATGTATCCTCAAAACAATGACCTGTCCAAACATGTTATGACTTGTACACTAATATTACCCTTCATGTATTTCTACCTGGCTTATCATCTCATCAACTTGCTCTCGAACTCGTGTGCTGCGATCTCGGGAAACATCTACGAGTGAGTGAGGTGCCAGAGACTCGAGCAGGAAGTGCAGCTTTGTCATTGTCCCACTTCCAGCCCATACCCGTACTTGCCGCATTAGCAGCGGGGCTGGCAATGTACGATCTGTACGCGTGTAGCAAACGGCCGCAGCCACACCGTCCGCTTCACATCAGGTGGGCCGCGTATTAGTTGTAACCGAGATGAAGTAGTTACTGCAACAATAGCGATTTCCCAATATAAATGTCGATGGCTTTTACACGGCTCGTGCTCAGCGTGGGCCGAGCGTGCCGGCGAGGGCCCGCCGCGTCCGGGCCGCGGGCCGCGGGCAGCGGAGCCAGTTAGTTTGTTAGTAATGTTAACAGAGGCGCGCGCGTGTTGCAGCGAAGGAGTTCCCGGCGGGCGTGGCGGGCGTGGTGCGGCGCGTGGTGCGGCTGCTGTTCCACGTGGTGGCGCACATGTACGCCGCGCACTTCCGCGAGCTGGCGCTGCTGCGGCTGCACGCGCACCTGCACCTCACGTTCGCGCACCTCACCGCGCTCGACCGCCGCTTCGCGCTGCTCGACCACAAGGAGACGGAGGTGCTGCGCGACCTGGAGACGGCGCTGCGCCTCTCGGACGAGCCGGAGGCGGCGCCCGCGCAGCCCGCGCCCGTCGTCACGCAGCCGCTGGCCACGGCGTGAGCGCGCCCCTTGTTGACTCTCTTGTACATACTTCGATCTGTTAAGTAGTTTTAGGAGATTACGTTTAGTTTACCATATAATTTGTGATCGCTTTGGTTGTAAATAAAAGTGATATTTGTTTAACTAATACAATGAAAGCTTTACCCTTCTTTTATTGACGCTGGCCGCCGCGCCGCCCACCTCTGCTCCCGGCGCGGCGGCGCGGCGGCGCGGCGGCGGGCCTCGCTAGTGCGGCGCGCGTCCTCCCCCACTTATGTCATTCTCTCACAACAGAGACATGTTACTAAAGGACTCGCCATACGCGTGATTCTGTTAATAAATAATTCTGCCATTTTTGACGGGGGACGAGGTAACTACTACATAGAAACGAAAATAATGTTTTAAGGAAATGTCAACCTTATTTCGAGGCGCCTACAGTTTATACAATCGTCAAAAATGCATAGTCTATCTATATACAAAACAATTTACCCCAGTAGGTGAATCATGAAGGATTTATAATACAAAGACTTTCTTAATTATTTTTTGTACACAGACCAGAAGCTGACTATTGTATTGAAGTTATATACTCCTTTAGGCGCGTTATGAAAAAATGATGAGTGAAATTTTAAGATATTGTAACACAAAAGTAACAGGTTGAAGCTGCCTGCTAAACTGCTCATTAAGTCATGAAATATATGCTCAAAGCTGCAACCAAATAACAATTCCCTGGAGGATTATTGTGTTCATGCAAGTGAGTGACGTTATTACCTCACAGAAATCTGCAGCCAAATAACAATTCCCTGGACGGTTGTTGTGTTCAGGCGAGTGAGTGACATTACTACCTCACGGAAAACTGCAGCCATATAACGTCAGTCCAGGGAATTGTTATTTGGCTGCAGATTCCTGTAAGGTGTCGTAACGTCGCTCACTCGCATGAACACAACAATCCTCCAGGGAATTGTTATTCGCTTGCAGTTTTAAGCATATTTTTCGTGAGGTAGTAACGTTACTCATTCGCATGAACAAACAAGCATACGATCCACCCAATTTAAAGCGGTCACTGTAGCTGTTTACGCTTGCAATACATTAAGTATGCCTCGCGTATTGCCACCTCTGCCGCTAACACGGCAACTCCTTAGGAGCTTACTCGTGACGTCACTCAGATGAACACAACATCCCTCCAGGGAATTGGTATATGACTGCAGTTTTCCGTGAGGTAGTAACGACACTCACTTGCATGGACACAACAACCCTCCAAGGAATTGTTATTTGGCTGCAGTTGCCTGTGAGGTGGTAACGTCACTCACTCGCATGAACAGAACATCCCTCCAGGGATTTGTTATTTGATGATGCCAGAGAAGTATAACTTCTCACGCGCGTACATTAGTACACGCACCCATTTTTTTTTACACTAAACTATTTTTTACTGTTTCATTTACTACACTTATCAAAATTATAATCTTTATATTCGGAAATTTAATATTTTTACAGTATGTAGCCTAAAATGATAGGCATTAAAAGTACTTTTTTCTGTAGTAAATTTGTGACCGCGTCTTATGGCGCTCGGTTCTCTGCCTACCCCGCGAGAGACTTGGCCCGAAGTTATAGATAGAATCTAGTAGGCAGAGAGAACCGAGCGCCACGTGACTCGATCCTTACACATCTCACTCGTTTCTTTAACATTTATTAGATTCCTGAATATAAATATTTATAAGTAAGAGTCTTTTTCGGCGCTCGGTTGTCTATGCCTACCCCACAAGGGATTTGGCGTGAAGTTATCTAGATAGATAGAAGACTCTTTTTTTATAATTATATTTATAAGAGTTTTAGTCGTCAAACACTCACAACAACAACAGTCGAACATGTTCCTGCCCGGACACGCCCTGACATACCACTTTATATGTGCTCTGATAATTATTTTGTCCTATTATTAGGGAGCATCTTCTACTTCTGAATTTATATCCACAGCATACAGTTTATTAGACCGAATATGTTTAAAACTTTATTATACCACTAAGGCGGCAATCAAGCATACGGCCTGCCTGATGGTAAACCGTTACCGTAGCTTATGAATATTTGCAACACCATGATGTCGTACGTTGCCGATGGCATCCCGAGGGCACACAACACATATGTTTGATGTCAATTCATGCTAATTTCCATTGGCTAAGTGAGGACAGCATATTCTAGCACAGTTTGGCATGTATATGTTATATATCAGAGGCCGCTGGGCTGGGCATCAATACTGAGCACACGCGCTGTCTGTTACATAAGTAATAAGGTTAGACCTTTCAACAAAAGGACCGGCCTCATAGGATCATTCCCCTCTGTCATGGTACAAGATAATGTGATCTATTGCGCGCATAAAAACTACTTGCGTTATCGATTCTCTATCAGTCTTGTAATCGTTATCGCTCCGGTGACATCATAAAGTGTTAACTAAAATGCCAAACTGTGCAGTTATGTCATGCAAAAAGAGATCGAACACTTCTAGTTTGCAAAAAGATGGAGTTACCTTTCACATGTAAGTTATTATTTTATTTGTTTTCATATAAAAGAAATTAAAATGGTGTGATAACGATTAATACATGAGTAATCGAGTACTGATGCAATTATACCTATATAAAATATAATAACGTAAAATCAAACTAGTTAAACATTTTCTTGCCTTTACTGTATTGCACATGTGTGTGTATTTATGTGTATACCGAGTGTACGCATGTGTGTATGCATATATTTACATATATAACACTATATTTGTCTGCACTTATGATAATGATAAGACTAGTTTATAAGATTGGAGTGCTCATTGTCGCCAATAAACTGCATTGCAGATTGGCGAAAAATAAAATAATTGTCAATTCTAAATATATGCTTGAACTCAATAAATAAATAAATAATCGAATCATATTCCGCGACTACTCCATGCAATTTTTAACTTTATTGCATTATAATGGCTGACAATTGCCTAATCCACAGCAAAATAAATTAATCGTTTCAATATTTACGAGACTAGTGGTCACGTGACCACGCACACAACGAGGCTACAACTAGACTAATTTTGCATTTATACGTTTAATTTTATGAGAATTTAAAATCTAATATTGCCTGGCGAAACAATACTCCATTTACAACTACATAAACAGCCATTTTAGATTTTGAGAGAATTCCCAAGATGCTAATAAATGATTTTGAAAAGGGGTGCGTAGTGATCGCTTAATGGTAAATATCAATATTGATAATAATAATATTGATTTAGTGGTTACAGTACCACAGTAGTATAATTATTTTATGTTTTTGTTTTACTATATGAAAAGACAGGAGGATTTTTTAATTGACACAAACGCTCGTGGGTTTGATTCTCACACAAGACAAACATGCATGCATGAACATGTCAGTCTGTCTTGGTCAGAATGTTTTAAGAAAGGTAGGGCGCATCTTGCTGTGTTAGCAGTAGAGGAGGAATTGTGTGAGTGATACTTAATGTATTACAAGCGTTCATAGGCTACGGTAACAGCTTAATATCAGGCAGGCCGTATGCTTGTACGCCTACCGACGTTGCATAAAAAAATACTGTGTTCATAGACCATATTATCTTTTAATAAAAATATGTTTATTAACCCTTTAACCGCCATCACCGTAATATTTCGGGATATGACAAATGTGCTCCACGCGCCACAGACGTAATTTCACGTCAAGTTTTATAAATTGTTTATTGGTGCATTTATGTTAAAGATTAAGTTGCAATAAACGTCGTACATTACAATCCAGGGTGTATTACAATTTTGCTGCGTTTCATTATGACATTTATAGAAAATTGCGAAATTGATTACGTAGTATTCGTTGTAAGGTGTTACTTAGTCACACACGAATCGCCAATATCGTGATTTTACGTGTACTAGGGATGAGCAAATCAATCTAAACGAAACTTTATTCAATAATCATGGTGTGAAAGCAAAAATATTGCATTGAAATCTAAATTATTTCGTCGAACTCGAAGCACTAAGTAGAAGCATGTTAAAACAATTAAAATGCTTATTTTAATGTGTGTTAAATATTAGATATTTTTATTGTTTCGATAAAGAAGCGATAACTGAGAACTCTAGTTCAGATTATCTCCAATCGCCGTCACCGTGATTTTACGTGCGGCTCAAGGTCAAACGACGCCATATTTCAATCTTGATGGCTGTTGCTCAGGCGCCGTCATCGTCAAGTCAAAGTCAAAATCTTTTTATTCCGTAAAAATGGCTACATTTGTTTGGAATCGTCACAATTTTTTTCCCTACCGTGCAGTTTATGACTAGGTGAGCACTGATAAAAATACTGCCAAAAAACTCAGGCATCCCTCTTTTGGTATCCAAACAAATTTACATATTTTATTAATTACATTATAATTGGATCGACTCACTCCCAGGCATTATTATCATTAATATAGTCAGATACTTTATAATATGCCCTGCTACACAATTTGGCTTTAATAGTAGTTTTAAATTTGTTAATTGACAATTCTCTTATATTGCTGGGAAGTTTGTTATAGAACCGTATACATTGCCCCATAAAAGAATTACTTATTTTGTGGAGACGGCTTGCATGTAACACAAGATTATGCTTATATCTAGTATTTATGCTATGAGTATCACTCTTTTTACAAAATGAGTCTATGTTTTTATGGACATACAAAAGATTTTCATAGATATATTGCGATGCGACTGTTAGAATATTTATTTCTTTGAATTTTTCTCTAAGGCTCTCCCGGGGACCAAGTTTGTAGATAGCTCTTATGGCTCTCTTTTGCAATAAAAAGATGGTGTTAATGTCTGCGGAGTTACCCCAAAGAAGAATTCCGTATGACATAATACTATTAAAGTAGCTGAAATAAACTATTCTAGCCGTATCAACATCAGTGAGCCGTCTAATAGTTTTCACTGCATAAGCTGCAGAACTTAGTTTTCCTGATAATTTTTCAATTTGTGGGCCCCATTGTAGTCTGGAGTCAATTGTTATACCCAAGAACACCGTTGTCTCCACAGGGGCAAAATTAGTTCCATTAACATGTACATTGGTAGCCACCTGTCTTACATTAGGTGTTGAGAACTTAATTACTTTCGTCTTTTTATCATTTAAAAGCAGATTATTAACACTAAACCAATGAATAACTTTAGAGAGAGCATCGTTAACTTCGTCATAATTACCTAACCGTCTATTAATTTTGAATGTCAAAGAGGTATCATCCGCAAACAATACAATCTCATGTTTATCCCTTACATAATAAGGTAAGTCATCGTAATATCACGTTCCTTGTATAAATAAGTGTTGTTCCCTTGCCATGTTAGAAGACTACGAATTATTGAATATTTTAGAAGGAAATAATGACTGTTCGATCTGAGGTACGATCAGAATTATATATGAAAATTATTAATTTGATAAATCAAGCTCGAAGAGATGCATTAGAAAACGAAGATGTTTTATACTAGATTCATTACTAGAATATTGATTGAAACGTGGTAAATAATATTTTTTTTATATCACTAAGGTAGAAAACAAGCTTACGGCCTGCCTGATGGTAAGCAGTTACCGTAGCCTATGGACATTTGCAACACCAGGGGCGTCACTCTTACGTTGCCGACCCTGTAAGAACCTCTTCACGCCTTTCTTGAATAACCCCATACTGTAATCCCTAGATACTTGATTAATAAAGACAAAGACAAGTTCAAAATTTAATATTAATTAAATTTTGAACTTTTATTCATTTAAACTAATCGATAACACTATTTCTCAACCCTATTTGAAATTACGCCGACAAGCCGCTGGCGTTAGGGTGTATGATGATGTAACAAAATATGGCGGTTAAAGGGTTAATTAAAAATCGAACAGTGGTAGTATTATACTTGTAACGTACTTTGATCAACTAAACATTCTTCTTAAGTCATTCTACAAAAAATCCGTAACATTTTATTACGGAACTCGATAATTGCCCTGAAAAGGCCCAGTTTTTAAATGAATTATCGGTACAGTTTTAGCCCCGCTCAAAACCATAATCTACGTACCCAATTCCCCTAGCACTATTTTAGTCATCAGAATACCGTGAGATCCGTGGAAAGTTCTGTGAGTTTGACTATGTCTTTATTTTCATTTTGTTGAGGACATAGTATGGCATATTTGTCTACATAGATTTTGTATACTTAAATGATTTTATTTAGCCTATATTTATTATTTATTTCATGAATCTCAATGATTCATAAAAATTGGTTTCATGATGAGAAATGCATAAAAAATACTAAGGATTTATTTTAAGAAACGTAAGACGTGTCTAAGTGTCCGCGAGGGCCCAATATTAAGTATAGAATATTTATATGTTCATCTTCGTCATTTACCGTTATCGTCGTAAATATTGATATTTTGAAATTATAATATCGATATTTGTCAATCCCTATTACTTTTATATTATAGTGAATTTTGCTAGCATGTTGTCGTGAATATCTTAGTAGTGTGCGTAATATTTTTTCATGTGTGCGTTCATGACAACACAAAATGTTACCTCGTCCCCCGTCAAAAATGGCAGAATTATTTACTAACAGAATCACGCGTATGGCGCGTCCTTTTGTTGAAAGGTCTAAGAATATGAGATTACTCGGCAGGATAAATCTTTTAATTATAAAATAATTCTTAAAATTAAATATACACGTATGCAAAAAAACAGATAGTTGTATCCAGAATTTTGATGTTGGTAAAATAAGATTACTTACATTATAATTGGATGAGTTGGCTCGTGTCGGTAGAAGTGAATTCTGAATGTGCGCCGCTACTATTTCACTGTCTTGGTCTGCAGTTGTGTAGTTTACAAATATAGCTCCACAGTGTTCCTCAACATAGCCATATTTCTCCATCGCCTCAACCAGAAATATATTGCTGATCTCTAAAAAATTATACTTAGATATTTAAAAGATGTTTACGAGGTCAGCGACGCGCAAGTGACACTCCTTCTAATGCAAGTGACACATAGGCTAGATCACGCACATCGTATGCTGTTTGCCACTTTAGTTGCAAATACTCTACAGAGAAAATAATATAAATGTCTATATAAAAATATACCGGGTCGGTGCCGTACGACTGACACCGCTGGTGTTGCGAATGTTGAAGCAACGGTAACTGCTAACCATCAGGCTCTACGTTTTGTTTATCAATTTAGTAATATAAATAAATATATAAATAAGTAAATATATACATCTTAGATATGTTTACTAAGTAGATATATATATATATATATCAGTGGCGAAGGGTGGATATTTTCAGAAGGGGAGCCGGAGAATAAAAAGTCCACTCAGCAAATCTGCCCGCTCCATGGTGCAAAAATATAGGCCCCATCTCCATCATACATGGAAGCTGTTTATATACAAGTAACAGTGGCTTTCAAGTATGATAATGGTGGCTTTGAGAAAACCCTTTTAAGATAAAGCAGTATGTGTGCATGCGTTCTTTATAGTCTTAGTTACTTCGAAAAATATTTCGAACCCTGTTAGTAACAAATGAAATTGAAAAGTTAACAATAGAAACGAGGACTATCATAATAAAACCGGCCAAGTGCGAGTCGGACTCGCACACGAAGGGTTCCGTACCATTATCTACAAAAACGTTAAATCACGTTTGTTGTATGGGAGCCCCTCTTGAATATTTGTTTTATTTTAATTATTTATTTTTAAAGTGAATATAACTAAATATTCTGTGAATATTTCAAGCATCTACCTGTTGCCGTTATCAATATCGAGCAAAAAAATCACGTTTGTTGTATCCCTCTTGTTGGAGCCCTCTTAAATATCTATTTTATTCTGTTTTTTAGTATTTGTTGTTATAGCGGCAACAGAAATACATCATCTGTGAAAATTTCAACTGTCTAACTATCACGGTTCATGAGATACAGCCTAGTGACAGACGGATGGACGGACGGACAGCGGAGTCTCAGTATTAGGGTCCGTTTTACCCTTTGGCTACGGAACCCTCAAAACGACCATCTACGACGACCTAGGACTTATTTATATTCTAAAGTAATTCGTCAGTTCTTTTTAGCATAAAACACTGTTGTATAAAATAGTTTTGAAAGTTTCCTTCGACAGCAAAGAATCTGTTAGACAACAGTTTCATGAATTAATGCCATAACGAACCAACTGTCGGTACAACACACAATACAAATTAAAACAACTCACTCACCACACTTCAGCACAAACAAATAAAATTCGACAAGTAATTGACAAAAAGCAAATTCAACAAAATTAAAGTTTCCCGCTACACACGCATGCGCAGTACGCACTACGCACTACCCGCCATGTATAAAATCCAGGCAAATAAAATGTATTCCGCGCCTGTCACGATTTTATGTCGCTAAAATCATTCTTAATTTAGAATCATTACAATAAATCCTGCCAAATAAAATATATTACTCGCCAGTAACAGTTTTAAGGCGCTACATTCATTCATAATTTCGAATCTTTATAGGTACTATTACTTCTTAAATGATCTTTCTCGCTTACACTTGTACGTTGCTAATTACCTTACTCTGTCACAAGCCGCTATTCTCAGAGTTATTTCGCGTGCTAAAACGAGACGGAACGAGTAGCAGTAACAGGAGTCAGTTCATAGAAACGAAAGGAATAGATGCTCTGTACGAGATATTTTAGTATGAAAAAGTAACCCGGTATTTTTCGGCTTGCAATTTGACAATTGCTATTTAAATTTTTTAAGGCGTTTAGTCAATTCAAACTATTCAAAGTGAGTGGATAATACAGTCAATCAGGCTATCTTTGGCCCAGTTTGCACATAAAAAGTTAGACCAATGTTTAAAATAATACGTTACTCAAAAAGATACACTTATAATGGTGGCTTTATGTAGCCTACTTCCAAAAAATTTACTCATTTACCAATAATCTCTAGGAAAATAGTTTCAAAATTCCATTTAACCGCTGGGCCAATGTTAGATTGTGAGTTGGGCTTGGATTGGCCCAGGTCCCAATTGTAGGTTGTTTTTGCTTATTTTATTTATTTTAAAGCATTTTGCTAACATTGGGCTGCATATTTACCATAAAAACTACAGCTGAGAGCCATAGACAATAATAATGTATACATTAGTTTTCATTTATTAGTACTAAAATGGGTAAATAAATTGTTGCCATAGGAAAATCAGCACAGTTTTTATTCAATCTTATTTTTTTGGTCAACAATGCGTTTTTAACTTATTTACTGACTTATCATATAGCTAAGATAATGAAAAAAGTATCAAAATAATTAAAATTTTATTTAATCCTACATATCATGGGGTTAAACTTTGAAAAATTTCTATTCCATTCCATGGCCAGGAAGTCGTCTTATATGGTAAATTACCTTTCTTTCTTTGAATATTAGTATCATTCAGCATTCGTATGATATTTGTATCATTCATTATACAAAACTGAGCCACGGCCTTTACCACATTATAGCCAATCATCTGAAGGTCCAGTCTACCGTCATGTACTTCGTATGTCTCTATAGAAAAAAAACTTCCTGTGCTATATCCAAACCACATTCTTCTTCATGTGTCTTCATCTCCTTCCTCTGCCCTTTCTTCACACTTATCGAATATATCTCCTCCCAATATTTTGAGAATTTTGAACTTTGGCCCGGGCTCAAGTTACCCTTATTCACCGGTAATAATTTACCTGTTCAATATTTATGGCAATATCATGGGAATTAGCTAATTAACTCTCGTAATTTTTGAAAGAAATGATAGACACATAGGATACACTTTAAAATAACACTTGCCTCCTTAAGTATTTAAATGACAACACAGCAGACAACTTTTTGGCGCTTTCGTAACAAACCGCTCTATTCACACCACAGAAAAAAGCAACTGACGTCTCAACAATGGTAGATGTCAATTATTTGGCAGAATCTGAGCATTTAGGAAGATATATTAGAATCGATGTTTACAAATCTAGTTTGAAATACATAAAATCATAGCAAAAAAAAATCTATAATATGCATTTGAAATTTTGGGCCAATTTTATATTGAAGGCTTAAGTTACCCTGATCGACTGTATAACAAACTAAAAATGTCGTTAGCCCATAGATTAGATTTTTCGTAAGGGAAGCCGATGGGAATCGGGTTATATGGACTCTTCGCCACTGATATATATATATATATAAAGCCACTGTTACTCGTATATAAACAGCTTCCATGTATGATGGAGATGGGGCCTATATTTTTGCATCATGGAGCGGGCAGATTTGCTGAGTGGACTTTTTATTCTCCGGCTCCCTGCCTCCACTGATATATATATATATATATAGATATATATGGAATTACTTCATTGAAATGAATAAAAAGTCCTTGCACACAACATTTGTGGAACCATTTATATTTAATTCTAGTCTAGCTTTTCATTTCGCTAACCATTGAGAGCTACTGGTAGGTCGGACATTGCAGGCAGAGCAGAGTACTGTTAAAAAGCATCTGACTACGTAAAATAGACTTCACATTAATAACGATAACGTCATCACCTGTTATAAAATAAAGATTCCGTGTCTGTCTTCCTCTATTATACAGTCAAGTATTAGTCAAGCCAAATAAATAAAATTGCAAATTCAATTAATGCACTTTATTTTCTCCGTAATTTCAATAGCTAGATTTCCTTTTCACAAAAATATTCGTGTTCCACGTCCAACTCACTCGATTGCCGCCAATAATGTGATTCGTTTTACATTTCAAACTTACTATGATGGCGCCACTGAAGCGGTTTCCGGTCCGTTTCAATGGCGCCAACCAATAAAAGAGACAAAATAAAAGTTGTATCATAAATCGAAACTTGAATTTAAAAAATACTTAAATTATAATCATATTACTTAAAAATAAAATAATTATAATGACACTATCAAAATAACATTCTTGTGTGGCAATCATTTGACACATAAATTATGAACTAATAGAATGCGACTTAATATAAATATCAACAATAGACTTCACGAACCTAACACAAGTTATTAAAATTAAATTCAATAAATGTTATATCTACAGTACAATAATAAAAAAAATCGGCCAAGTGCGAGTCGGACTCGCGCACGAAGGGTTCCGTACCCATTATCTATAAAAACAGCAAAAAAATCACGTTTGTTGTATGGGAGCCCCTTTAAATATTTGTTTTATTCCATTTTTTTGTATTTGTTGTTATAGCGGCAACAAAAATACATCATCTGTGAAAATTTCAACTGTCTAACTATCACGGTTCAAGAGATACAGCCTGGTGACAGACGGACGGACGGACGGGCAGCGGAGCCTCAGTAATAGGGTTCCGTTTTACCCTTTGGGTACGGAACCCTAAAAAGTGACTTACCGATATTACCACTCTCTGATCAATTTGAGAAACTATATCCGCTTTCTCAATTGTTTGACGCTGCACATGGTCGAGTTTAGGCGCCATATTTAGGTTATAATTCGACAATTGGAAATGCACTGCCAGACGAGACGACGACAAGACGGAACACATCAAATGTCAACTGCGCAGAATGAGAGGACCGCGTGCCGCGTGTTAGTGGTCGGTGAATGTCTGCTAGACGCGGTGACGTCACTTTTTATTTTAACCAATCGCAGAATCCGAAATCAGTGCAATACAAATTAACGCAATGCTATTGCTTGAATTTAGGTGTTGGTATTTTGGAGCAATCAGACTGAAGTGATCTTTCTTACCATTGTGCGTAGCCACCGTATCTATAGTTATGTACAGTGTAAAGCTTATCCTGCTCTTAGCTGTACATATAAGTTTAAGATTTCATTACTTCATAAAAAAATAAATGCATATTAATTTGTAACGTACCATGCTATAGTTTTAATTGTGTTCGTAGAGCCTGGCGTGGTGGCGGCCGCCAACTCGCTAATTTGTGGTTGTGTTTGTTTTTGTACTGTTGTGTGTCGGTGTCAGTGACCGCTTGACTGTTGACGCCTACTCGTGACTGCCAGTAGGGGGCGCCGGGGGTGTGTTTGTTTGTTTATGCACTAGTGCGCGAACGAGACACTTCCCACTTCGTGTACATATACATGTTCGTTCGTTCGTGTACTTTTAGTTTCATCATCAGTGTGAACTCCTTGCGCGGGGCGCGCGACCAACACTCAACATACAGCCGCCGGCATGATGCTGCACTGGTGCACGATTGTGCACTGTTGTAGTGCACTGCTCACCTGCAGACAGCACCTCCGAAATAATAGCTTGTGCGACATGCAAGCGGTTCGGCAAGCCTGCGGACCATCGGCGCCTTATCACTGTGCTGAACGACCTAAGCACTACCCAATGCCTCGTAACCTGCATTGACCCAGAGGTGTACATTGTGTCTGCACACATCTAGTCCAGTGGTGCGATCGGCGGTCACCTCCGACAACTAGAGAGCGTGCTGAGAGCTCGCTCTCTTAAGGAGACTGCGTATCATGCGCTGTTACGGCTGGTATCGTCCTTCACGCCCTCGGGCCAGGCCTCTCCAACCCGAGAGGACCTGGGAAAATAGTCGCGGCTCCGCGTAACCCTCGATGGGGTCAGCTCAGAAATCCTCAGGCACGTACGGAAAGCCGGTACCTGCTGAATTCCCCGGTAGTCGTATGTGGCGTGGTGGAGGGTGTTCTCCCAGACTGCTGCAAAAGTGGCCGATCGTTAACCCTCCCTAAAGGAAACGGAAAACCAGTTCAAAATCAACTTAGCGACCCAAAGGCATACCATCCAATAATACTTCTCCCCATCTTGGAGAAAATCCTGGAACGTGTAATGTAGAAGTGCGCCCCGTAGCTCCGTCCAGGATTACCGGAGCTCAGCGCGGGTTCTCTCCGGGTAAATCAACAGTCACGGCCCTGCAAGGAATACTGAGCACAGCACAAACTTCACTATGTATGTTCAATTAATCTTCTTGGACATTTCGGGTGCGTTCGAAAACTGTTTGTGGCCAATGGTTATGCTCAAGGCGCATAAAAGCAGTCCGTCTGGGGAAGTACCTTTACATCGCAGAAAACCGCAGCCTTTAATAACTCCCTTTCGAGTTGTCGACTAATATGTTAATGTATTACAAGTAATTATGCTGCGGTAACCGCTATACATCAGGTGGGCCATAAGGTTGTATGCCTCCCGTCGTTGTATAAAACAAACTCGCCAGTTCACGCCGGCCAGTTCTTATTATGTATGACATTATTCCGGTTGGATGTTTTATTTTGGGCTTTAGTCTTGCGAAGGTGTTCAGCGCGCGGGCGGGCTCGGCACCGGTGCGACGCGCTCGTTTGCTAGATTCACATTTGCTAGTTTACAGTTTGTATCACGTGTAGAAAGGATAAAGCACATAAAATTCCAAATGCCAGGATTTCTCTGCGTTAGCAATAAAAAGGCGCAATATAAAAAATTAAAATATATAATAGTTTTTAAAGATATGATACAAATACACGCGTCCAGTGTAAGTATAAAGCTTAAATTCGACATTATGTTAGTACAAGGTCGTGGCGGTCGGCCGGTCGGGAGCGCGCCGCCCTGAGGACAGGCGGGGGCGCCGCCCCGAGCACAGGCGGGGGCGCCCCTTCCAACTCCTTGAATAATATCATCTCTACAAGTACACTAATTACAAAGTTAGCGGCGCCCTCCGACAGCGCCCGCCGCCCGCCGCACGCCGAGCGCGAGCACGCGGCGTTTTGTGTCGTATGCCGTAATCACAATACATTATAAGAATAATTAAGTACACATTTGAGATTCCCAGTTAGTTAAGTACGTCCATTGTTAAACAGTAACGTGTAAAACATGCTTACAAAAATATATCAATCAATACAAATATTTAACAGTGTATATCGAGCGTGATTGGCGGACGGTTGGGCGGGAGGGGGAGCCCCCCCGCGGTCCCGTGCACGGGGGGGGGGGGGGGGGCTCGACAGTTTTGCGAAACCTTTTACGCGTGCGATACTGATTACTAATAATTTATGTATTTTACTTATAATATTATTTACAATTAAGAATACGAGCTGTCCGATTTTTTTTGAAAGTTTGACCACATTTTTAGACTCTCGTTAAAAAATGGATATACGCTTATCCATTGTTTAACGATCAACTCTTATGGAAACTAAAGTTCAATCAAGGAGTATAAACTCTAAAAACATTAATTGAATAAGGACATTCTAGCCTTAGGTAGCAAAAATAGCGCGCGCCCCGGTCCGCCGCCCGCCAATGCTCACTCGTACTTATCCTAGTTATACACAAACATAGTCAATAACTGGTCCGTTGGTTGCCGCCCCGTGTGGTAGAACCTTGTCAAAGTCGGAGTACAAGACATAAGTGCGGTGGTGTACGCTCCTCGACGGCCGCGCGGCGAGTGCCTGGCTACGTGCATACGTGCACGTGCCGTGAGCCATGCAGGCAGGCGCACGGCGCTCGCCAGCACGCGCCGGTCCGTTTGTATACAACGGACGGACGGACCGACCGATTTTAAAGTGTGCGTACATCTCGCACGGCCGCGGCTCAACACTACCTTTATTTAGTCGATAAAATCCATAACATTCAAAAAATAAAACAAACGTAATATTACAATGAAATAGACATAATCACATTGAATACACTATATACCTACTTCTAAAGGGAATAATGTATTGGGGAAGTTGGTGGACTCAGCTTGTTTACCTTCTATGAGAGATACATTTGGTAGTATTTTTTCAAGCGCAGCGTAAAGTCTGTGAATAAAAACCGACTTCCACAGATTCCTCATTTAACAACTCTCAACGTGCTCAATCAAAGTTAAATTGTCACAATTAAAATGACTGTTAATCATAAATCTGTACATAGATAGAATACTACCATCAGAATGTTTGTACAACAACCAGGCTGACATTTTCCAGTAGATGGCGCTTTTTTATATCTTCCAGGAAATATACCAAATAGGATGTTAGTTAAATACGTTAATGTTTATAAAACGAATAGAAACACAATGTATATGTATTTGAGCAGTGCTCTCGACACACGCGCACGCATCGCACGAGACGCCGCACGCCCGCCCGGCCCGCCGCCGACACGTCGCGTGCACGACTGTTTCAAACTACATTGACGGGTTCCATTTCGTTACAATTCATAATATTGCAAAAGAAAACGATTTCAAATATTTTTTCAAACTATATTCCATGACGTATCATCATTGCCCTTAAATGAAAATATGAGAGAAATGAAGAAAGAAATGTACCGTCTATGCAAGAATGAAACCAAGGCTTTAGTGAAAGAGAAGCGTGAAAGACAAATTATGAATGAGGAAGAGAGGCTGACGAAAAACTTCGAGGCAAATACCAAACTCTTTTGGAGAGAGGTAAAGAAGTCTCGGAGTGGTTCATCGGCATCCAGAATGGATAAGATAAAGTCTAAAGCTGGTGTCATCCCTGCGAACACTCAGGAAGTGTTAGAACGGTGGAGTGAATATTTTGAGGAAATGTATGAGTATGCCTCGGACGCTGACAATGAGAGTGAGTCGGATGCTTACTCCACGTTGACGGCGTCCGACGAAGGCATAACTATGGATATGATAGAATGGCGGATACGAAGCTTGAAAATGGAAAATCATCGCTGAGATGATCAAATTAGGTGGCACTTACGTCCGGGACGCCTTCTGGTACTTATGCAACCTATGCTGGAGAACTGGAAGGGTACCAATAGACTGGAGACGCGCAGTCATCGTGCCCTTGTATGAAGGCATGGGGTCACGCATGGACCATGCTATAGGGCCATCAGTTTGATCAGCTTAGCAGCAAAAGTATATGGAAAGGAGAATAAGGGTGAAATCCGATGAAATGCTGTGGGACGCACAAGGAGGATTCCGAAATGGAAGGGAATGTACGGATCAAGTTTTCTCGCTCCACAATATCGTAGAGAAGCATCTGGCCATAGACCAGAAAGTTTTCTGCGGTTTTGTGGATCTTGATAAAGCCTTTGATAGGGTTGTGCGAAAGGAACTGTGGGACATATTGCCGAGATATGGGATTGACGGTTCACTGCTCCGTGCTGTTCAACGAATGTTGGATTGCGCATGGGTGACCTAGTGGTGAACTGTATGCAGACGATGCCGTGTTATTAGCAGATACACCATCTGAACTGCAAATACTGGTCACAACGATGAAAGACGAATGTATGGAGAAAGGCTTACTACTGAATGCGAAGAAAACAAAGATAATGGTATTTGAAAGAGAAGAATCCAGAACTAATAAAAGGATTACGATTGATGATGAAGTGTTGGAACAAGTGGATGAGTTGGTATATCTTGGATGCGCTTTCAGCAGGGATGGAAGGTACACCGCAGATGTGGAAAGACGAGTGAGTCCTGGGAATAGTGTGAATGGATCATTGGGAAAACTTCTTGGCAGTAAAAACCTGAGCCAGAAGGCACAACTCGCTATACTCAATGCAGTGTTGGTCCCAACGCTAACTTATGGAAGCGAGAGCTGGGTATGGCAGAAAGAGCATGAAAGTAGAATAAACGCGGTCGAAATGCGAGCGCTGCGCAAAATTTGTGGCGTAAGGCTTGTAGACAGTATTCGCAATGAAGATGTTAGAAATAGAGTTAGTCTGAAAGAGAGCGTCGGTGTTAAAATAAGAAGAGGCATGCTCCGTTGGTTCGGACATGTAGAAAGAATGCAAGATGAAAGAATGACGAAGTAGATATACAATGCAAAAGTGGAAGGATGTAGGAGCCGGGGAAGGCCAAGACTTACCTACCATGACCAAATCGGTCGTGTTCTATCAGAAGGTGATGTCAGGAGCCCTAGAAACCGGCGAGCGTGCATGAGAAGAGCAATGAATGCTAAAGAAGCGAGTGAGATATGTAAGGATCGAGTCACGTGGCGCTCGGTTCTCTCTGCCTACCCCGCAAGGGATTTAGCGTAAAGTTATAAATAAATAGATATATTACATTAATTATATTGTTGGTATAATTAACGAGTCGTCTAATAAGTCTTCCAATAGTTTGAGACTTGATCATGTAGAGAACATAAAATAGAAAACTAAGAACAAAACTGTGAGTGGAGCAGCATACAAGAGTACACAACGCTGGCTGTGTGAAAATCCAATATTTATAACATGAACAAAGGCATATTTTAAGGTCATTAAATTATCAATATTTTAAATAAGTATTTTAGGCTTGAGATAACGAGCAATGCGGTAATAGTTTTATCAATTGTAGTATCACATCACTTATTTGTCAGCCAATTATCAAAACAACAGACGACATATTTTTGTTGTCGTGTCAGCGAGGGTCAGACCGGCCGTCGACGTGTATATGTGCCTTAAGCAGCCCGTACGAGAGCCTCGCCTCTAAGTGACGACGTCAGCTCGCGCGACGGACAGCTCCTTCGTGTGTTATCAAACATTTGCTATGAGTGACATAGTTGTTATTCCTGGCGATACATGTCGCTCAGAGGCAGCGAGCGGCGTCTCGCGCCGACGAGCTGGTCGTCAGTCGTCTCGTTGTGATGCGCGTTGTATTTACTATTAATGTGATATTTCATTATATGATATAAATTATTGAAAATCAACTCTCTGGTAGAATTTCAATAATTTGTGATCTTGTAACAATAAGGATTTAACAAATGTAATATTTGAACGGGTGGTAATCACGAAATAAGTACGCGTCTCCTCCCTCCTACCATCGTCCGGCAGTCGAGAATAAATTGCCACCTTGCACAGTATTGCATCGTATCCCTGAATTCCGGTATACTACAGCAGTAAAATAGAAAAGTACTAATTAAGTCAAATAGTATTAAAATTAAATTCTAATAATCAAATGTTTGGAACTTCATTTTAAACAAATTGATGATGAGCGACCACGTTTACAAAGAGCCGGCTCGAAGGATGTGCAGTAGGCTCACACGCTGAAACAAACCAGGCTGCAATGTATCGTTCGTGTCGCAGCGCCGAGCGCCGAGCGCCGAGCGGACCACATTCAGTATTAGACTGTGTCAAAGGGCGGCCGTCAGCGTGCGGCCGGGCGGTTCCGGAGTCGAGGCGTCGCGCGCCGCGGCTTCAGACGGGCGGGCAGGCTGCGGTGCGCGCGGCGGTCACATGCCAGACTCGGCGATGCCCTCGTCGTCTGTAACACGGGATAAGGCGGTGAGCGACGGTCGCGGCGGCGGAGGACGCGGGCGCGGTTAGTGAAGCGGCACGGCAACGGCATGCGGGCGAACACGGTTAGCACTACTAGCAGTTGCCTGTGGCTGAGCGTGCGGCCGGAGGGTGAGGGCGCGGGCGGGAGCGCGCGCGGCGCGGCTACGCGGCACCTGCCCGGCCAAGTATTTCGTCAGTGGGGGGCGGAATGAAAAAGGCGGCGGAGGGAAACCGGCACTCACCTTCGAAGGCAGGGTTGAGGTGGTGGTTGTGGTTGTTGGGAGGCGCGGCCAGATCCTGTCCTTCGAGCACGGCCACGATGCACTGGTGAATGCAGATGTACTGCTGTTCGGTCTGCACCATCCAGACGCGCTCGCGGCGCATGGCGTGCACCATGCCGAAGATGTCGAGCGCGTCGTGGTGCGCGGCCAGCTGCTGCAGTGCGCGGTCCAGCGTGATGAAGGTGCCGGAGCGACCGACGCCGGCGCTGCAGTGCACGACGACAGGCCGCGCCGGCGCGTCGGGCGGGCAGCGCTCGCGGAAGGCGCGCACGAAGCGCGCCAGCGCCGTGGGCGGCTCGGGCACACCGAAGTCGGGCCAGGTGGTGAAATGATGGTGCTGCACGACGCGCTGCTCGGCGCCGCGGCACACCATCAGCTCGGTGACGGTCCAGTCGGGGTAGCGCGACTCGTTGAGCGCCGTGACGCAGATGTCGCCGTAGTAGACGGGCCGCGTGTCGTACGGCCAGTAGCGGTCGCACTTCTCGCGGCCCTTCTCCACGCAGCGCGTGAGCATCACGATGGCGCGCGAGCCCGACTCCCAGCACATGCGCCAGAAGTCGTCGCGCGTGCAGTGCAGCGGGCCCTGCGTCACGATGAACTCGCGCGGCGAGTTGTGCCCCGGCACGTAGTTGGCGTTGATGTAGTCGGAGCCCTCCTCGTCGTCCACCGGCTGCAGCTTGTAGCGCGAGTGGTCGTACGGCAGGATGTTTGTGAACCGGTTCTTGGGCCGGTTGCACGGCAGGTCGGCCGCCGTGCACGGCTGGTCGCGCCCAACGTGCTTCAGCTCCTCGAATTCTTCGCTGAACCTGCGGCACACGACACGAACTCGCGTTAGTCAAGCCAATGTGGAGATTCCGTCGAGCACGGCTCGCGTTGCCGGCGTAGCTCGGAGACTAGCGCGCTCGCTCGCCGGCGCCGGTGCCAGCCAGTGACGTTCGCAGCGAGCCGCGAGCAGCCAGCGCGCGCGCCCTCGGCGGTGCCCGCCGTCTCTACGCACGCCCGCGTCATACTTGTGATCGAGACAAATGCCAAATGTCTTACTTTCTCTTGTCTTCGTAATTTTTAATTTTTTCGTCTGTTACAATGTAGGAATTTATTATTTTTGAAAGTTAACAAATATTATAGTTTGTTTTTTTAAACGTATAAGACTGGGCACGAGTTGTAAAACTATATTTTCGTTTGAAAAACCAAATAAAGCGGTGTATTGTGTGACATACGATCTAGATTCAATTAAACCACCCGCGACAACAATACATTATTCTTTTTGCCTTCTTTTCCCTTTCATATTGAAACTAGCTGTTCGTCTAGCTAGAAGGTAGTCAAAGTGACCGCGTGTGTGGCCAGGGCTAGTTTTTTTTTCATATCACTATCGTGACAAACATGCGTACGACGTAACGTGGTAGCAAGCAGTCACCGTAGCCTCTTAGCCCTCTTTCCGCCTAGTAGAACCCCGAGTGCGCCGCCGTAGCCGTCACCGGCGCGGACGAGTCAAATGAGGTTCGTGCTAGCCGGCGAGTTCGGCCGCGCCGCTGACCACGTGCCCAGCCGAGCGGCGGCCGGAGCCGGCGCGTACGGCCACTACTTGCACAACTAAATCTACTTCGCTTTAGTAAACTGTTCGGTGCCGAGTTGACACGCCCGATTACAAAGAGGCACGCAATGTATATTCAGTACGTATGGAGAGCGCGCTCGTAGGTTTTGTATCTACTCATTAAATTCATTAACATTAATTGAAAACAATGTACGTAATGTACACATCTCTCAAGTATTTATCAAGGATATCACCGCATCCCCGCCCGAGCCGCAACACAAAGTATTCATGAAAAAATAAACTATTCATGAAAAAATTCACCGCAGCGGCGAGATAACAACAAAGATAATTTTGATTAATGATTTGATAATAAATAATCGTATATTAAGGGCGGTAACTTCCGGGAGCTCAAATAACAACTCCCAGGAAGGTTGAAGATAACCTAGCGGTTATTCACTGTACATAAAACCTTAACCTTGCGTGCCTCCTGATGTTGCCTGTTGACAAATAGCCAGCTGATATCTGAAACTCGTTATGTATTAGTACGAAATTGCCGATTTGTACTGAAAAATTAAAACTCGTTTTTTTTCTAAGATTCAACATATTTATTTAAGTAATCAATATATTTATCCTCATTATCTATGTATTGCTGCCATCTAATCGGAAGTTTATTTACGCCTTTGCGATAGAACTCTGGGGATCTATATTCGACAAACAGTGTGAAAGTATTTTGTACTGCCTCCTGGGAAGAAAATATTTACCACGTAGAAAACTGTTCAAATCACGAAAAAATGGTAATCAGTTGGAGTAAGGTCTGGCGAGTACGGAGGAAGACGTATGGTTTCTAGCTGCAGCTCTTGAGGAATTACAACGGCTTCTCGAGCAGTATGAGATCTTGCGTTATCACGGAGCAATAATGGTGAAGATCTATTCACGAGTCAGGGCTGTTTCATTGCCAGTTTCGCCATCATTGTTGGAAGTTCGTCACAGTCAACATCTGCTGTTATTGCTTGACCAGGCCTGAGAAAGCTATAGTGAATAACGCCATGAAGAGACCACCATACTGTTACCATTACCTTTTTATTGGTAAGCTTTGCTTTAGGGCACTGTTGCGGCGTTTGACCGGAAGTCAGCCATTTTTCGCTTACGGTTATCGCAAAGAATCCACTTTTCGTCACATGTCACAATTCAATTCAATATTCCTTCATTTCTGTACCGATTCAACAAGGCAACACAAGTTTCAACACGCGTTTCTTTCTGCTGATCAGTCAAATCATAAGTCACCCATATTTCATATTTTTTTATTTTATTGATTTGATGCATTTGATGCATAATGATATTGTAGGTAACGTAACGTTAAGCCATAAACATAAACCGCTAATTCCTGGGTAGTTTGACTCGGCTCGGCTTCCACCATCTCCTTCAATTCAGCGTTATTCACCTGTGTGGGCGGTCTTCCAGGTGGTTCGTTCTTCAAGTCGAAGTTTCCATTATGAAAGCGTTAAAACCAAAACCGCACGATGCGTTCATCAGCAGTCTCCTCTCCAAACGCAGCATTGATATTGCGAGCCGTAGATCGGCGTCGGAACTCGTATTCAAAAATTATTCTGATTTTCGAAGTAACCATCTTTCTCGTCTAAGCTGAATAAAAAAAAACAATTGAAATTCTAAAATCAAATGTTGCACATTTTTTGAAAGAAAATCCTCATAGGTATCATGTGAAAAAAGTTTCCCTCGAAAATCTGACACCATGAACGTTTAATGTCCATTCAAAGTATCTATTACTATAAAACGGCAATTTCATACTTTAACCGCTATTATTATACCTGATACGAACTTTTTTATACTCTTGTACATAGCTATCCTTCATTTCATTGTCTTGTCGCTGTTTGTCACAAAAAACGATCAAGAAACAAGAGTCAGTCTACGCTGGGAACTGGTGAGCGACACACGGTGTGCATCTTCGCTGTGGATTGCAGGGCGATCTCCACTCTCTCCGACTACAACAGAGCCTGGCCTCCTGCGAGCGTGAGCGGCTCAAGGTCCTGCCCGCCGGCTGTGGATTGTGTGGCTCATCTCCGTCCGGACCTCCTGTCGTGTCCGAGAACTGGCGGTCATCTCCGCCGGGGCCTCCTAGTGTACCCGGCTCAATCTTCCTGAACTTTGGTTGGAGCCATCTTCGGGTTCTTAAAGCCCGCGCTAGCCCGAACTTTATAGTCTCGAAACCGTCTTTTTATACGTATCAATATTGGTAAATATTCGTTTTAATAAATGTATATTATTTTTATGTTGCAAGACCCCTTTTTTTTCAGTAACATTACAAAGTATAACGGTAGGCGAAAAAAAAATTGGTAGGAAACACAGTTTAGTAATATTATAGTAGTAGAGTGTTATTTACCTAGCGAATACTTCTCCGGTCACTACAACAATCGACACTTCTGTACTCTTATAGAAACAGTCGATGAACTCAACACGAGCCCCGCCGGACCACAGACGACTACCAACGCAACGCGGAGCGGTCGAGCGGCGGCGCGGGTCTCGGTGCGTGGCCACGACGACGGCGCCGTGTGTGCGTGTGTTAACACTACGTCAGTGGGACATAGGACATGTGCGTTCATTTCTCACCACACACAGAGACCGGCGGAGCGCGGCTCGCCGGCGCCGCTCACTATATTTCTATTTGTGTAGAACCGGCGGTTTGATTGACGGTACTGTCGGTGTGACATGAATCCGACATCGGATAACAGGTACGGTGAGAGGAATTCGAGACGAGAGGTGGCTCCTCTTACGAGTACGATACCTGAAGTCGGAGTCGGCGGACATGAGTCTGTAGTGGTCCTTGAAGTCAGCGACGCGCACGGGCCGCTCGGCGCGCGGCGCCGGCGGCGCGGTGGCGGGCGCGGCGCGGCGCCGGCGTCTCCGCAGGGCGAGCAGGACGCCCGCCGCGAGCGCGGCCACGGCGCCGCCCCCGCACGCGCCCGCGATCCACGCTGTGTTGTCCACCTCTGAACACGTCAGTTTTACAATGTACTGAACTACAAAAACAATTGTTAATCACTCGAATGAAAGAACATTTTACGTGTTGAACGAGAGACAGTTACCGCCTGTTGCCATTCTCACGTGCATTCTGGTGATTTTTCAAAAACGCTTGATAAAATAAACTATTCAATTATGACTTAAAATTATCAATAATGGTTATTTATGTTACACAGGTAGGGTAGGGTAGGGCAGTCAGACAGCTACTGTCGTGGGCTACATTCCCAGCGTTGAACATTCGGAGTGGATTACAGGACACGTAGCATCTTTTAGTCCAAATAGATAATTTGAATACCTCCCCGACTCTAACTCGAAGTTCGTAAGCCTTTCCTTGGGGTCTAAGTTAAAGAGGTTGTACAAATAAGAACATGACAATATTAATTGATGTAACCGCAGTGAATATATAAAACTTTGTTTTACAATTACAGTATACAGCTGGGCGCACTGACATCGGCGCTAAACGCGCACTCAATTCGAGGCCACTCGGCCGACAGGGAGGCGGTAGAACTTCAATTACGAAGTGACCACACTAGACACGCACGACACAAACAAACAAATTCAACCACACTTCGTATCCTCCGAATGACAGCCATTTTAGTATTTTGGACAAAACTCAACTCGCGAGTTCAGAAGTGTACGAGTGGGGCGTCTTGTAGAACAGAGAGTAACTTGGAGGATTCCGCTCCGAGCTGTGTTCGAGAGGGCCGACGTCCGGCCTCGCATCAGGCCGGCGGTGACCCTCTTTTAGCAATACCTGTTTCACGTTCCATTTCAGTTATAAACCCCCATTAAAATGTATTGATTTAAGTAAGTGAGCTACTGAGGAGTTGTAGTGTTAGTAGCGGAGGTGGCATCGCGCGAGTGACACTGAATGTTACCTACATTCAAGCGTGCTCAGGCCATGGCCATGGTAACAACTTTACATCATTGTATATTTTCGTGGCGCTCGCCCTGCCTGGCGGGGCGCTGGTGTGTCATATAGTTTTAGTCCATTTTGTAGTCTCGGCTGCGGGAGCAATCGGCCCTCGCAAGCGGACGTAAGTACTCGTTTTTATTTACAAACTTATACATTTCTAATATATAGGGAGATATTGAAAGAAGATCGAAAGCAGGAAACCGTATCAATGGTGCGTTGTACTCCGTGGGAACACGCGATGACATATCGAGCAAAGCTCGCCTCGCTGTCATCAGAGTGTGTTAATGACCACATTGATGTACGGCAGTGAGACATGGGCGTGGCTGAAGAAGCATGACAGCAGGGGAACGTCGTAGAAATGAGAGCGCTCAGACTCCTGAGTGTGTGGAGTGGGAATGACTGATAGAGTAAGAAATAAACACGATACGAGAACAATGCGGAAGAGTCAATGGAGATATCGGCAGCGGCCGCCCTGGACGCACACATATAGACCAATTGGTGATGTGTTGAAAAAGGCCAAATCAAAAGTACCCAAAACCGCAGAGTATGCATGAAGAGGTTTGATGAGTATGGAAGAAACGAGAGAGGTATGTTGGGTCGGTGCACGTGGTGTTCCATAGTCTCCGAGTACCACAATGGGAGCCAGGCGTGACGACATGTATGTAAGTACAGTTCTATACGTGTCTACGTTTGCTGGAATTGGTTGCATACTGTTGTAGTGTGAAGAGACGTTGCACGCGAACACCGTTGTCCCAAAATACTCAGTATAAATAGTGCAACGTACTCGGCAGCGGGGTCGGCCTGCGCGCGCGCACAGTACGTAGTCGTGGCTGACTTGAGATGAGTTGTCTTTTTCAAGTGTGTCAATGCAGAGTTAAACCTAGATAGTTTGTTAGTGCCTGGGTGGCCCACCCGATGTAAAGCAGCCTATGAATGCTCGCAATACATCGCAACACAACAACCCCCCAGGAAGTTATCATTTGGCTGCGGTTTTCTGTGAGGTGGAGGTACTTCCCCAGACGGACTGCTTCGATGCGCCCTGCCTATCTTAGTTTCTATAATTTACAAGAATTTATCGATTAGCACTGTATGAAATAGATTATTTACTAGATATTAATTACTGATTTAATTACTTAGTAGAATTAGATAATAACTTTGATAATATTTTGAATAAAAAATGACCTAAGTACGTATTACAGTTGAACTTAAATGAATCCATTAATTAGTCAATCGGAATATATAAATAATTTGAGACGTCAGTTTGGAGTGAGCCGGCGTCACGTCGGCTGCTGTCTGCTGTCACAACACGGAACGCAGCGGACAACTGTCACTTGTCATTCAAACCCTACTCGAAATAGATCGATCGACTGGAAGAGATCCCTTATGGGATAAGTCCGCCATTGTGCCTTTAATGTCTGAACTGTAACACATGTAGGTAATTCTCGTGTTTTTTTATGTAGGCACAATAAACATTTAACGATGCAGTCCGACTTCGAGTGCAAGGAACGTGAAGCGAGTGAACAGCGCGAGCACGGGGCGAGACCAGACAACCGTCCGAATGGAAGATAGGCAACAAAAATCAGCCATTTTACATTGTTCACAAATTCCAAATTTAAAACTATTTCAAAGCTCTTTGTGTCGGTGTCTGTGACATTTTCTTTACAGAAACGAACGGACGACTTACACATGAATACATTTTAAACGACGTGTTAATATGTTGGGTTATTTTCTGAATTTTCGCGACGATTTTAAATAATTAACTCGATTGTAAGCGGAGTGGGCGCCTGCGACCACGCTTATACGGCGACAAAATTTAAAAGTATATTATTTAGGAGTAATTGATTGAAATAAAACTATTGAAAATACTTATTGATGTACAATAATGTACAGCAGGCCGCCGACCGATGTGAGCCGGAGGTGCTTCCCCATCGGGTTGGTTGCGCCCTACCTCTCTTCGCCTACCGACTGTCATCTATCAAAAACAAGCCTGTCCGCCGCCGTCGGTCCCGACACGGATCGTACAAATCGTTTAACGTATAGGCTTATTTGCGATTATATTTAATTTGCTCTCCGAGCACTGAGGAACTCGAGATGACTGACCCCACCCTGGCAGGCTGCGGTGGACGGTCCTTAATATACGTGTTCGATGTTCCGTTTATTTATTTTACTTGGAACACAAAACAGTAATGATATCTGCTAAAATTAGTTCCTATTTAAACATGAGATATACCCATTTACATAGTTTTCGCATATAGTATCTGAAAACTTGTTTATTTTTTCACATACACAAGAAATGAAAATATTGGTACTGTCACTAAAAATAATAAATAAATAAATATTGTCGGACAAATTACACAGCGCCACCTAGCCCCAAAGTAAGCGAAGCTTGTATTATGGGTACTAGACAACTGATAAACATACGTAAATACATTTTTTTTTTTTTTGTAAATACATACTTATTATACATAGAAAATACCCAGACCAAGACAAACAGACATGTTCATGCACACAAATGTTTGTACTGTGTGGGAATAGCGTAACAACGCGTTTCACCACTGCGCCACCGAGCTCGTCAATGTCACTAAAAATAGATTAGCACAATACATATCTAAATAAAATACTGCAAAAATTGGGAGGATCCGACAACAGAATGTACTACTACACAGTATAAAGTACACACGCAAAACAACAATGTACAACCCAGCCATGGAACCGCGTCAAACCACGCTTTAGTTAAGATACTTTTAAATGTTTTCGCTTTTGTATCGAAGATGTCTATATCGAAAGCGCCAACCGTCTCGTTGTAATAACTTGCAGATCGAACTAAAAATGAATTATTTCTGTAATTGGTTGCAAAAAAGGAACAGCTAAATTTGTAGGTCGTCTAACGTCACATCGGTTAGGAACTCGTACATTTATGAAGGAGAGAAGTTCAGGAGAATCTATTTTAGAGTGTGCTATTTTTACTAAGGTAGCTACATCCGCAATCTTACATCTCACCGCAAGAGGCAGAGTGTGTTGCTTCTTACATCTCACCGCAAGAGGCAGAGTGTGTTGCTTCTTACATCTCACCGCAAGAGGCAGAGTGTGTTGCTTCTTACATCTCACCGCAAGAGGCAGAGTGTGTTGCTTCTTACATCTCACCGCAAGGGGCAAAGTGTGTTGCTTCTTACATCTCACCGCAAGAGGCAGAGTGTGTTGCTTCTTACATCTCACCGCAAGAGGCAGAGTGTGTTGCTTCTTACATCTCACCGCAAGAGGCAGAGTGTGTTGCTTCTTACATCTCACCGCAAGAGGCAGAGTGTGTTGCTTCTTACATCTCACCGCAAGGGGCAAAGTGTGTTGCTTCTTACATCTCACCGCAAGAGGCAGAGTGTGTTGCTTCTTACATCTCACCGCAAGAGGCAGAGTGTGTTGCTTCTTACATCTCACCGCAAGAGGCAGAGTGTGTTGCTTCTTACATCTCACCGCAAGGGGCAAAGTGTGTTGCTTCTTACATCTTACCGCAAGAGGCAGAGTGTGTTGCTTCTTACATCTCACCGCAAGAGGCAGAGTGTGTTGCTTCTTACATCTCACCGCAAGGGGCAAAGTGTGTTGCTTCTTACATCTCACCGCAAGAGGCAGAGTGTGTTGCTTCTTACATCTCACCGCAAGAGGCAGAGTGTGTTGCTTCTTACATCTCACCGCAAGAGGCAGAGTGTGTTGCTTCTTACATCTCACCGCAAGAGGAAGAGTGTGTTGCTTCTTACATCTCACCGCAAGAGGCAGAGTGTGTTGCTTCTTACATCTCACCGCAAGGGGCAGAGTGTGTTGCTTCTTACATCTCGCTTCGTAACTGCTTAGAAAAGTGTTACACTTGTACTGTAAAAATCTCTAGAACTCACGATGAATTGACTGTAGCCTGTTGATGTAAACTTCATATTGCGGATCCATATCTCCGAGCAGTACTCAACAATGATACGAATATAAGACTTTAATAATTTTTATGTTGGTAAACTGCGAACAGGATCCGAGAATAAAACCTGGAGCTTTGTTAGCTTTTTAGCAATATGATCTACTCGTATATGATTTGTTTGTATATTGTTGAGTAGCACGCGGCGTGTCAGTAGGACGGCTAGCCGAGCACGGCGAGCGACGGGCGGCGGAGGTACTGGTCAGCTCGCTGAATGGGGAATCTAACGGCAGCGAACTCTACATAATTTTTCTTCACACGTGTTATATATATTTATACACGATTGTGAACACCGACCGAACTGGATCATCCAACCTCCCAACTCTTTAGGGTCAAGGATACTGAACCCACCACCGCCCGTGGCTCTACCGACCTTACGGTCATTTAAGCCGACACGCGGCACTTGTTGCTCTGATCCTCATTTCTGTGCCGTGGGCATTTCTCGACTCCCTACAAATTGTTTAATCTACATCCTTGTCTCTATGTCTACGTCTGCTTCCCCTTCAGAGGCAGCGACACTCACATCGACGCCTTCGATACTGTCCATATGCGTTCTGCTGCCCGTCTTTTCTGGCCATTGTTGGGCGCTCCTACGCGCGTGCCATTCGCAGGCGAACCGGCGTACAGTCGCGAAGCTCGCCGCCGACGATACTGGATCGGTGGAGTACACCGGTCCCGGTTGCTCTTCGTTGCGCCGTACTACACTGAGCATTCTGTTACGTAGATCGTTATACCTCGGCTATAGCTTAGGTGACGACCGAGGAAAATTAAATTTGACAGCAGCGTGCGTCTGTGTGGCGAGTTATGAGTGCGGTGCCGTCCCGGGCGTGCCGGCGTGCTCGGGACCGTAAGAGGCAGAACGTTACGAGACACATGTCAGAGTGCCGACGAGCGCCGTCGGACACCGCGGCGATCTGTTCTCGGGCCGCCCGCCGCCCAACGCCGGAGACAGGAGAAAATGGCGAAACAGATATATTGTGGAGAAACAATAAAAACCTTGTAAAGAGTCACAAATCGCCCGCAACACGAAAGCCTACGTACAAATACGATCCATCGTCGTAGAATAATGAAATAAAAATAATTGTTAAGTCTTTTCACGGCAACATTGTACGCTTTCAGTGTTAAAATAAAACGCATATTGGTAAAGTGCGTACGTAAGAGTGCGGGCGTCGTCGGGATCTTGTCGCGAGTCCCGCACCGCCGACATCGAGCAGGCAAGTCGGCAATTAAAAAAAAACAGGAGGCTGATTACGTCCTTACAGGTAATTTATTGACATAAAACATTTCATAGTTTCTCTTTTTATCTGTATTGTCTCCGCCCGCCCCGACCGCCCTGGGGCGGGGCGGGGCGCGGGGACGATGGAAGTTGTCCGGGATCAGTTATTAATGAGCTAGGGTAAAAGCACTATTGAGGATCATTAATAAATTATAAAATTATATTTTCGCGCATAAGCGCAAAGGACTTTGAGGCGGCGCACGTGTTTTATTGTGGATAGTTATTTTCACTCCATTATTCCATTGAGTGTAATACAATTAAAACGATGAACTCGCTGATAATGATTGGCCGCGCGGTGGACTCGTCGATGTGATTCCATCGCGGATTACGATTGTCAAGTACTCACTTGTGCTGTGTGCTGCGATAACAGCGACCGACGCATCGAGACCCGCACGACCGACTCGGACAGGAGGCGCACTGCGCGCCGCTCGCAGCCCACTGCGGCCGCTTATCGCCGCGCCGAGCGGTGGCGCGGTGGCGCGGACACATTCAAATCACGGATGTTATCGTAAATTACCACTTATGATAGATAAGCATGATCGCTAATAAATACCGATTTAATGACTCCGTTTCGCAAACATACTTTTTAATACGTCAAGCAACGAAGCACATCCCGAGCCCTTGGAGATGGCCTCGAGGTCATATCGTACTTTATGCCCTTTTCTGTGTCACATGTGCTATTGTTTCTTCTTGAAATGGAGATCAAAAGCTTTGTTACGTAATCTAAGCAGCCTTACTATTAATTTTAAACACAATACAGGAAAAAATGTTGTTTCACTTTGACGCACTTCAAATACCCATTTTCGACGATCATTTTCTGAAAGAACAGACTGATCGGGCAACTTTTCAAAAAGTGATTCAAATTATTCATAATGGATATTATGCTCGAAATGTGTTTGTAACTCTTATTGTATGCTGCATAAAAACAGCATAAGGGTCAAAGTGTTATGCTTGACGTGCGCTTTGCTGTGCTGTATTATTACTACTTCTGTTATTAAATCTTTTCAAAGTACTCTCCACCGGTCTCTATACAAGTTCCATCCGTCTGAACCAGTTTTCGAAACCCTTTTTCCAGTCCGCCGCAGACACCTCGTTTACAGCCTGCTCGAATGCGGACAGCGCATTTTCCGGCGACAAAAATTGTATCCCTTTTAGCTGATTTTTTTTTATTTTGATGAGTTGGGAATAAAAAGAAGTCACATGGTGCTAGGTCATGACTGTAAGGAGGGTGACTCCGGAGCTTGATCGAAGTGATGCTTCTTTGGTTCTGTAAAGGAATTGACATCAGGTAGCCACTCAAATTGAAAAGCTCGCGATCAAAATCTTCCCCCCGCTTCTAGATCGATTCACTTTGGAAGGCGTTGATTCGTTGTGAAACACCCAAACCGTCGACTGGCGCTTCGTTTCTGGATCGTATCGATAGATCCAGGACTCATCACCTGTAATGATATTGTAAACACGCCGAAATGACTTCACTGACACACTTCTGAGCAATGGTGAGGTTGCGCGGCACCCAGCAAAAAGTATGCTTCTCACGCGAAGATGCCAGTATAGAATCTCGTGAAGGCTTCCTGATCCAATCTGCAGTATGTGCTGAATATCCAGATACGTAACTTGCCTATTGTCTTGGATTACATTTTTCACTGCTAGCACGTTTTCTTCCGTAACAGCCGTCAAAGGGTGAGCACTTCTTTCTTCATCCCCCAAAGATAGTCGACCGCACTTTGCATTTGTTATACCAACGAATGTCATTTGAAGTCTATCGTACGATTCGTCCTGATTTAGGCGACACTTATCGTAAAAAATCATAGCGCGAAAATGTTCCCGGCGCAGATTAATCGCTAATCGATCAATGGGACACGATAATTTAAATTAGCTCGCAAAAATGTGGGGGGTAATTTTGAAATTGGAACGTACTTATTTTTACTTAACTTAATGTAATCATATTACTTAATCATATTTTCAAAATAGATTATAACTGTCGAGTCTCTCATACATAAAAACTTTTTTCGCAATACTTTCTGAGTGGCCTGGTTAATACTTTAATTATTTTATTCCTGAATATTCACATGCAGTACTGTAATCAGTACTGTATGTGAATATTCTTAAATAAAATAATCGTTGTTTACGGCTTGCGTTTTGACTACACACGAATGACGGCACGGCGATGTTTTGAAATAAATAATCGGTTTATTTATTTAAAATGATATTTTTTATGATGATAAATATACATATATGTAGGAGCCGAGGAAGGCCAAGACTAACCTACCTTGACCAAATTGGTCCTGTTTTATCAAAAGGTGAAATCAGGGACCCTAAGAACTGGCGAGCGTGCATGAAAAGAGCTATGAATGTTAGAGAAGCGAATGAAGTGTGTAAGGACCGCGTGTTTTGGCGTTCTCTCGTCTCTCTGCCGACCCGGCAAAGGACCTGCCGTGAAGATATACATACATAAATATACATTATGATTAATTTGAATTACTTCTTGAAATGTTGCCCGACCCCCTATTGTACCCAATATGTAAAAATATCCCTGCCGTTAAAAAAAGGGAATAAATTACCGATACATTTCCAAGTTGTAATATTGTGCATATTTGCTCAAGAAACTTGCGTGTGAGCACGTTCATCCTTCACTTATACATTGTGCATCTTATAATTTAATGTTTGACAGGTAATACTTTCAACGAGTCAGCGAGAGAATGACAGCTAGTGTTGCGTATCTTATAAATCCGAAAGAGATATAATGATCTGTCAAAAGTTGATTAATAAAGTGGAGCACTATAGATACTTTTTTGTTGAGGAACATCGTGGCTTTCTCATGAAACGATCCACTGCGTCTTCCATTTATTTGCAATTACAGAAACAGGACGCACGAGTCTATCCATGACGCTGAAATCATCCCCCGCGGTGCGACCGGCGCACGTCTAGGCGGGCGCGTGTGCGGGCGCGGGGCGGCCCTGCACACGCGCCCGCCTAGACGCGTGTACAGGGCCGCGCCGCGCCCGCACACGCGTATGACCGATACTGCGCGACGTGCACTCTGTACGTAGCGACTGCTATACCTACAGAATGGTTTTATTTTTGTGTTGTGTGGTTTATACCACCAGATAGTAATGGAAGAGGAATTTATGTTATTATTTAGGATTATTGGATTATATTGTGATAAATACGATAAAGTTTTAATGACAGGGTACTTCAATTTGTATTCTTGTTCTAGTAACGTTAAAAACTACTTCGAGTGCTTTCTTGCATGTTGTGGATTTACTCAGACTAACAATATAGGGAATTATAATGGTCGATGTTTGGGCTCGTGTTGCCGCCCGCCGCCCACCGCTCGAGGCGGAGGTGCGGCTGCGCTCGCGCCGCGCTAAATGACTTAATTTTATAACACTGTATATGCGATTATGATGCATAATCATGTTCTTAGGAAAAAAAAGTATAGTAGAACAGCGAGATACAATTACCCCGAATGGTACACTAGCCACTAGCGCAATAATACGGGACACAAAGTGAAGCTAAACTTCCTCAGAGTACAATAAATGTAGTCAAGTATCGATTATGAAACGTTTGCACGGTGGAGAGCCGAGGTAACTAAAAAAATTTGAAAACAAGTTCACAGTCAACTGATGGAGGATCCGAAGGCTTTCTGAAATTATGTTAAATCCAAAAGGAAAACAAAATAATAAACAACATTTTGAAAACCGGGAAAGTTTTGTCAGGGGAAGAATGCGTCAGAGTTTGCGGATTATTTTAATTTAGCGTACTGTAAGAAGCTAGCCGAGCTTCCCGTAGGAAGGGCGAAGGAAGAAGCGGACGGAGAAAAGTGTGCGGCGAGAGTGCACCTGGAGTGGAGAAGATATCCTACGAGCACCCCGACAACTCAAGCCGAAGAGATCTGCGGGATCAGACGGCGTTCCGAAGTACACCTAAAGGACTGTCGTTACGTAGTGTGCGAGCCTCTGCTTCACATGTAGAATATGCATTGCGAAGCGTCAGTAGCTGTCGAGAGGTGGGACATTACCAGAGGTGTTCTGGTGTCAAAAGAGGAACGAAAACACAAGTAGACAAATATACACTTGTTGCAGTACTATCTAATCCTGCAAATGTCCTTGAATCGTCAGCATATACTCTCAGTTTAGAGAGTAGCCGCCTAAAGTTCTAAAGCAGCAAACTACTGACGAGTTCACTAGAAGCATCAGTAAATAGTAGGAACACTACAATATCTGCGCAAGCACAGGGCGCGCTGTGCGGCAGCGGGCGGGCCTGCGGACCAGCGGGCGGGCCCCGGGGCGTACGCACCGGTGTAGACGACGGTGTACGCGGTGTCCGTGAACTTATCGGGCGCGGTGAAGGCGCGCAGCTTCACGTAGTAGCGCGTGCCCGGCTTCAGCGGGCCATTGCAGTAGGCGCGTCCGCCGCCCTCGCAGCGCTCCGACCCGATGGTGAACTCCTCCACCGCCGACGAATGGAACGGGTAGTACGGCTCCGTCACCTGCGCACACCGGAGGGCGTTCAGCACATCGCCGCGCCACCGCCGGCGAGCGTCTAGCTCGCCGGGGCTACTCTGTCACATCTACTTTATACTTATAAATAAATATTTCCAATCAAGTTGCCAACAAAAGAAAGCTTGCATTTAGGATCCAGGCGGCATACCTGGTACGGCGGCCAGAGCGGCATGCGCTGCACGTCGCGCCAGGCGGGCAGCAGGGCGGGCGTGTCGTTGCGCGGCTCCTCGGCCACGACGAGCGTGTAGGCGGTCACGTTGCCGTTGTCTTGCGAGAAGTAGTCCTGCCTGAAGCGCACGGCCACGGTGGCGGGCGAGCGGCGCACCTCGTGCGGCGCAGCGTGCGGCGGCGGCCGCGGCGGCGCCGCTATCGCCATGTGGTGCGTGAGCCGCGCCGCCGTGCCCGCGCCCGCGCCCGTCTCCGCCCACACGCTGAACGCGTACGTGTGTCCGGGCCGGAGCCCCACCAGTGTGCCGCCGGTCGCCGTCGGCGGGTACTCCTGTGTGGCCGTTTCGCTCGGGCGGTCGGCGGGCGCGTACTGCAGTACGAACCGACGCAGAACGCCATGCCGCAACTCGGCGGGCAGCTCCCACGCAAACGTCAGCTCGGAGGGCCGCGCGTCCGCCAGTCTAAACCGCTGCGGCGCGCCCGGCGGCGCCTCCAGCGTGTTGACGGCCGCCGAGACGGCGCGCGACGGCGCCTGCACACCACGCTCAGATGCGTTCACAACGGTCGTATGCACGTGTGTACACAAACACACGCCGCGTCATTCGGCTTTACCCCGTGAACGACGTCACTCGGCCGTGTACATGCGACGCCAGGCCGCGTGCGCGCAGTATATCATATTTAAATATTAGCGGTTAAAGTATGAAATTGACGATTTGTGATGAAAAATTAAAACTCTTTTTTTCTAAGATCATAATATTTACCCTCATTATCTATGCATTGCTGCCATCTAATCCTTTGCGATAGAACTCTGGCGATCTATATTCGACAAATTGTGTGAAAGCTTATTGTACTGCCTCCTGGGAAGAAAATATTTACCACGTAGAAAATTATCCAAATCACGAAAAAAATGGTAGTCAGTTGGAGCAAGGTTTGGCTAGTACGGAGGAAGACGTATGGTTTCTAACTGCAGCTCCTGTAGAGCTACAACGGTTTCTTGCGCAGTGCGAGGTCTTGCGTTATCATGGAGCTCTAATGCTGCAACTTTTAACCTTAAAACGGTTGATGAAAATACTATTCTGAAAACTATCATGAGTATTTCTTCTAATTCTGAAGGTATGGACGGAATCACACGTGATATGCTGCTTACCCTCCCTCGTACTCTCAAAGTCATTACTGCAATTGTTAATGGATTTATTTTAACTGGCGTCTTCCCAGACATATGGAAGGAAGCACTTGTTAAACCTTCTCCCAAAACTAATAATCCTATTGATCTTAAAGACCTCAGACCTATTAGTATTCTTCCTTTCTAGTCAAAAATTATAGAAAAAGTGGTATGCCAACAACTTACTGCATTTTTAAATACTAATAATATTTTGGCTCAAAGACAGTCTGGTTTTCGCGCCGGTCGCAGTACTACTACAGCATTGCTGGATGTAGTTGATGATATTCTATCTGGGGCTGACTCTGGCGAGGGATCTATACTTACTCTTCTTGATTTTTCCCGTGCGTTCGATACACTGAACCATAATCTTCTTCTAGCCAAGTTATCCTATTATGGATTTGATGGTGGGGCACTGAAATGGTTCTCCAGTTACTTTTCTGGTCGTTCGCAACGGGTTGAAGTCCGTAGTGTATCTGGTGAAAGCTCATATTCGGCATCTGCTGAGGTGGCGACAGGCGTGCCGCAGGGATCTATATTGGGTCCGATCCTGTTTATATCGTACAGCGCAGACTTAACTAATCAGATCCGCAATTGTCATTATCATGTGTATGCAGACGATTTGCAAATCTATTTACCTTTTAGACCTGAAGAAACGACTGCGGCCGTTTGCAGGATGAATGAAGATCTGAAACGTATCGATGAGTGGGCAAATAAAAATTGCTTAATTTTAAATCCGCTTAAGTGCAAATTTATTGTATTAGGTTCAACAGCTCAGGTCCAGAGAATTAGCACTTGTAACCCGCAGGTTAAAATTGGTATAACAGTTATTGAACGGGTATCAGAAGCTAGAAATTTGGGAGTCCTCATGGATGGTAGCCTGAGATTCCATAATCATGTTCTCGAGGTCATTAAAGGCTGTTTCTACAGGCTCAAGGTATTGTATAACGTGCGTGACTACGTGGATGTCGATGTGAGGATTAAACTATGTGAATCTCTAATACTTTCCAAACTAAACTATGCTGAAACTGTTTTTGGTGATTGTCTTTTTGGTTATTCAAAGAAACTAATACAACGTGTTCAAAATGCCTGTGCTCGTTTCTGTTTCTGCATACCTCACAGAGGCCATGTTACCCCTTTTCTTAATCATGGAAATCTGATGAATATGACGAGACGTTTGTATCACTATGGGTGTTTATTGTTTACTATTGTTCAAACACAATCACCATCATATCTATATAACAAACTTTTGTTTTCAAATCGTCATGTACGATCTGCAGCTCGTCTGACCTGGCCTTCGCATAAAACTGCATTGTTTCGTGGCAGTTTTCGTTACTGTGCAACGAAATGCTGGAACTATATACCACCTCCCATACGAAATTGCCGTAATATTGCAACTTTTCGATATAATTATAAACTACATCTCCTAAATTTGCAGAGACATATTTGATTATTGCATTGTCATCTACGATATCCGCTGTACTGTTGTGCATTGCATGTATCATCGCCATATAATCAATGCATTGTATGTGTAAGAAATTATTTATCATTCGAATTGGGAATGTGTGTATATGTATCTATGATTGTGTCAGTGTGTGTATGTATGTATATTTATGTGTTTGTATGTATATGAATTTTAACATTAGTACATAAGTAACTGGTATGTTAAATTACTCTATGCCCAATTCTACTTCCTAACTGTATTTCACATTGAGTCATGTTGTACAGGAGTGTGCACCGTGATGAGCGGTAGTGTCCTTATTCCCATCAGGTATCTACGGAAGACCAGCGTCGTACCGTCTCACGAGGACGTGGCGACATATGCTGAGTGGATGCCAATTCGGTGTCATAGTGTTAAGAGCTAGTCTGTTTCCTTCTTTTTTTCAATATGTAACTATTTATGTCACCAAATAAATAATTTTCTTTCTTTCTTTCTAATGGTGAAGATCACGAGTCGGGGCTGTTTCATTGCCAGTTTCGCCATCATTGTTCGAAGTTCGTCACAGTCAACATCTGCTGTTATTGCTTGACCAGGCCTGAGAAAGCTATAGTGAATAACGCCATGAAGAGACCACCACACAGTTACCATTGCCTTTTTATTTGTAAGCTTTGCTTTGGTTGGTTGGGGGTCATGTGCCAGAAGCGTGCACGTTCGCGACCCCTACCAATCAGTCGATTGCAATTCTGGACCAAGAGCGCACCGACGTGCGGATTAGGGCGTCCCCCGTAGGCCACGCGCACCGATCCGCCCCCGTCGGTGCGAATTTAGCTGTATGCGACGGTGGGGGGCGCCACACACCACGCAGCGTCAATTCCGGCGGCACGAGGGGAGCCGAGTGCCGCATAGGCACGTGGAATGTGCGAGGTGGAATGAATGACGAGACGAATAATGGCAGAAAGAGCATCAAAGTAGAATAAACACGGTCGAAATGCGAGCGCTGCGCAAAATTTGTGGCGTAAGGCTTGTAGACCATATTCGCAATGATGATGTTAGAAACAGAGTTGGTCTGAAAGAGAGCGTCGGTGTTAAAATATGAAGAGGCATGCTCCGTTGGTTCGGATGTGTAGAAAGAATGCAAGATGAAAGAATGACGAAGCAGATATACAATGCAAAAGTGGAAGGATGTAGGAGCCGGGGAAGGCCAAGACTTACCTACCATGACCAAATTGGTCGTGTTCTATCAGAAGGTGATGTCAGAAGCCCTAGAAACCGGCGAGCGTGCATGAGAAGAGCAATTAATGTTAAAGAAGCGAGTGAGATATGTAAGGATCGAGTCACGTGGCGCTCGGTTCTCTCTGCCTACTCCGCAAGGGATATGGCGTGAAGTTATAGATAGAGTTATACATAGATAGAGCTTTGCTTTGACCTGGGGTCGGCCATTGCATTTTTCGCTTACGGTTATCGTAAAGAATCCACTTTTCGTCACATGTCACAATTCAATTCAATATTCCTTCATTTCTGTACCGATTCAACAAGGCAAAACAAGTTTCAACACGCGTTTCTTTCTGCAGATCAGTCAAATCATGTGGCACCCATTTTTCATATTTTTTTATCTTATTGATTTGATGTTAAACCATTCCGCTAATTCCTGGGTTTGACTCGCGACGGGCAGTCGTGAAAAAAGTTTCTCTCGAAAATCTCAGACTGTGAATGTTTAATGTCAATTCAAAGTATCTATTACTATAAAACAGCAATTTCATACTTTAACCGCTATTATTTTGTCATGTCACTGGATATTTTTAGTGAGAAGACGAAAAGAAAAGAGTATTCGACATCTGCCGTGATTTGGTGAAATCCCCGGTGTCGCCATTTCCCGCGACATACTCGTATACACAGGCGGTCTTCTATTTTGTCACATCAGGATATTCTTTTTAATGATTACCTAAATATTACTTTTGGATAATATTTATTTAATGTTAGTGATTTGAACTCCGATAGAAGACGGCTCCAGATGTAAGCACACGCACGTGTCAAATATCGCGATTTTCAATTGAACCAGTAATAATGATGAGACAGTTGTATAACATTGGCGAAGTGAGCAGTACCTGAATGGAGCCGGGCGCGCCCGCGCGCACCACCACCGTGAACGTGTAGAGCGTGTGCGGGCGCAGGTTGTCCACGCGCAGGTGCAGCTGGTCGGTGTAGTGCGTGCGCAGCTGGTCGGCGGCCGCCAGGTACTGCACCTCGAAGTCGGAGTAGTCGCCGCGCGGTCGGTCCCACGCCAGCTCCACCGCGCGCGCGTCCACCGCCGTGGCCTTCAGCTGCGTGATGGGCCGCGGGACTGTGCACAAAGAGACGTACGTGAGTACGTGCGCGCCTCTCCCGCTACCCACGGTGAGAGGAGATAGTTACAGAGGCGCGCCTGCCGCTGCACCGGGTGCGACGTCACGTTGCGGGACACGGTCCACATGGTGAGGTTGTACAGCCGGCCCGGCACCAGCTCTCCGAACACCACCTGCTGCCCGCCGCCGGCCGCCGGCCGCGTCAGCTCGCGCGCCGGCTCGCCGGTGGTCTCTAGCCGGAACCGGTACGAGTCGAAGAGCGACGCCGCCGCCGGCGTGCGCGTGTAGATCACCTTCTGCGGAGCGCAGACCAGCACCGCGTCACACACACGAACAGTAACATTGCAAGTAGTACGAAGGAAAAAAATCACTGTCTTCCCGAACAGCGAAACGGTCGTGTAATTATGATGACGTCCTAAAATAGGCTTGCTAGAATTGTGAAGTCCAAGAGCATCAGTGGCATGATGTCTGAGCTGGACTAACATCATGAAGTCCAAGGAATAGTCTGGATTTGGGGTTAAAGGAAGATTTGAATGGATGAATGTTCATTGTTGGCAAATTGGTACACATGGAGACAAGAAGGAGAATAAATCAGGTTAATGCGTTTCAATGTAACGCGCTCTCCGCTCCGAGTCGGCGACGGTTAGCTCGTCCAACGCTCTCGCTCGTCTCGCTCTATCCAAATCGCCAGAAATGACATCTAATCTCAGTTTGTATTCAGCGGGATCCTCTGCCATTGTACGGCCGAGTTATATTATGGTATACTCGTATATTATAGCCGTGTGGTATTATAGTTCAGGGACGTACCAGGGTGGCGGGCAAGGTGTCGTTGTCGGCGTCGCCGCTGCCAGACTCGTTCACGGTCGTCACTCGACTGTATCAACAGACCTGTGTCTGGGTGTTAGTGTGGTATTATAGTTCAGGGACGTACCAGGGTGGCGGGCAGGGTGTCGTTGTCGGCGTCGCCGCTGCCAGACTCGTTCACGGTCGTCACTCGACTGTATCAACAGACCTGTGTCTGGGTGTTAGTGTGGTATTATAGTTCAGGGACGTACCAGGGTGGCGGGCAGGGTGTCGTTGTCGGCGTCGCCGCTGCCAGACTCGTTCACGGTCGTCACTCGACTGTATCAACAGACCTGTGTCTGGGTGTTAGTGTGGTATTATAGTTCAGGGACGTACCAGGGTGGCGGGCAGGGTGTCGTTGTCGGCGTCGCCGCTGCCAGACTCGTTCACGATCGTCATTTCAGACTGTATCAACGGACCTGCCATATTGCAAATTAGGATATGAGAGATTCGTCGTTCAAATATGTTTGTATAAAAGTTAGGAGCCATTTTTGTAAGAACAATTACATGTCAAGACGTGCATTGTATGTAAAGACAGGGCTCAGGACAATTAGTTTTGAACGCGCCTAGGATCGCCCCTAGTGTTCAAGAGTATCGACATATTAGTATACAGGAGTGTTCAGGAGTACCAATATATATTACGTGAAGCAAAAACTTTGTACCCCTGTATGAAAATTACTCGGACGGAGGAGTTCGGAAGTTGGGTCAGTTAAAGTGTGTATGAAGTATAGAAGAAGTGCAGAAAGCAATTTTTTTTGTTAATAATGCTTGGAAAATCTATTAAATTAATAAAAAAAACATTAGACACACTACCATGCGTTTGACACACAAACAACTATACCCAAATATATACCTACTCTTTTGTTTATGGTTAAAGTCTGTGGTCAAACTGAGACGACATTAACATTATTGGTCTTTAGTATTATTTGTCTATGTCTATTTTGAATGACAAAGATACTAAGATATAGTTGAAGTCTGTGGTAAAACTGGGAAGAGATTAATATTATTGGTTTTTAGTATTATTAGTACAGTCTTTCTGAATGTCAAAAATATAATAAATATAATAAACATAATTATAATAATATCATAGTCATAGTTTGTCTAATAGATATTTGTGCTTTATATATTAGTTATACTTAATTTAGTTACAGAGTTTGATCATTCAGCGGTTTCACATTTTATATTTCCGAATATAATGGTCATTTAGCAAACGATGAAAGTTTTTACAAAAAACTGCATTTTTAATCATTAATTATTTAGTCGTATGAAACATGTATATTTGTCACGTTCAAAGGCCAACATTTTTTTTATCGCTTGGATTTTTATTTCAATTAAAAATATATAAAAAAAGTACTCTTTATCTTCTTCTTCATTTATATATTGGTTTTTTATTATATGTTACATAATTGGTAAAAAAAGAAAGGCAAATTAACTTAGTAGCCTTGGCGAAGTCTTTGGTTATAGAGGTTATACATTTTGACAACAGAACCTTAACAACATTCAAACTAAAGATGAAATGAGTCATGGTCGAAGTTCGACCACTAGCTTATTTCAATATACAACGTCGGTTGAATATACAAGCATACAGATCATCACATGTAATGCAGTTACCGTAGCCTATGAACGCTTGAAGGCTGTTGTCGCAGTGACGACAACAGACGAAGAGCGAATTATAAAAAAGCAGCATGTAAGTGTAATTGCTGTATAATTGCAAACATGAACACAACTTTAGATGAAAATATATCGCATCGTACATCTTTTGATTCACCTGAAGATAACATTACATATCGCCGTCATCTAATAAATATATCTACAGAGAACTCTTACGAACTGTTGTCAACAGACGAAGAGATAAATAATCAGTCGCTTATGTCAATGAACGCAGATTTAAGAAGGAGCTGTCCGGATTTAGGTGAAAATAATTGCAAGAAACCAAAAGAAATGGAAGATAAAATTAATAAACTAACAGAAAAGTTACAAATAGCAGAGAATGAAATTGGTAACAATCCTAAAAATAATTCTACTATTTCTTCACACCCAGGAAAGCCTTGAATATTTTGATATACAAAGTTTAGGTTTTGCTTTCCTTTTGTCTTTTTCCTCAGGGAAGTATTCTCGGCCCGTTACTTTTCCTTATTTATATCAATGACCTTCCAAGTACTATATCGCATAAATGCATTCTTTTTGCAGATGATACGACCATTGTGATAAAACCGGATGATAAATATAATGCGGAAATTATAGTAAACAAGGCGTTAGCAGACATTATAGACTGGTTGAAATTAAACTATTTTTAACGGAAGTATCGCGTGTTTTATTTATTTTGTTGAAACCTGACGTTTCGAACGCTTTGCAGCGTCCGTGGTCGCAGGAAAGACTTTCCTTGCGAAGGAAGGTTTCAACAAAATAAATAAAACACGTGATACTTCCGTTAAAAATAGTTTAATTTCAATGTGTAACAATCGCGAAAACCTAAGACAATATTATAGACTGGCTTAAATCCAATAATCTAAAAATTAATTTAGGAAAAACCAAAGGCATGACATTTTCTTTTTATAATTCTATACAAATACCAATAAAATTAGACTACAATGGCACAAAAATTTAAATAGTAGATAAAATAAAATTTCTAGGGATAAATTTGGACTCACATCTTAACTGGAAGGACCACATTGACGTAGTATGCAAAAGGGTAGACCGCTTTGCTTATGCTCTTAGAAGACTGCGTCAAACAGTGTCTACCGCAGCAGCTCTAACAGCCTACCACGGTTATGTTTCCTCTGTACTCAACTATGGTATTTTGCTATGGGAAAACTCTGTTCTTGTGGATAAAGTATTTAAGCTGCAGAAGAGGTGCATGCGCGCTTTAAGTAATGCATGGTATCTAGATAGTTGTATTTTTAAAAAGTTTAATATACTACCTGTGCCATGCATGTATATAAGAGATATGCATTTTTGTAAAACAAAATTCAGAATTTTACAAAATGCGATCGGATTGTACTGCTAGGCGAACTAGAGCTCAATATAGAAACTTAATACATCAACCAATCTGCCATAAGTCATATAAAAAAATGCCTTTAATATGAGTATGTTTATATATAACAAACTACCAGAGGAATTTAAATATATAATGGGAAATATTTTTAAGACGAAATGGCTCTTAGATCACTGTTTTTATAGTATTAAGGAATATCTGGACTACAAATGTAAATGACAACAGTACTTAATAGTAATTCATAATGTTAATTTTTATATGGCATGATTTGATTATTAATAATACATGTAACATGGTATTTGTTGCACGTCTGCACGCAGACTGAATACACTACCACACACGGCATTTGTAACACCTATTATAATATTGTGTATTCTTGCAAATAAAATTATTTGATTTGAATTCGTTTACAAGAAGAGTATGGTGCAGTGTACTCACGCGTCCTAGTCTCCATCGTGAAGAGATCGCTGGTGAGGTTGTAGGAGTGGGCGGCGATGGAGACGCCGTACCCGCGGCCGGGTCGCAGCCCGTCGAGCAGCGCGCGCTCCACGCGGGCCGCCGCCGACGCCGTGAGGTTGCGCGCGCGCGACTCGCCCTCGGCCTCCGCCGGCTCGGGCTCCTCCACGGGCCACCAGCGCAACGAGTACCACTCGACGCGGCCCGCGGGCCGCGGCCACTCCAGCGTCATGTTGCGCGTGTCCACCAGCTGCGCCACGTTCGACACGGGGTTCGGTCCTGCTTGCACACATCAACATACGTATAACTAGTACTGACCGGATGACGCCATCGCGACACTCGCAGCGAGCCGCGCGGTGCCTGCGATTCACTCTCGCGACGCTCTCGCGGGCGACTTACATCCATGTCTAGGTCCATTTGTTCTCTGGTGTCATTTACACTTAAATTAGACTTTCTCAAAATAACGCCTGAATGTCTTAACTATATAATTTATTTGTAACTCGCCATACTTGACTTGTGTTGCGGTCATTTTTAGTAACTACTGTTGGAGCGGTTTTAACTCATGTGTACCTATTATTTGTTTTGTTTGTGGACTCGTTTCAGAATAAGTTATTGTTGGTTTACATTGCCTTTATTTTAACACCAAATTTAGAATAACTCATCTCGCTTTTGACACATTCTTTAAGCTAATTACTAGCCCGTAGACGTGTTCCACGTCTTGAGATAGTTTTTTATATATTCTAAATTGTGTCTGGAATAACAAATTTTCTTCTCCATTGTCTCCTCCTCATTGGGAGGGAGAAGGAGATCGACAATATGAATAATGTTAATGATCAACGGAGTGGTAAACACGTGGCCGTCGTCGTTACTTCACATCGTTCTGCGTCCGCCGAAAGCACAGTTCGGACAGCCCTCCGGCGCCGCTGTCAAAGGGAAACAAGAGAGAGGGCATTGTATGTAGGTAAGTGAGAGAACTCACATTACAGTCTATATATAAACAACGATCTAGTAACGTTTCAATGGAATGCTCGCGGTCAGCCCGCTCCGCGCGCGGTCAGCCCGCTCCGCGCGCGGGCATTTGAGATGAAACGCGGGAGGTGAGTCCGCACGCGCTGCTCTAAGGCTGTCTTTGCACCGTGGCAAAGCTTTCAGCACAGCACATATTTTTTACCTCCGTAATTCCTACAGTCTCTTTTGGAAAATGCCATGACCCAGTAGCATCTGAGAAGGGAGTCAAACTCAATAGTCAAGCTCGACCGAGTGAACCTTCACCTCTGAGAAAATGAATATAGTGTACTCACGGACAGTGTGGTAGGCGGTGAGTGGCTCGCCGCTGTAGACGCACTCCCCGTCGAGGTCCTCACTGCCCGTGTCCAGCTGCAGAAGGTACCGCGCGCCGTGTGTCATGTTGGCGATGTCGGCGTACGTGGCCGTCGCCGGCAGCGGCTCGAGCGCCGCGAGCGCGGTTTCGTCCAGCGTGCGGTACTGCAGCAGGTAACGGCCCGTGGCGCTGGCGGCGGCGGGCGGGCCCTGCCAGCGCGCGCGCGCCGCATCCGAGGAGGCGCGCTCCACGGTGAGTGTGACGGGAGGCAGCGGGCGCGTGGCGCGCACCAGCCGCTGGCGCTCGCCACGTAACCCGTGGCTCACGGCCGCCACCTGCAGCTCGTAAAGCGCGCCCGGGAACAGGCCCGCCAGCGTCACGTTGGTATCGCGCGTCTCGAGCGCCGCCCACTGTTCGGAGCCGCGCCGGCGGTACCGCACCTCGTACCCGTCCTGACGCGACGTGACGTCCGAGCGCCAAGCCAGGCGCAGAGCGCGCGCTGCCGGCTCGGCCGCCAGTAGCGCGGGCGCCAGTGGCCGTGTGGCCACGCTGAACGCGGTCTCGTTGGAGTCGACGCCGCGCGACACGGCCGTTACGGTGACCGTGTAGTTGCGGCCGGGCAGCAGCGCGTCTAACGTCACATTGGCGGCGGGAGTGGTGAGCGCGCTGCTGTCGCCCGCCTCGTGGTACGCGACGCGGAACTCGTCCTGTTGGCTGCCGTCGGCCGGCTGCCACCACACGACCACGGCGTCGCCCTCGCGGCGCCACTGCAGCGCGCGCACCGGCAGCGGCCGCAGTGTCACCTCGGCACTGGCGGGCCACGAGGTCACTTTGCCGGACATGGTCTTCACGGTGACGGTGTAGTGCGCGCCGGGCTCGAGCCGCTCGAAGCGGCAGGCGGGCGGGTCGGAGCGCGCGCGCAGTACGGGCGTCAGACGGCGCGGCGCGGCGCCGCTGCCCGCCACCGACACCTGGTAGCGCTCGAACTCGCTTTCGTCGGCGGGCGGCAGCCAGCGCACGGTGAAGGCGGTCTCGTGCAGTGCGGATGCGTCCACGGTGACGTTGCGCGGCCGCAACGGCACGGTGCGGTACTGCGCGGTGGTGGGCGCCGAGATTTCCGGCTCGGACACGGTTTGCACGGAGATGTTGTACGGCCGGCCCGGCACGAGCCCCTTGAACGCCGCCTGCGCCGGCCCCGGCGGCTCGCCCTCCTTCTCCACGTACTGCTCCGACTCGAGCGCGTCCGGCGGCACGATCGACACCTGCAATAGACGCGGCCGTGAAAAACTGCGGGCGGCTCGCCGGTTGCGGCGGAGTCGGCGGGCGGCACATACCTTGTAGTGCGTGTACGCGCCCGGCGGGTACGGCGGCTGCCACAGCACCAGCAGCGTGGTCTCGTTCCTGAACCACACGATGAACTTGCCGGGCGTGTTGGGGCCTGCGGGAACGAATACCGGGGTGAGCCGCGGGCGGGGCTACAAGAACGCGGCGTTTCACCGCGACGAGTGCAAACGAGGCCCGCAACAAAAATAACGAACAAACTATGACAATGAAAGTGCAAGCGTCCTCACAACAACAAACAAAGCGGCCGTCACTGCGCTGCCTGCGGTGCCCGCGCGGGCGAGTCTACTAGTGCGCCGCGGACGCGGGCGGTCATATAAATAGGGCATTATATTTTAGAAGCAGGTCGAATATTCTTGATAGGTAACATATAGTGAATAATAAACGAGGAAATGAACAGAAAGGTCACCTCCCGGCGAGCTGGCGGTGGCGGTGGCGTCCTGCTCCTCAACACTACGCGCAAGTGTCTATACGATACGATACGATTATCGTTAAATCGGACAGAACGCTTGTTTACAAGCCGACGTCGGCTGACAGAATATAAAAAAAGTATATTTAAAGAGCGAGAGGGAATTTAGTGAATTTACAGGATGCTTGTAACGTAATGTTTTTACATTTTGAATACCTTCATATAAATATTATGCCTTATCCATGGTTACGTATACACATCGGCCGCGTTACCGGCGCCGTCCGGCCAACTTGACAAATGATATATCAACCTTTAGTACATTTATACGTCATCGTTTAACTAAAATAATTTAATAAACTCATTAGTACGAGTAGTATGTACTTGTACCGCGATCAATAATTTAAAAACTTTATACGTTCACGAAACACACGGAACATTGTTAAGATAATAAAGACGACTCCGTGCGTCTAGAGCCGTCGTCGGCTACTTGTAAACAATTAATATGACTCGAGCTGTGTTCAAGTGTCCAACGGCAATGTTACAGCGGCCGAGGTATTCGTTCGGGAAGCTGGCCCCACCCGCGGCGCGCGGGCCGACGGCACGGCTGTCCGTCGCCGCGCCCGCCGCGGGTCTCACTCGACACGCGAGTCGACACTAAATACTATAGAATAAATAAAACGGCGGTCAAAATACAGTCGCTACAAGAATTACACGAGCACCAAACTAGTTCATTGCATCTAAAGTACAGACAGTGCAGAACACGAGCGCGTGCCGCGGACGGGAACTAAACGACTCGTCGACATTTTTTGTAAAATCAAAACATTTAGTTCGGTACATTTCGAACGAGCGTTTCGTACGCCACGGTCGAAACAAACTTGAACAATACCTTGCCACACCTTTTGGTGACGGATAACTACATATGAAGTTTATATTTTCAACTACATTACACACGCGTGTAAAACATATTAATAATCTATAAGATCAATAGTTAACGGCTATACTTTGATATATCAAATTGTACTAAAATAGAATCTTATTCCCCTAACAATGTTAATTGATCGTTGTCTCCCATCACACAAGTCGTCGACGAGCCCCTTCTGTCGCGCACCGTGCACGCGGCTCGGTCGGAAACACGCAACTCGTAACAAAAATGACCACCTACTGCAGTAGCCGGCGAGCGGACCGGACGCGACCGCCTCGCGTGGACGGCGGCGGCGACGTGTCGTCCGAGCACGGTGCCCGCCGGGACCGGGAGCTTCCTTTTCACGAACGAGCGTTTGTTTGACGAACTTTGCTCGCGTCGCGCAAACAACATTTTGGGAGATCGCAACAAATATCAGAAATTGGCTTCCAGTCTAATCTGTAGTTTGTATGTTCGCTAAATGTAATATAGGAATCGTAGCAGCGCTCGCAAACTGCAGAGGTCGCGCTCGCGGAAGAAAGGCTTCAAAAAAAACTATGTGAGGGAACGGGCCCGGCGGCGCGAGCGCGTCCTCGTCGACTGCGAACAGGCTCCGTGCGAGCAGTTCTCTACACGCGTCGGCGCGACATCTGACGACACGTCGCACGCGAGACGTTCGATGCATCTCCACCACGAATAAGACAATTACACAATTCATGTTTGACTGAAATATCATGCGCGAGGCGAACTGTTCTGTGCAAAAACTTCGCAGACGAGCCCGCCGCTGTACTCCGTGTTCGTTCGCCGTACTGCCGGACTAAAGGGCACAGAATTACTCTGAGAGTTTTTCACAGTATACAGTTCAGCGAATGGGCCGGTGTTCGAGAGCGCCGGCGACTCCCGCCACACGGGCATGACACACAATAAATAAACATCATATAACATTGGCAGACAATGAACTACAAGCCGTGTAATGATTAAACGGGACGTAATACGAAGCATGCGGGCACAGCGAGCGGCTCACCGTGCGCGTTCGCGCTGCGGCGCCTACCGCCCGATACCGTCTCCATCTGAAAAGTACAAAACATTATCGGTAGAGGGCATGTGCCGCGCCCCGCGGACTACTTCAGTGCTATACACTGCGGGCGTTTGCATCAGGTGTACTAGATGTCGTTACTTGTAGCGAAGCGCCGCCACCTGGGTGACCAAGTAATGTCGGCTTCGAGAAAGAGCTTGCGCGCCGGTACCGGCCGCCCATCGCTACGAGACGCGTCTACTGAGACAGTACTTAAGTGAGTCGTAGCGGCCGTCGCTCCCTGCGATGGAGCCGGGCGGCGGGTGAGCGGCCATACGTACGCGTGGTGAAGTTCCTGCTGGCGTAGGCGGCGCTCTCCTTGTCGTGGAGCAGAGTGAAGGCGTGCAGCTGGTAGGTGGCGCCGGGCGCGAGCTCGCGCAGCGTATGAGTCCAGCCGGCCGCGCCCTCCACCGTGATGTTGCGGGGCGCGTCGCCCGCGCGCTCCGTTAGCGGCGCCACCTTGAACCGGAAGCCGGAGTAGTCGCCGTGGGCGGGCGGCGACCACGCGATCGTGGCCTGCTTGTTGCGGCCCAGTGTCACCGTCAGGTTGGTGGGCGGCTCCGGCGCTGCAACACACCGTACTCGCTCAGCGCAATATTCGCCAAATGAGAAACACATCGCCCGTGGCATACCTATCCAAGCCAGGTTGGATGTTGGAAATTTGAAGTGCCACCTTCCAACCTTGCTCAGGTTGTACAAGGGGAATATAATATCAGAATTATTTTTGTTCCCTCATCCATCCAGTCAATAATGAGGTACAGTCGCTCTTGAAAACTTTTTATATGTCGAATTTTTCGAGAGCTTTCGAAACATTATTTACATTATCAAATCGATTTACTTCCGTAATTTAAAAATATCGGTTCGTTACAGAAAAATAGAGTGTGAGATTTCGTACCATATCGTACGCGTGCAGTATCGGCAAGAACATCCTCGCGAGCATTTTGGTCGAGTTTGGGCGAGACGGTCAATGTTGTCGAAAATCATAAAGAATAACTTCGTTATACTTATCTTATACTTTAGTACTTAGTTAATAGCTTTCAATTAATGTATTGTTCTTAGGTTTCAATCAAAGAAAACAATATTTTTATTTTTCAAACTTTATAAAACATTTTATAAAACAAGTAATAAATTTAGCAAAATATCTTTATATACAATGTGTCTCGTTCGCTTGGGGACAAACTTTGATCCTGAAAACTAGATCTAAAATTATCGAGAAAAATAATGTAATTTTTAAAATAACCTTTTTATTTCATTTCATAGGGAGTACAGAAGAAGGTATCCTAATAGACCAAATCCAAATCATCGTATTTTTCAAGCGATTTATGCAGTGCGCCGCACGACATTTCAGCAACAATTTAATGGCAATGTTTGGGCCGCAATAATAGACGACAAGCTAACCGGACCTATCATGTTACCTCAAATTCTAAACGGTCAACGTTTTCTTTAGTAGGGTAAGCACGAACATATTAGAAACTCGTATCGTAATCGTGACGAGTCCTCGATAGTATTACGCGGCATCACGCTAGTACGTAGCACGAAGCACCTTCGTCGTCCTATCGTATCCTCGATAGCATTTCGATACTACGTAAACCGGGAACGAACAAATTGAGTGAACGATTCGTTCTGAAATTAGATGAAGTTGTTCTTGTAATTTTTATCTTAAGTATTCTATGAAATATTCGAGTGAATTATGTACAAAAACTTTCGAATATGAATATTCTTCTTGTATTAACATTTTAAATTGTATTAATATTTGAAAAATTATAAATTATGTTTTAATTTGAAAAACATAAACAGCTGGATTACTTTTATTTCTGAACGGCTTCTTGACATTCTTGATATTCTCGGAGACTCGACAAAGGAGAACTGTCGCAAGCTTTGTTTATTTATATATCGTATAAATAATCAAAGGTCGCAAGGTATACATTTAATAGTCTCAAGAATTTCAAATGCTCGTCCTAAGTATAATATATAAAAAGTCATCAATCGATTTCGTTCATGTCGCACATACCTTATCAGTATTTTTTTCATTGTTTTTGTGACGAAGTGTGAACTCAGTTTTTGTTTTAATTTATTTCGTTTTATTGGGTCAAGGTTGGAGCTCCTTTAAAAACAATACGATATACATTAGGCAAATATCTATAAGGCTGCTAGTGGCACTGGTGGAGGGCTGGTTGTTATCTTTGAAGGCAAAACTATTTTTAAATTCAATTTCTATCAGATCTAGCAGTTATGTTGATTTTCTTTGTAAGCCCTGCGACTTACTTCTGTGTAACATAATCAATAAATAAAAATAACGGTAGGTACTTTAGTACATACATATTTTTTTCAACTATGTATTAGTAGAATAAAATATAAACTATATATTTAATATATAAATTTATTATTTACAAATTTTTATTCATCCAATAATTGAAAAAATAGGTTTATTTTCTATATTATTAGTATAGGTTTTCTATATTATTGTTAATTTACTGGGTGTTCAATAAGTATTGTAGTAAGATAATAAAATAACACAATAAACTACGTTAAACTCTAGGTAAATCTTGCATTTTATGTAAAATATTAGTCTTATAATGTTTTCAAACGAAATACTACCAAAAACACTGAAAATAATAGTCAAATACTATGTCTTTACTATTACGCAAGTTGTTTCACCCACAATTTTTACGTGAATAAATATTCGTAAGTTTCGATAGCCAGCCTTCGAGATCCTCGATACCGCACGTCAAAACAAAGTTCGTGCTCCCAAATTTCATACAAATATGTCAAGATACGTACACGTTACGATACGAACTCGATACGAAAGTTACCTGTGCTTCAAAATGTAGTTACTTTTACGTCCGATAGAGGCGCTGCTCAATTTTTATCAAATTATATACGATGACGATACGAATGTTTTTTCGCAAATGATTCGTGCTTGCCCTACTGTTCTTAGCAAAAAGTAACGGATCTAATGTTAGATTTACTACTACGTTACATAACTAACATGTAGATGCAATTAGACGGTTGTCTGGCTCATTTCGCCCTATCCGTAAGGGAACATTTGAACATAACAATACAATAGAGTGTTACTCTGGCAATGTAAATAGTAATAATAACAATATTAAAAATGGAACTAAAAGTAATAATAATACAATATCCCCATCAATTGTAAATTGACAAGAATATAGACCTACATTTTGACCTGCATATTGATTATGTAACAAACAGGGGTTTCCAAATTTACGGGTTTATCATGCGCGTGTGCAGTCCCTTTAAACGAACTTCCTCGTATCTTGCTCTTTTCAAATCATTGGTTAGATCTCAACTTGAGTATGCAACAGCTGTGTGGAATCCTTTCTACTCTAAATATGGTGATCAACTTGAGTCTGTACAGAAAAAAATCCTGCGGTCGGTAAATTATCGTTGCCACCATGCAAAGTCATCATATCGGTCAATTCTTACTAAGTTCTCATTAACTTCCCTTTCTCACAGGAGATCCCTTATGGATCAAATGTTATTATATAAGATATGCCATGACAAATTTGATTGCATACAACTCACCAATCAAATATATTTACGTGTTCCAAGTGGTCTCCAGCGTATACGTGACTGTGAAGCCGTGCGTTTATTCGCTCCAAAATTTTGTAGAACTAATGCAGGGGAGCGTGCTCCCTTACATCGTCTAATGTCGTCATACAATTTCGAATTCAGAGATATAGATATATTATCACTCTCACAAGCAACGTTCAAAAAACACATAAACGATAAGTTATCTAATATTACTTAGTTAAACTGTGTTAATGCCAATTTTTTTTTTTTTCAATAATTTATGTTTATATTGCTGCGTCTATTATAATTTGTCCTATTGATTTTAAATTACTTTTGTGGATAACGGTGCTGGTTGTACGATCACTTTATATGTTTGTTTGCATGACTTTAGAATTTAAGCCTTATTGTACAATTGTTTGTTTTCCTCAATAAATAAAATAAAATAAAAATAGAAAGAATAATAATTGTATCAAACCTGGTGCACCAAAACATTCAGGGGATGATAGGAAAGGAGTTAGAATTGGAGTTGTTTATGAATTGTAGCAACATTGATATTTTATGTCTAACTGAGCACTGGCTAAAACCTCATCAATTCATTTTCAGCTTCAATAACCACCAGGTTGCAAGCTCATTCATCAGAGATAACTGTATACATGATGGCTCCTTAATATTATTAAATAAGTTGCTTAAATTTAAAGAAAGGTGTGACATTGTGAGCCTCTCTGTTGAGCGAGTTGTAGAGATTTCATGCATTGAATTGGAACGATTCATTGTTATGAACCTGTATAAACCTCCTAGCACGCCCTTTGAAACATTTTCAAATATCATGGAGGATGCCTTAAATAAATTATCTAATATCCATAAAACTGTTATAATTTGTGGAGACTTTAATATAAATATCTTGGAGAAAAATACTGTTACCTACAATTTTTTAAATTTATTTAAATCATACAATTTGCATCATATCTTTACAGAGCCAATAAGAGTAACTGCTACAAGTGCTACATGTATTGATAACATATTTAGCACTGTAAAACCTTTGTATCAATCTATAATTAATAAAGTTCAGACAGACCATTCAGGTCAGTTGGTTTCATTTCCAAATTCTTCAAAAATAAAAAGAAAGCAAATAAATTATATACCATTTAGTAAAAGCCGCTTAGAAAGATTTAAGTCTAATATAGCAGAAAAAATTGTATTGTTGCCCTGTCACGGTAATCCGGACCACTTGTACAGTTCGTTATTTAGCTTAATCACTAGTGAATTTAATACAATCTTTACTCCAAAACAACTGTCTGTAAGTGACCGTATGACATTCAGTGATTGGGCAACTCCTGGTATTTACAAAAGTCGGAATAAATTGTATGAACTTTATGAAGAAAGGACCTGTAATCACAATCCGACTTTTCAAGAACTTGTAAAAAATTATGCCAAAATATTTAAACGAGCCTGTTCCAATGCTAAGTCTATATATTTAAGAAATAAAATTAATGGTTCAACAAATATTATTAAATCTGTTTGGGATATGATAAATAATGAGACGGGTAGAGCGAAAGTACGTAGTCGAGACTTTCGGTTAAAGATAAATGATATAGATATCAAAAATGATGTAGAAATTGCGACTGAGTTTGAAAAATATTTTTCTAACATTCCTCTTATTACTACGAGAAATCTTATGTCTTCTTCTATATCTGCTGAACTGGTTCTCAAACAGAGCGTGGTAGAATGCGACACAATATTTGAATTTTTAGCTGTAAGCCCAAAAGATGTTTTGAACGCTTTTAAATCAATAAATATGAAAAACACTAAAGATCTGTGGGGTCTATCTGTCAAAACCATTTCTTCTATTATTATTTCAATCGCTCCACATTTAGCTACAATTTTCAATTGTTGAGTGGCATCTGGTGTATTTCCTGACTTGATGAAACGTAGTAAAATCATTCCATTATTTAAATCTGGTGATAGTTCGGACCCTTCGAATTTTCGACCTGTTTCCATACTGCCCATTCTCAGTAAAATTTTTGAAAAACTAATGCTTAGCCAGTTGCTCAGACATTTCAATACACATAATTTGCTTCATAGGAAACAGTTCGGATTTACGAGAGGTTGTTCAACTATAGACGCAGGGATTCATTTGCTTAAAAGTATATTCGCGGCATGGGAGGGTTCGCAAGATGGCTTGGGATTTTTTTGTGATATGTCTAAAGCGTTTGACTGCGTGCACCATGACACTCTTGTCAGAAAATTACACCACTACGGTATCAGAAACAAGGCTCTCGAACTTCTGTCTTCTTATCTGGGCAATAGGATACAGAAGGTCGATATTAATGGTAAAAGATCTTCGGGGTCCCCTGTAGTTATGGGAGTTCCACAGGGGTCAATTCTAGGTCCATTCTTATTTTTAGTATATATAAATGACTTACCTTATTATGTAAGGGATAAACATGAGATTGTATTGTTTGCGGATGATACCTCTTTGACATTCAAAATTAATAGACGGTTAGGTAATTATGACGAAGTTAACGATGCTCTCTCTAAAGTTATTCATTGGTTTAGTGTTAATAATCTGCTTTTAAATGATAAAAAGACTAAAGTAATTAAGTTCTCAACACCTAATGTAAGACAAGTTAATGGAACTAATTTAGCCCCTGTGGAGACAACTGTGTTCTTGGGTATAACAATTGACTCCAGACTACAATGGGGCCCACAAATTGAAAAATTATCAGGAAAACTAAGTTCTGCAGCCTATGCAGTGAGAACTATTAGACGGCTCACTGATATTGATACGGCTAGAATAGTTTATTTCAGCTACTTTCATAGTATTATGTCATATGGAATTCTTCTCTGGGGTAACTCCGCGGACATTAACACCTTCTTTTTATTGCAAAAGAGAGCCATAAGAGCTATCTACAAACTTGGTCCCCGGGAGAGCCTTAGAGAAAAATTTAAAGAAATAAATATTTTAACAGTCGCATCGAAATATATCTATGAAAATCTTTTGTATGTCCATAAAAACATAGACTCATTTTGTAAAAAGAGTGATACTCATAGCATAAATACTAGATATAAGCATAATCTTGTGTTGCATGCAAGACGTCTCCACAAAATAAGTAATTCTTTTATGGGGCAATGTATACGGTTCTATAACAAACTTCCCAGCAATATAAGAGAATTGTCAATTAACAAATTTAAAACTACTATTAAAGCCAAATTGTGTAGCAGGGCATGTTATAAAGTATCTGACTATATTAATGATAAAAATGCCTGGGATTGAGTCGATCCAATTATAATGTAATTAATAAAATATGTAAATTTAAAATATGTAAATTTGTTTGGATACCAAAAGAGGGATGCCTGAGTTTTTTGGCAGTATTTTTATCAACACACAAGAATATTACGACACGTTACTCAATCACACATTTTGAAAATTTCATGAATTAATGTTATTTTTTTTTGTTGGACAATGTTCGTAAAATATGGACACCTATTTTTCGTTTATTTTATAATACACGATTTAAAAATTATTGTACATCATTTTACTTCAACTTTATAATTGAATAAATCTGTAAAAACGATTTAAATCTGTACGTTGAGAAATCACAGTTGTCACACACACACACACACACACACACAGTCAAGTTGTCATCTAAGATGCTTAGATGACAACTTGACTGACGCGAATTTGAGGGGTAATTTTCAGATGTCTTTTACAGTGGATTGATGACGAGGTACAGTTTTGCAATGTTTTAAGATTTTGTTTGTGTAATAATGTAATTTATTAATAATAGTTTTAAAAATGATGTTAACGACCTAGTTTTTGAGATTTTTGAGTAATGAATGCAAAAAATACAAAATTTTTGTCGATTTTCCGAGATTAATTGCTATTATTTTTTATTCGATGGACATTATAACTAGTTTTTTTATTTCCAGTTACTAGCTAATGGTACGCTTTACCTACAAAATACATTTATTTTACTTAAACTGCGTTTTTTTTTCCTGAATGTTCTTGCCTTTTGAGGCAATTTTCAGCGGTACGGACTTTAAAATAGCCATAAAAATTTTACAATAGGATTTTTTTTTAAATATCATTATCATATAATATAATAATTTTAGATCTAGTTTTCAGGATCAAAGTTTGTCACCAAGTGAACGAGACACATTGTATATAGTTCTACTGTACGTGTGTATGTGACTGAACTCCTCCAAAACGACTGGACCGATTTTGATGAAATCATTTGTGTGTGTTCAAGGGAATTCGAGAATGGTTTAGATTCACAATTGGACCCGGTAGGTGGCACTGCGATCGGATTAGTTTTTATTTTCGGGCAGAGCAACGCCTGTCGAGTTCGCTAGTAGAATATAAATGTTCTATGTTTTAGTAAATTTGTTACCTGTCTGAAATAGTTGAAATCACGTGTGAAGATCTCCCCTTGTGTCCACTCGGCCACCACACGCCGAGAATCATTTTTTAAATTTACGAGTATTCTATAAATCTGCCGTCTTCTAGTCTACCTACTCGTACCTAGTCATAAGTTCTGTCAAAGCCTAATTATTTTAATTTTGGAGTACTGGCCACGAATACTTTGACTACACTTTGACATGTGACGAGTATTTAGTCGTCTACGACACGATACGTGCTTTTACATAAAGTTTTGTCTCTATGTTTTCGGTCACTTGTTCGCAAATCGGTGAAAAACATCGCAACACGCTCGCCGCGCGAATTACAACTCGAGAGAGAACAATGTCGACGAGTATAGGCTGCGTTGTTTCGACATTCTTACTGCTGCCTTCGATACACCGCCTTCTTTTGTATTATTAAACGGGTTTATTTAGCTCGCCCTATTTGTTTATATGTTTGGTCAAATCTAGTGATTGAAATTTGACCCCCTTCCTGTTGACAGATTGATTTGAAATTTGGTACACACCTTTAGTTCTGGTGACAATACAATTAAATAAATTCTGTTTCATGTAAATCCAAGATGGCCGCCGCTACAAACTGGCGGTTTACAATTTTTGTCACGACTACCTCAATATGGGTATCAAATGAAAGAGCTTGACTAGAAGAACACAGTTCACTACGAAAAAAAAATCCAAGATGGCCGCCGCTACAAAATGGTGGTTTACACATTTTGTCACGACTATCACTATATGGGTATCAAATGAAAGGGCTTGACTAGTAGAACACAGTTCACTATGAAAAATATTAAAATCAATGATGGCCGTCAACAAAATCGCCGGTTACATATTTTCTCACAACAAAGTCTTTGGAAGGATTATGTATTGAGGAATTAGATTACAGCAAATTGTCAGGAAAGAAACCGTGTAGTAATGAGGCACTAAATGAACTTAATAGAATGAGAAGTACTAAGTAATGAAATTAAATTGATCAGACAAAAACATAAAATCGTTGGGCGTAGCGTAAACTGAGTTGACTGGATGGAAACACGGGGCCAACGATTTTTTTTTTGTCTGATCAATGTCTTGGATTGATGAGGGAGAGCGGTGTGATGACTGGACCCTGGGACCTACCGAATTATTTTTTTAGCTTTTAGTACATTATTTTCAATAAAACCGTTTAAATTATCAATTTTTTTTCCATAATTTTTATATCAAATATTACCAGAGTACAGCATCATTACTGTGGAGACTGAGGGAGAGTGGCGGAGCGGAGCATACCGGTGATGATAGTCTGGTTCCAGGTGAGCAAGTCGGCGAAGGTGTCGTTGGAGTAGTAGAGCATGAAGTGGTACTTCGTGCCGGGCAGCCCTTGGAAGTTGATGGTGGAGGCGCGCGCCGGGACCGTGTAGTTGGGGGCGGGCGAGCCGTGCGGCGGTCGGTAGTCGAGCCGGTAGCGGCCCTCGGGCGCCGCGGCCTCCGCGCCGGCCGCGCCCGACCCCGGGATCTCGATCACCAGGTCGGCCGCCGCGCCGCCGCCCGGGAGGCCCTGCGGAATGGCGTCACAAAGGATATGAACTCCTTTACAGGAATCGACCCAAGGCAACCACCCGTGTTACAATCAGTCTGTACGCTCACATCGAGAGCCTTGTAGGCTATAGAGAACCGAGGCCGTGTGACACCTCGCTCGCTTCTTTAACAATCGTAGGCAACATTCATCGTAAATATATAATTATTTGTAGATAAATATGTAAATGAAGATAATTTGATAATTGATTACTTGAAATAATTCGATAAGTCGATAATTATCGAGGACGAAGACCGAAATCTTCGCAAAATGCCCCAGAAATCCTCTCGGCCGACGCGCGCAGTACTCGACACACGCGACCGCGACATTGCGGACAACAAAACTGGATTATATATACTTCCTATTATTTTAAAGTGCAAGTAGCACGTCGCGTCCACGACTCAACTCACTTTAATGAATTCAATTCCGAGAGACGTCAAAATCAAATACAAAAAAAAGAAAAGCAGGCCGCAGCAAAGTATGTCCCATCGAAATTTAATAAGCTCTGTGGAAGACGACGGCGTTCCGACGAGCTGCTTGATGGCGCAGTTGTTAGTAAAACTACTTTGACACCGACGCTCGTGGGTTCGAACCCACACAGGACAAACATTTGTGTGCATAAACATGTCTGTTAAACAGTCCTTTGGTGAAGTATCTTCACCTCAGATAACCGCATCCAAATAACAACTCCCTGGATAGTTATTTTGTTCCTGCGAGCGAGTGAGGTTATCAGTAAGCTCCTAAGGAGTAGCAGTGGTAGCAGCAGAGGTGGCATCGCGCGAGTGATACTTAATGGGTAGCAGGCGTTCATAGCCTACTGTAACCACTTTACATCAGGAAGGCCGTGTGTTTGTATGCATACCGACGATGTAAAAAAAGATCGACCAGATCGCTGTTTACCATTATGTGTCTAAAGTGGTCTGCCGGTGAATCGCAAATTGAACAAGGAATATTTAAAACAGAAACGCTTCATACAAAATATATTTTATCAGAGGTAACGTGCACGTCCTCGCGGCGCCGGCGACCCTGAGCGGTGGTCACGGCGGCGGCGTGCCTATTGTCATGTGCACACTTCTTCAAAGAAATTTAAATACATTTTAAAAACTTGACGTGACAACTGTTCGCTGAAGTCAGTTTTCATGCTTTGGAACATTCACAATTATTAACAGTGAACGAGACATTAGAGCCGGCGCACACAATGCTCGAGGACAACGGCGGCGACCTTCAGCACTGTCCGTATGAGTACGACGCGAGGTGCTCCCGCCCCGTACATTGCTCTCGGGAGCTCGTTGACACAGCTAATCTCACTTTTAAGTCCAGTTACTTGTTATTACGTGTTCTTTATATAACGTCTGTTCATGTTTATTATATCAATTTAATTTTTAATTTGAATTTGGACGGTCTTCGAATGCAAGCGGTACGTCCTGTTGGTCCATTTGTGTCGCTAGTTTCACTTCAGAACACCTGGCCACCCCCGTGCGTCATACAACCACAATACCTGGCTATAAAAACTCAGAATCATTTAGTGTTGCCCAAAATCGATCTTGGTCTTGCAGTCTCGGTCTTGATTTTAGCAAGAACAAGACTAAGCCTGCGAGACTCTTGCGTCTTGCTGAGAACTGAACTGAGATTTGGGCGTTATGAGTATTTGGTTTCAATACCGAATTTGATAGACGTTCCCCATCCCCTGTGTCGGTAGCAAAACCAATTATAACATCAAAAGTAGTAGTGTAAGTAGTACATTTAGACTAGGTATTTAGTAAAATGAACAATAAATACCTATCGTTTTAATCAAATAAATAAAATAAGTAGACGTGTGGTAAATTAATAAAATGGCAAGGCCACCTGGCGGTGGATTTACACCGACAGGGCAGTGCTGCAGTGTCACTGCAGCTGTGGGGACGACAAAGAAAACCGAAAAACAAATATCAAAAAATTGACATGAGACGTCATGGACCAAGGCGGCGAGATACAAACGCGACCAATACTCAAGCCTATAGACAAATTAGTCTATATTTTGGTAATTTACTGACAAAAACACCGCTTTATTAACCCTGCGGTGTTCGCGTGAATTACGTAATGTAATCCCTAGTGGTACTATTCAAATGAGTTAGTGCGTACTCATCTACTTTAGGGGATATTGTTATTATTTCACTCATTTATTTAATTATCTTCCTTATTCATATTTATACTTAAATATTAAATATAAAAAATATACCTAATACCACAAATATAACAAAAACGGGCCAAGTGCGAGTCGGACTCGGGCATCGTGCGCGAGTGCGACTCGACGACGGACGGACAGCGGAGCCTCAGTAATAGGGTTCCGTTTTACCCAATGGGTACGGAACCCTAAAAACAGAATAAAACTAATATTTAAGAGGGCTCCCATACAACAAATGTAATTTTTTTGCCGTTTTTATAGATAATGGTACGGAACCCTTCGTGCGCAAGTCGGACTCGCACTTGGCCGGTTTTTTTTGTTTTGCTTACGTGATCGTTCGTGTTAATTATTTTGTGGTTTCATTTTCATTTATTAAAAACTGATAAAATATAATATTAAAATGATATAATGATAAATAAAAGATAAAATGAAAAGTGTAAAAGACGAGGACTAAAACAGTTGGATGCTGTCGTGGAGCGAACTTTCAGATTCTTTTGATAACGAAACGTTGTGCTAAATTCGTAATCGTATTTTTCCAATTTGTCTCGCCGAGTTATGAAAATTCTGGGACTGCGTAATAAGTTGTCCCAATAATCCATATTTGCTAAAACATCTACATCTTCAAAAATAATATTAAAAGCGGCTTCCTTTTTGGCAAGTGATTTAACGGACCTTTAGACCACTGATTAGGTTTAACGCTTCATTAGAGAAGATAACAGTTCATTAGAGCATGGTGGGGCACTCAATATGCTTAACAGTCCGTCAAAACACATAACGGTCTGTTAAAGTAACTAACAGAGTATGGTGAAATTGGGTCTTCCAAATGTGGCTTCTACCAATACAGAAGTTTTCATTCACAATAATGATACTAGAATTTGTTAATAATACTTTATTTCTTCGAATTACAATAAACTCAAAATTGCAGTGGAGCCCCCACATAAACTGGCCAGTAAGCTCAGCTCTGCCGCATATGCCGTTGGAGGATTAGACAATCGACGGATGTGGCTACTTACTGCTCACTTAGTCTATTTCAGCTACTTTCACAGCATCATGTCATATGGTATACTGTTGAGGGGAAAAGCGGCTGATATTGAAACTATTTTTATATTACAAAAGAGAGCCATCCGCTCTATTTATAACATGGGCGCCAAGGAATCTTAGAGAACTATTCAAAAAAATAAATATCCTCACGGTTACCTCTCAGTATATTTATGAGAACTGGCATGTTTGTAAAAATATAAAGTTGTTTTCAAAATGTAGTGAAAATATTAGAATAGAGTAACTGTATGTATGCCGGTACATCGGCTTGCTAAGACGAGTAGATCTTTTGTTGTAAATTGTATTTGATTCAATAATAAATTACCTGAAACTGTTCTGTACTTAGTATTGTCTTAGGTTTTCACGATTGTTCTACATTGAATTAAACAATTTTTAACGGAAATATCGTGTATTTTATTTATTTTGTTGAACCTGACGTTTCGAACGCTTTGCAGCGTCCGTGGTCGCAGAAAGACTAAGGTGATATTTGTCTTTCATTGGTTATTCAATAATTACATCTACCGACATGGATGGATTAATTATATATGTTCCGATTCACACAAAAATCGCTCACGGTGTCCAAACGTTTTTGAGTAGATCTCTGGGTTTGTGACTTGATTATTTTTAGAACTGGATCCCAAGCAGGTGGTGCTTGCCAACCATCTTCTCTATTGAAATTGGGGTGTTTTCTTATTTCAATAGCCTCGCGTAGCATTCTCGGCATGTAGCGATTCTCCTTGGCGAGGATTTATGGTTTATCGAACCGTATGTAATGGTTTAGCTGGCCCAGTGTATGTTCACATACTACAGAGTTTTTATCGCGCCTATTCTTCATGTCAGCAATGTATTCTTTCACACATGCTTCTCTTTGTTTGCCCTATGTATGATAAACCACATTCGCAGTCTAATTTGTATACTCCTGCATCTTGTAAGGGGATATTACAATTGATAGGTCTTAGAAATTGACTGATCTTCTTATGGGGCTTAAAATAAGTTTTAATTGAAGCTCGCCATAAGATGTTGCAAAAACCAAAAAGTTCTGTACTTGCCTGACAATATGTTTAAAAGGCACATCAAAATAGATTATATATTGTGTCGCCCCGCATCCCCTGGGGCGATCACCTTTGGTGAAGCCTTTAAGGCCTTCCCTAAGCGGTGTTTAGTCAATAGGAGTCTGACATACCACGTTCAGCCGTCTGAAAGGGTACGTAAATATTTTTTTTTTTTGTAAATAATACGGGTTGAGCAGTCAGAACCCGTTATATACGTTTTCCCATACATTTCGCGGTCGTATACGACCACCCGGGTTTCGAAGGGTAGTATGAAATTGCCGTTTTATAGTAATAGATACTTTGAATTGACGTTAAACGTTCATGGTGTGAGATTTTCGAGTGAAACTTTTTCACATGATACCTATGAGGTTTTTCTTTTAAAGAATGAGCAACATTTGATTTTCGAATTTCAATTGTTTTTTTTTATTCAGCTTAGACGGGAAAGATGGATACTTCGAAAATTCGAGTAATTTTTGAATACTAGTTCCGACACGGAACTAACGCAGCAGAAACGGCTCGCAATATCAATGCTGCGTTTGGAGAGGAGATTGCTAATGAACGCACCGTGCGTTTTTGGTTTAAACGCTTTCACAATGGAAACTTCGACTTGAAGAACGAACCACGTGGAATACCCACACAGGTGAATAACGCTTAATTGAAGGAGATGGTGGAAGCCGATCCGAGTCAAACTACCCAGGAATTAGCAGCATGGTTTAACGTTACCTTACCTACAATAGTGACTCATTTGCATCAAATCAATGAGATAAAAAAATATGAAAAATGGGTGACTTATGATTTGACTGATCTGCAGAAAGAAACGCGTGTTAACTTGTGTTGCCTTGTTGAATCGGTACAGAAATTAAGGAATATTGGATTAAATTGTGACATGTGACGAAAAGTGGATTCTTTACGATAACCGTAAGCGAAAAATGGCTGACTCCAGGTCAAACGCCGCAACAGTGCCCTAAAGCAAAGCTTACCAATAAAAAGGTAATGGTAACAGTATGGTGGTCTCTTCATGGCGTTATTCACTATAGCTTTCTCAGGCCTGGTCAAGCAATAACAGCAGATGTTGACTGTGACGAACTTCGAACAGTGATGGCGAAACTGGCAGCGAAACAGCCCCGACTCGTGAATCGATCTTCACCATTATTGCTCCGTGATAACGCAAGACCTCGCACTGCGCAAGAAACCGTTGTAGCTCCACAGGAGCTGCAGTTAGAAACCATACGTTTTCCTCTGTACTCGCTAGGCCTTGCTCCAACTAAATACATTTTTTTTCGTGATTTGGACAATTTTCTACATGGTAAAAAATTTTCTTCCCAGGAGGCAGTACAAATTGCTTTCACACAGTTTGTGGTTCTAGATCTCAGAGTTCTATAGCAAAGGCATTTAAATTCTGATTAGAAGGCAGCAATGTTTAGATAATGAGGGTAAATATTTTGATTTAATAAATACATCTTAGAAAAAAAAACAAGTTTTACTTTTTCAGTACAAATCAGCAATTTCATACTTTAATCCCTAATACATACTTATTATATATAGAAACTACTAAGACCAAGACAAACAGACATGTTCATGCACACAATTGTCACGTGTGGGAATCGAACCCACAAGCGTTGGTGTCAAAGTAGCGTAATAGCATGTTTCACCACTGGGCCACAAAGCTCATCAAAGCACATGTATTAATATATATTTAATTGTACAACTTGTCACCATTATACACTGCCATAAATTGATTATAATATAAATTGACGATTTGAAAAGAGACCTATATTGGCAAGTTTGTTTTGGCATTTCTTCTTCGCCAATGGTCGTTTGAAATACTGGTAGATTATAAAGGAGAAATCAAAACTATGAAAAATGTATGCAATATTGAGAATGTAACACGTGTCTAAGTGCCCGTGATGGTCTAAAGGCAAATGAAGAATTTTTATCTTTATCTTTATGGACACTTACAATTATAGAAATATTGTTAACATATTGTTACCCCTGCTGCTAACTCGACAACTATTGACCTATGCTCGTTCACAGGAACTCAACATGATTTGTTAAGTGATAAGTATAATGTTGTTATATAAAGCAGATGCAGGATTGACAAGCTCACAATCACGTATGTCAACTGCAACTTAAAGTGAAAACTGACAAACAATTACATTTTTATGAAATTATCAGTTTTGTAATTATGTTTTATAATTATGTACGAGGGTCATTTGAAAAGTTCTTAGCCTAACATACTTAATGAAACCACACGATTTTGAGTTTATTTTTATTTTTCAACATACTCTCCTCCAAGCTCAAAACACTTTTTCCATCGACCCGCTAAGGCTTCGATACCCGTTTTAAAAAAATCTTCGTCTAACTAATTACTTTAGTCATAAGTATTACTTAGGGTTATGTCATTGAACATAAAATTAAAATAATCTTACCATCCCTAATGAATGATTGTAATGATATTGGTAAATATAATTAAAGATAAAAATCTTTATTTGAAAGTAGCTTCACCCTGCGAGTTTGTGCTGGTGCAGCCCGTGTCCTGGGGAGTGCTCACATGGTGCCGGGCTTTCTCTTACTACCTTTCTTTAGTCTCCGTTTCTGAGAGTCACAACCTGATGTTAGCTTATAATATAACATTCAAGAATTATGCAATCAAATTCAAAAAAAAATTTTTCATATTCAATTCATAGTTCCAACAAACTTTTCTGCCTTATATTATTGCTTGGTATTGGACCCTCCTGGGCACTTCGACACCCCTTACATTTTTTAATATTCTCTTATGTTACTATTTTGCTTTTTTAATCTACTAGCATTTCAGAAATGACGATTGGTGACCAAGAAATACTGAAAGAAACTTGCCAACATTGGTCTCTTTTCAAATAGTCAATTTGATATACAATAAAATATTGCAATATATTTATGTCAGCTAATATGTACAATAATGTGGTAGAATTAAATACTTTTGGTCTTCTGTGTTGAATTATGTCCAGACATCTTTGTCAGTTATAAATATCATTATATTCATCAATACTATAATAAACCTTTCAATAAGAGTATTTTTGAACTGCCTTTTGAAGACATTGTCAGAAAAGAACAGAACTATTTGCAGTACAGTACAACAGAACACGCAATTTATTATAGAATCAAACACAATTACAATATATATAAATAAAAGACGTACCAGTTCTAGCAAGCCGATGCACATCCAATGTGCAACTTATTATTGTTGCGAGTGTAAATTGTTTTCACAAACATGCTGAAATATGGTTTATTAATAGTTTAGTTTAAAAATATAGTAAGAGTGACAATATATATTTCTTTGAACAGTTCCTTAAGACCTGGAGGAGTGGTTGTGCTAGCAGCAGAGGGACATCACATAACCAATATGTTTGTATGAGATGCATTAATTCGATAGTAACTTGATCACTTAAGGTCGGCCAAAAAAAATTTGACAAGAGCTAAGTAATATTAAAAGAATATCCTCACAGACCATGATGGTCTCTATTAGTATGGGGAGTAACATAAGACCAGTCAATATTCAATTTAATTAAACCTATCCATCAGGACGTCACACGGGTGTGCTAAGTAATTGGCGTGAATTTATGTCAGAGGGACATAGCGGCAGTCGGCACTGCATGCTATACATACTATCGAGGTGTTCCCTTACCAACTGATGTGTATTTGAACCCTAAATGAAGGGCCCTGCTCTGTTGTAGATTTTGTATATAAATAAATAAATATTCTCAGACAAATTACACAGCGCCACCTAGCCCCAAAGTAAGCGAAGCTTGTGTTATGGGTGCTAGACTACTGATAAACATACATAAATACATTATTTTTTTTTGTAAAAACATACTTATTATACATAGTAAATACCCAGACCAAGACAAACAGATATAGATCTATGGTTTGCATATGAGCAAAAAAATTAACAAACAAATTTTTCTCTTCTCTACTTTTGGTGACGGATAATGCAGAGCATTTGATATTTACTCTATCTCTAAAAGTGTATAGACAACTTATGATTTTTATTATGCTGTACAGTCCGTATGTACTGTCTGTATATAAAAAAAATATGAAAGACTTCCTTCCTGTTATTTTCTTCTCAATATATTCATTGTGTCAGGTGCTCTTAGAACCACGCCGCTCTGCACACTGCGTAATGACGTCACGGGACACTTTCAGTTTATTTTTAAATTCACAGAGGATTCGAATGACTGTAGTTGGGCTACTACATTTATGTGCAACAGAATATGTCTTCAAAAACTTTATATCATAATCACACAAACTAATTCAATAATTGTTCAGGTCACGGTGACGACAACATGAATTGGTGATGACAACCCCTTGAGTTTTATGGGTTTGTTTATCACCTTATTGGTATAAAAATATATAATGAACAAAATATGTACTTATGTATGCACAATACATAAAACTATAGCAATCTAGGAAAACCTTGCCATCATAGAAAAGGAAACCATAACCACTATATATACATACAGTAAACAGATGTGCGCCGTTACCAGTGCAGCCATATGTACAATTACCAAATGTGGAACTCACTGCGAAAACAACGAGAGCCAGCGCCAGGGTGGCCAGGGTCGCCGCGGCGCGCGCGCACTCCATCGTCGCTTGCACAATCGACCTCTTCCACATCATTGAAGGCGATTCATTGGTTTCACATGACACTTTCTCCTTTGAAACATGAACCATTTCATGCGATGAAAGCATAATTCGATTGGTTTGAAATGTGCAGCTGTCATATCAACACGTTACGAGGCATAATGCGAATAAAATGTAAATAAATTTAGTAAAACAATAGTGTTTTTACGGGACTTTGTTTGCGATTATTCCATTCATTTAACTTCTTTCAATTCTATATTGTCAATGTCATATCAAATGTCAATGAGTGAGTCCGCTTCTTCTTCACTAAATAAACACATTACATGGGACTTCTTCCCGCGCTTTTGACGAGTGACATTGTTCGTATACTTGAATTTTTTACAATTCAGTGCAAAATTAGTTTTATGTGACAATTTCGATAGTGTTTTGTAACATAAGTGCTAGTGCAATTATACCATAATGAAAAATCTCAAATATAACACGTTTATGCACTTTTTGGAAGACGTGAATAAGTTCATCAAGAAAACTTTGTAAAATTCCTATCGTTTTACGGGTGGTATTTAAATTGGGTTGATTAGGTCGAAGTCCCCTTCCCAAGTATTTTTTGAGCACAGTTCCTGAAGCTGGAAAATAGAATTAATATTTTCAAATGGTTCTAAACTTATGACTTGGCTGTATGGGCTAGATCCCTTTGCCTTTCCCCTCGGGGATAAAAAGAACCAAAAAAAAAAACATTACATTTGTTAAGGACTTGACTTTTTGGTTGAGTGCATGACGCACGTGTTACAATTTATTTCTGATAAAATAGGAATTTATGGCATTTCATTTATCATAATTGTGTTGGTGGTGGTATAATATCTGTCTGGCAAGTGTTTTTTGTTGGATTTGTTCGCGTGAGAATGGATGAGAAGCTGCATGACTCGGGCGATGGGCCGAACGAACAACTCTGTTCGTCTCCTCCGTGTTTTTCTTTAATGTAAAGTAGTTTACATTCGAAACAAGATCCCAATGCTTCCTCCAATCGAAAAAGACAACAAGGTGATAAGTCTTGTTTGCAACTGTCTGCTTCGACGTGTGTGTGTATAGACGGAGTAGGTCTCTTCAATGAATTGTTTATTCGGAACAATTTTAAAACGTATATATATTTTTGAAAAGATATAGATAAATTATAACTATATGAATAACGAAAATTACAATGACAATAAGACGCATGTAGAAGTATGTAGAGGTCAACAGACGAATCGGTAATGGTGACACATGAAGAATGAAGACACTAGCCGCGCGAGGCTCCACGGCGTTGCGTCCCCCCGCGCCCCGCTCCCCCGCTGTGCACAGGCACGTACTCACGGCGACGGACTAGGAGCGTGTACATGCCCCCCGCCTTGGAGTGACAGCCTCCAATCTTGATAAGTCATCTGTCGTAGTCGCAGCTCAGATGGGATGTGTCGTCTGGCAGAAGCGGACACAGCTTAGGATAAGACCGCCTTATCGTTCCTGTGGCAGTCCTTATGTCTACCACACGTGACACTCCGTCATGTCCGGTGTAGGTCCGTATTATACGGCGAAGGCGCCATTTCAGAGGTTATCTTCCTTTATAAGAACGAATGTATCCGGAAGTAAATTGTCCTTCCTCGATTGCCATTTTGTCCGCATTTGCAATTCGGAAATATATTCCTTTGACCAGCGCTTTCACAAGTGTTGACGCATCTGTTCAACGCGCTCATAGCGGATAAGGCGAGGTGTAGGCGTTGCAGTGAGGTCTACGCTGATGGCCGGTGCAGTCAGTGGTCGGCCGATCAAAAAGTGGGCTGGGCAAAGTGGAAGAAGATCACCTGGGTCTGTGGACATAGGCTACATGAGTCGGGAGTTTAGGACGGCTTTTATCTGTGCTAAAACCGTGCTTAACTTCTCATAAGTAAGATTCGCGTTACCTACAACACGACGCATATAAAATTTACAAGATTTGACTCCTGCTTTCCGTGATCCTCCAAAATGAGGTGAATACGGTGGAATAAATCGAAATTTAATTGAATTGTTGACTGCATAATCGTTAATAGCTTCATTATTAGTGTTAAGTAAAGACGAAATTTCTCGTTCGGCACCGACAAAAGTCTTGCCGTTGTCGGAAAATATAACAGCAGGCTTGCCGCGACGAGAGATAAAATCTTGGCCACAGTACATAAACACACCTGGTTGCAATCTTTCAGCTGCAATATTGCCCATGATTGCCTCGAATGGTTTGCCTTTAATCCGTACACACGTCACACAATCATGAACTGTCTTTCGTGCTAAGTTACGCTAAGTTAAGTTAGCGGCTACCACGATTCACGCACTGAACTTAGTGACCGGCGTTTAAATAACTGACTATGTTCGTGTTTAAATAACAACACTGTAAATCTGTGTTTACTGCACAATAATATCGGATGTTTTTTGTTGCAAGCAAAGTCAGGCGAATTACTAAGCCCACCCTAATCACTTTATTTTCGTCCATGAATATGTTTAATCTCGATATTTTATTCGATTTCAGGGGCTTTTTATTAAATAAACAATCACGCTCAACCCGGAAAGAATCCAACTGCGTGAGACGTGCGAGCATCATAGCGGACGCATTTAACTCGTCAACTGATAAGGAGCCGATTTGACGCTCGGTCTTGCATTCCGCTCTGCAATTATCTATAAATCTACGTATGTATGCACCCGATCGTATCATTCGACGATACGAGGAGAATCTATCGAAATCAAATGTAGGGTCGGCAAGGTGTGATAGTGCACAACTAGTGCTCCATTTTAACTCCGGTAGTGAAGAACAGTCAGTCTCATAAATTGCATCACATTGATAATTATGTTCAAGCAGAAAACATGGACCAGTCCACCACAAAGAATTATTAATTAATTCATTTAAATTAAGACCACATGACAGTAGGTCAGCTGGATTATCTTTACTATTTACATGTAACCAGACTGAATCACCAGTTAGATCGTTAATTTGTATAACTCGATTTTGCACAAAACATTTTAATAAATGAGGTGAGGTTCGAATCCAACCTAACACAATAGTGGAATCTGTCCAAAAATACACTTTATCGAATTTTAGTCTCCATGAATCTACCACCCTTTTATAAAGTTTTGCTCCAGTTATTTAATAATAATTAATAGCAGGGCAGCTTGTGGCGAGCTGTTGGTGCGTAACGACACCACGTGCTCCAGAGATTCGATCAGGGCCTTCGTCTCCGGCGTGTCTTCATCGGTCGGAGTGGAAAGTCAAGAAGGCCCGCAGGACTCTCAGCTCTGGCTTGCTATATCGTATATAGGTCGTCCTTACTATTTCATTTTCAGGGTATTTTCTATACTTTTTATATAGATTGTCTCTGTTCCTAAGACAACGCAATAGACCCGGTGTCATGGTTTATTTATCTTTTTTCGTTTAGAAGTGTTGCTTTCAACGGTAGTATTTTTTATAGCTGAGGATAATAGATCTATTAGAATTATTGTTGCTGCTGCATCTGGGTCTGTCATCTTATAGATAGGGTTAAGGCCAAGTTTTTTTATCGTCTCATTAATGTTTTGTGTATCTAAGCGGGTGCCTATCCTTTCAGTGTTCTTTATTCTAGGCCTTTCGGTAAGATATAAAGTAACAGGATTATGATCTGTTAGTTGCGTTTCGACTACATAACAATGTGCTATTGATTTTGTTTCTATCATAAAATGATCTAGGCAGGTGTGGCCGCGGGTGGGTAAATAGTGTGCTGGGAATATACCATGGAAGGCCAATAAATCTAGGTAGTCGGATGAATATTTGTCGTTAGTTGCTGGGCTCATATCAATGTTAATGTCACCTGCTAAAATAATATTTTTGTAATGTGATAACTTTTGTAACAAGGAGCTAAGAGAATTAATGAATTTCTTGATATCTTTGTATCCATATGGACGATAATGGCTATTATAACTGTGTCTTTATATGGCTTCATAACGAGGCAGTTAGGGCCGCTTAGAGGAGGTTCTTCCAAAGTGATATGCATATATTTTTTATAGTAGACCAGTACTCCTTCATTTTGGGTATAGTTGCAGCTAGTAGCGGAAGGTTAAGTAAAAAGTCTTCTAGTATTGGAATATATTATGTCCAGTTTTATTGGGTTATGGTTTACAATAAAACAACAAATAGGTACTAGTAAGTAAGTACACAGCTCAAAGGGAACGTCCGCACGCCACGACTGTCAGCCAGCAAGTGCGAATGAGGCGCCGCCCCACCTTCGATCTGTGACTACTATATTTATTGAATATCACATCTCTTCCTTTTCATATGTTTTTATTTATTTATTTTTTAATATTATTATGATCCTTTTAACAATCAATACAATATAATAGAAGGCAAATTAAAATATTTTAACATACTTTTTATTATTCCCTATAAAGAAATAAACTTAATTGGAATTGTTATCAGATGTTTCTTCATGATTAATCACCTTCCACTGGCCTTCGATTTTCTTAAGATGTACAATATTTCTTCTGTACTCTTGACCTGTTTCATCATTCCTAATATTGATATCGCTGCCTTTGGTACTCACAACGGTGTGGGGTACTGGATTGAACTCAGAAACTAATTTATTTTCTTTAATCAGGTTCTTAACGTAAACTTTCTCGCCAACTTGTAATTCTCTATCCGTAGCTCTTCTCTTCCTGTCTTCAATTATTTTGCTTTTTTCCTTTTTTTTCTTTATCTCGGTCTCTTGTTTCTAGATCATCGTAATTGTTTTCGAGGTCTGTTAAAAAAGGTAGCTTGTCTCTGAATTGTCTTCCGTAGAACAATTCAGACGGGGATTTTCCTGTGGAGGGATGAGGTGTACTGTTATACATCATCAAATATTTTAATAAATCGTCTTTCCAATCTGATTTTTCGCACTGACTGATACGCAGTCGCTTTAGTATATCCCTATTTTGCCTCTCGACTTCGCCATTTTGTTGAGGCCAATAAGGGATCGTATTGAAAAGAGTTATTCCTTCTTCGATACAGAATGTTTTAAATTCCTGGCTACAGAATTGCCTACCATTATCAGCTGTTATACTAGCAGGATTTCCTGTTCGAGAAAAAATTTCTTTTAGTGTTTTTATTGTGTCTTGCGTAGATATAGATTTCATAATTTTAATTTCTTTATACCGACTGTAATAGTCGATAATTACGAAAAGGTAATTCCCACTTGGTAGTGGCCCCAAAAAATCAATAGCAGTATCCACCCAAGCTCTCAATGGTAGTTCACGCCTTTTCATGGGCACTGGAGGGTTGGGAGCGGAGACCAAAGTACAACCTTTGCAATTTTTTACAGTATTTTCGGCGTCTTTGTCTATTTTTGGCCACCAAACCTTTGTGCGTAGTCTCGCCTTCATATTAACAATGCCTGGGTGGCCTTCGTGAGCTGCTGCTAAAACTTCTTTCCTCAACCTACTGGGAATTACTATTTTATTTCCTCTTAACAGGACACCGTCATGTGACCAGAGCTCATGTTGAAACAACATGTAGTGTTTAACTGAAATATCCCAATTGTTATCCACCAAAGCTTCCTTGACTAACTGAAACTCATTGTCGTCATTCGAAGCTTCAATAATCGATTTTAGGGATAATGCGACAGGCCGCGCGTACTGAACAATCTGGTTAACATGATCTTCGACTTCAAAAGAACTATTTAAATTGGATGTGCACAAACGAGACAACGGGTCGGCTATATTTGATTTACCAGGTTTGTATACAACTTTATAATCATATCCTTGTAATCGTAAAACCCAGCGTTCGATCCGTGCACAAGGTTTTGATCGACTGCCAAATATAACTTCTAGAGGCTTATGATCTGTGACAAGCTCAAATGTCTTTCCATACAAATACATATGAAAATGCTCAATTGCCCAAACTAATGCTAACGCCTCTTTTTCAGTCTGACAGTATCTTTTTTCAACATCTGTCAAACTTTTGTTTCCGAAAGCAATAATACGAGGCCCTTTGTCATCATATTGAATTAGTACAGCTCCTAGTCCAACAGGGCTTGCATCGGCAATTACTTGGGTGCGGTCTTTTGGATCATAATATCCAAGAGTAGGAATCTTGGTGAGATATTTTTTTAATTCGTTAAATACCACTGATTGCTCTTGTTGCCAAGATGCAGTTATATTGGCTTTTTTGTGCATTTTTTGTCGGAGTAATTGCCGAATTGGTTCGGTTAAGGTTGATAAATTTGGAATCCATTTTCCAACAAAATTGACTAAGCCAAGAAAACTTTGAATTTCTTCGATGGTTTCCGGGGGTCTAAATGTCTCGATTATTTTAATATATTTGCGAAGAGGTTTTATGCCTTCAGATGACAGCTCATGGCCTAAAAAGTGGATATTTTTTGCGTTGAAGACGCATTTATTTTTGTTTAGTAAAACATTATTGTTTCTTAGCACTGTTAATATATGCTGGAGCCTGTCATCGTGTTCTTTTTCATCATGCCCAAATACAACAATGTCATCGATGAAGTTTACAACTCCTTCGCATGGCAATAACATGTTTTCCATGATTTTTTGAAAGTGCTCCGGTGCACACGAAATTCCAAACATGAGCCTTTTATAACGATAAAGCCCTTTGCTAGTTATGAAAGTTGTGATTTCTCTACTTTTTTCGTTAATTTCAATTTGGTGAAAAGCATTTTTTATATCTAATTTTGAAAAAAATTTAGCTTTTCCAAACTTGGGAATGATTTGCTCCATGGTAGGCAAAGGATAATTTTCCCTTATAATGGCTTTATTAGCAGCACGCATATCGAGACATATTCGAATATCATTGTCAGGCTTGAAAATCGGCACCATCGGCGAAACCCAAAGAGAAGGCTTATTTACAGGTTCAATAATGTCCATTCTAACCAGTTCGTCAAGTTTTTTGTTTATTTTTAATTCCAATGGAATTGGCACTCGTCTATAAGGTTGACAAACTGGCCGGACTTTTTTGTCTATAGCAATTTCTAATTGGATGTCTTTAAATTTAGGAAACTGCTTTTCCTCAACGGAATTCACATTATTTCCTAGTTTTAGTATGTTTAGGCGAATAGCTGTGTCTTTGCCTAGAAGGTTCCTCGAACCATTTTTTATAACATAAAATTTAGTTGATAATGACTCAGAACCAACTTTAATTGGAGCCTCAAATGAACCTAACACATTTAACGGCTCTTTAGCACCATAGGCCAGGAACGTCTTATCTGAAGATATTTGTTGATTAGAGACTACAACTTTCAATTGTTTCATATAATCCCAGGTTATATCATTTATGATATTGGATCTACTGCCAGAATCTATGAGCATTTTAATTTTAATACCACCTACCTGGCAATTTATTGTAGCATCGTCATCAAGGTGGAAAATGTAATCAACAGAAGTAGACTCTTTATTTTTAAGGTATTCCACTTTTCGCTTTTTTGTTTCATTGTTGCCATTTGACGAGTGATTATTAGATTTTTTTCTTTTATTAACTCTTGTCCTACAATGTTTCTGGAAATGACCTATGAAACCACATTTGGTGCAAGTCACATTGATTGCAGGACAAGAGTTGTTGTCACTTTTGGGTTTTTTACTGCCGCATCGGCAACAATAATCTACTTCTCTTATTGTTGGACGCTTGATTGGTTTTATGTCAATTTTATTAATGCTAGTAGTTGTTGCATTTGTACTCTGCCTATCGTGGAACTCGTTTAGCTGTCGTTCAACTGTTTCCAGAGAATTTGCCTCTATTGTGATATTTTCGATATTTGCTGAATCTCCTAACAGCAAAATACTCTTCCTCAGTTTAGTCGAATTGCATTTTTCCGTTATCTGATCAATAAGATTTTCATTTTCATTGGTGAAGTTGCATTTTAAACTTTGTCGTCTGAGACGTATTAAAAACTTTTCGAATCTTTCATCCGGTTCTTGTTTCATTAACCGGAAAATGTGCCTTTCGAATAAATTGCTTTGTTTAGGAGAGAAATAATCATCTAACTTTTTAATTGCAATATCATAAATATTAGGTGTATTCGAATCTGTTCGCGACAACTATGTACATAAATAAATAACCGTCGCGCGTAGTTATAAGTGATGCACATTTTTATATAGTTAATAGTTATAGTTGTTTGTATTAGTTGTTTATGTAAGGATTAGAATAGGTTTACACAGTTTTCATACATACTTTGTTAGAGATAAGATTTACATGTGTTTAGTATAGGTACGAGCTGTTGCAAGCCAAGTATATAATAAAGTTATAACGGCGAATTACTGGCTGCAACAGCTCAATAGTGCATAGATGTACCTATTAACGTAATTTTAAGTTTATAATGAAAACATTTTTATGTAAAACTTCACTGACCCATAAGTTTCGACAATAACTTTAGCAAAAGTTTTTATGGTTTTATATGAAAAAGGGTCAAATGTATGAAATAATAGTACAACTTACAAACATTTTAGACACAAATAAAGCGAGCACGATCAGGTATTGCCTCTAGGTCTGGGCGATTTTGGCTATTGCTATCTCTTTCCCACACATGTGCCTCTCGCTCGCACAGCGGAGGTATAAATATGGGCCATACATCGTTGATCGGTACCAGTCGTCCGCTACACTCAGCGCTCACACTACAGTGAGATAGCCAGCCAAGTCACTCCAACAGCCAAGCCAGTCCAGACCTAGCAGGAAGTACCTACGGCTCCATACTTCTGAAGACAGCAACAGGCGTTTCATTCTGCACCAACCCACAGACCTGCGACTTACAACCGGAGGTCGAAGAACGAAGCCCGCCAGTGCCTACATTCTATTATTTTTATATTCATTTACGAAAGTGTACGGGTCGTATCGAAGGGGCCCGTACATTTTGGTCCTTCAGAAGCCGGATACTGGGAATAGTTCTTCAGACGACGAAGAAAAATGCCTGTTACAAGAAGTATGGAGTCGGAAAGGAAGACAACGCCTGCTCAAGTCGACGGAGCCGCCGCCGCCGCCGCCGCCACAGTGACGCCCGCCGCCGCCGCACCCGCCGTAGCGACGCCAGAGACGTCTACAGCCGAAACATCGACGACGACGAACACTACGGCCACTGCAACGACCGGCGAGACGACGGCGACCGGCGAGACGACAACCGGCAAGACTGCAGCCACACACCGGACAGCCAGCCCACAGAAGGAGGCCTCTCGCCGCCCGCCCAGCGCGCCCCGCACTACGTCGACAATCAAGCGGAGAGCGCTGGCCAAGGCGCGAGAATTCCTTCTACAGACTTCCTTCTGTAGAGCTGGAGCTGGCAGCTGCACGTGTCGCCGCGTTGGAGGCGGACTCTGAAGACGAGATCGAAGCAGACGAGGACTTGGCAACTAGGAACGAGCGAACAACCGACTGGGTCAACAGAAGCACGCTGGCACTCACAATGGAGCCCTACGTACCGAAGCCCGACGTCCCAGGCCCGGACCATCGCAGGACCGATGAAGAGGAGGTTATAGCAGCGCCGCCGCCGCAGACGTGCAGCGACGCACTTCATCGGGGCCACAGCGAGGTCACGCGGCACGCCGAGCAACAAGTACCGGTTCCAGTGAGAGAAGATATAGAGCCAGCACGCTATTGTGAAGAGAGACGACCGCAACGGGAGTTTGACTACAATCAACTAGCAACTGCCATCACACTTGCAGCGAGAGCCGTTCAACCCGCCATTGCACCGAGGACCGTCGAGTTACCGTGTTTTCACGGGTCATCGAACGAGTGGCTGCCATTCAAGGCCGCCTATGATGAAGCTGCAAGTCACCTCTCCGAACAAGAAAGGCTGTCCAAGTTACGTCACAGCCTGAAGGGAGCCGCCAGAGATGCAACACTATGTCTCTTCGTCGGGTCAACGACTTCAGAAGAAGTTATGAAGATGTTAGCCGCGAGGTTCGGTCGTCCAGATGCACTGGCAATGACCGAACTGAACAAGCTCCGTGCGCTACCACGACTGGCCGAGAACCCAAGAGACATCTGCATCTTCGCTTCAAAGGTGCTTAACGTCACAGCCACAGTTAAAGCACTGAAGAAGCATCACTATCTACACAACGCCGAAGTGGTACGCAGCGTCATTGAAAAACTGCCGCCAGCGCTGCGCTACAGGTATTACGACTTCGCCGCCGAACAGCCGGAAGATCATCCAGACCTTCTCACGCTGTCCAAGTTTTTGGAAGTCACCGCCGATCGATGTGGAAGCTACGCACCGGCCGAGCTCACTGCGGTTGAAGACCGGCGGGAGCCTGCCGTACGAAAAGGACTACGTGCTTACCACACTCAAGATCAGAAGTCTACTGCGGTGCAACTAAAGTGTCAAGTTTGCAAGAAAGAGGGTCACCATCCGTACGACTGCAACGTGTTCAAGAAAGCCGACCAATTTGCGAGATGGGAGCTAGCCAGAACTCACAGGCTATGCTTCCGTTGTTTGCGAGTCCGCAAATTTCGGCATAACTGCAAGCCAAAGCAGTGTGAAGTCGACGGATGCAAATACACGCATCACCCTCTTCTACACGACACGAAAAGAAAAGAAAATGAAGTTGAAAATTCAACAGCCATAGTTACGTCGACAAGGGAAAACTTCACTGCTGCCTATCTCAAGATTCTGCCTGTACAAGTGACCGGGCCGAAGGGTACATACGACACTTACGCCCTTTTGGACGACGGCTCTACGTGCACACTCATCGAGTCGGCAGTGGCGAACAAAATCGGCGTACACGGGCCGCCGGCACCCTTTTACATAGAGGGTGTGGCCGGCGCACGTATTACGGCCGATACATCGGAACGTGTACACTTCACTATACAAGGAAGAAACTCAGTGAAGCACGATGTGTCGGCGCGTACAATGGACAAGCTGATGTTGACGACTCAAGGTGTGCCACGTAGTGTCGTGAAACACTGTCGTCATTTGGAAGATATCGAAGATCAGCTGATTTATGAGGAAGGCCATCCAACCGTGTTGCTGGGTCAAGATAATTGGTCGTTGCTGCTCACACACGACGTGCGAAGAGGGACCACAGCCCAACCAGTCGCTTCATTAACCGACTTGGGATGGGTATTGCACGGCGCGACGGGAAATAAGAAGAAGCAGCAAGTCCATCGAGTTAGCCATCTGACTACAGTAACACTAACGGAGGAACAGACAATGGATGACCTCATGAAGGAGCACTTCGCCCTCGAGTCTCTGGGTGTTCAGCCTAAACATTCACACACCAACGACGAGCTCAACGCGCTGCGCACACTCGAGGAGAAGACGCGTCGATTACCGGCGGGAGGGTTTGAAACAGGATTGCTATTCAAACAAAGCGATTTTGTACCGCCGGATAACTACAACACAGCGATGCGTCGCCTCGAGTTGGTCGAGAAGAAACTCGACAAAAATGTTGAATTGAAGCGGCGCTACGAGACACAAATGAACACTCTGATACAGAGCGGCTATGCAGAGAAGGCTCCACAAGTGAAAAGCGACAGAACTTGGTATCTGCCACATTTTGCAGTTATCAACCCGCAAAAGCCCGAGAAACTACGCATCGTGCACGACGCGGCAGCCAGGACCCGTGGTATCAGCCTCAACGACATGCTGCTGTCTGGGCCCGACCTCATACAGTCTCTACCCGGAGTGCTGATGAGGTTCCGTCAACGCCCAGTAGCGGTCGCAGCCGATATCAAGGACATGTTCCTGCGCATCAACATACGGGAGGAAGACCGAGACATGCAGAGGTTCCTGTGGAGAGAAGACAGAAGAATAGGTCCACCCACAGAGTACCGCATGAGAAGCGTGATCTTCGGCGCCACGTCGTCACCATGCACGGCGATATACATCAAAAACAAAAACGCCGAGGAATTCAAAGAACAGTTTCCCGAGGCAGCGCAGGCAGTGATAGCAAACCACTACGTCGACGACTATCTTGCCAGCTTTAACACGGAGGAGGTCGCCATACAAGTATCAACACAAGTCGCTAATATACACAAACGAGCGAATTATCATCTTCAACGCTGGGCATCGAACTCAAACAAGGTGCGCGCCGAATTCTCCACTACACCTAAGGGGAATTTAGTGCAACTCGATGCAGAGAAGATATTGGGCATGGTGTGGGACCCGAATGAAGACAATCTGGGCTTCAACATCAATCAACACAAGCTTCCGCCTTCAATATTGGAAGGCACGAAAACACCGACGAAGCGAGAAGCCCTACGTACAGTGATGTCTTTGTTCGACCCGCTGGGCTTAGTTACACCTGTTACAATACAAGCGAAGAAGATTTTACAAGATACTTGGCGTACTGGAATCGACTGGGATGTCAAGTTGCAAGACAGTGAAGCCGAAAGTTGGTCATACTGGCTCTCTCACGTGAGAAGACTACCGAGCCTAGCTATACCAAGGTGCTATCCCGGCGTATCGACCGCACATACGAACGAGATACATACTTTCGTCGATGCAAGTTCGTCGCAATACGCCTGCGCTGTGTATTGGAGGGCACAGGATGCATGCGGGAATATACATGTGTCATTGATAGCTGCAAAAGGCAAAGTTGCACCGTTGAACAAAGTGACGTCAATACCGAGACTCGAACTCCAGTCAGCTGTACTTGGGTGTCGTCTTGCGCGCACAGCCATAGACGAACACGACATAAAGCCGACCCGCCGAGTATATTGGTCGGATTCACGCACGGTACTCTCGTGGCTACGCACTGGCCCGCGAGCGTACAAGCCGTTTGTGGCCCACCGGATCGCGGAGATCGCCGAAGAAACGAAGACCAGCGAGTGGAGATGGGTGCCTACCAAGGAAAATGTTGCAGACGACGCAACGCGCGACACTCCACACGACTTCAACTCACAACACCGGTGGTTCCACGGGCCCGCGTTTCTACGCGAGTCAGAAGCAAACTGGCCGCGCGAGGTCAATGAACCCGACCATATGGGTCTGACCGGCGAGGAAAGAGTCAACTTTGTTCGAAACACTACATCACTAAAGGAAGCACTGCCCGACGCAACTCGTTTTTCAAGTTGGTTAAAGTTAGTGCGTACTACGGCGCGTGTACTACAATTCATCGAATTTCTGCGCATCAGAAAACAACTGTGCAACGCGGCCTACAAACGCAATAAGAAAAACGAAGTTGACGACGCTACTTGGACGAAAATAAAGAAAACAGCGAAGGGAAAAAACAAGAAAATCAGTGTTACATGTGAAAGTGAAAACAGCTGTTTCATTCAACTCGAAACACATCACTTACATCGTGCCCAACAGCTGTGGATACGCTCAGTGCAAGATGATGCGTTCAGTGAAGATGTCGCAGCTTTAAAGTGTAAAAAACAGTTGCCTGCTAATAGCCGACTAAGTCAGCTGTCCGTCATTATAGACAGCGATGACGTCATACGGCTACGGTCACGAATAGCAGCCGCTGTCGACATCACGGACGAACAAAAAGCTCCGCCGATTATGGATGGCAAACATACATATGTGCAACTGTACATCTCATGGGTACATCGCAGACTCCATCACGGGGGCTTCGAGACCACGACCAACGAAGTTCGACAACACTTATGGGTACTACGACTGCGCAATACAGTTAGAAGTGTGTTGAAAAGATGTCAACAGTGTCGCATCAGGCGGGCCGTGCCCGCTCAACCGTCTACGGGTGACCATCCACGGAGCAGACTGGCGCATCATCAGCGCCCTTTCACCTACACCGGCCTCGACTACTTCGGCCCGATGACAGTCACTGTTGGACGTGCTCATCAGAAGAGATACGGCGTACTGTTTACGTGTCTAACAACGCGAGCAGTACACTTAGAAGTCGCCGGCACTCTCAGCACCGACTCAGCAGTGATGGCATTGCGACGCTTCATCGGCCGTCGTGGATGTCCAACTGAGCTGTGGTCAGACCAGGGTACCAACCTGAAGGGCGCAGACGTGGAGCTGCGCAGAGCTGCGGAGGAAGCCATAAAGGAGGAATCTTCGGTGCGCTTCATACAATGGCGTTACATCCCGCCGAGCGCTCCATTTATGGGCGGCGCTTGGGAGCGCCTTGTACGGAGCGTGAAGACCGCACTGGCTGCCACACTGCATGAACGAGCCCCGAAGGAAGAAGTTCTCACCACTCTGCTCATCGAGGTCGAACATACACTCAACAGCCGACCACTCACTCACGTGTCAACGGAGGCCGACGACGACGACGCACTCACACCTAACCATTTTTTGATGGGAGGGCCATCACGAGTGCCACTGCCGGGGTCATTCACCGACGCCGACGCAACAGGGCGACGGGAGTGGCGTGCGAGTCAACAGCTCGCCAACCATTTCTGGAGTCGCTGGGTGAAGGAGTACCTGCCAGAACTCCAACACCGGCGGGACCCACGCGCTTCACACGGCGCTATCCGGGTCAATGACCTCGTCTTGATAGCAGATGGCACTCTACCTCGTAACTTGTGGCCACGAGGTGTAGTCGTCGCTACCTACCCCGGACCGGACGGAGAGACACGAGCGGTGGACGTGCGGACCAACAAGGGCGTGCTACGAAGACCCACCAAGAAGCTGGTGATCCTGCCTACAGCGACGGTCGACGGCGCGAACGCGAAAAATATCTCCAGCTGAGATAGCTGCGGCGGGAGTATATGTTCGCGACAACTATGTACATAAATAAATAACCGTCGCGCGTAGTTATAAGTGATGCACATTTTTATATAGTTAATAGTTATAGTTGTTTGTATTAGTTGTTTATGTAAGGATTAGAATAGGTTTACACAGTTTTCATACATACTTTGTTAGAGATAAGTTTTACATGTGTTTAGTATAGGTACGAGCTGTTGCAAGCCAAGTATATAATAAAGTTATAACGGCGAATTACTGGCTGCAACAGCTCAATAGTGCATAGATGTACCTATTAACGTAATTTTAAGTTTATAATGAAAACATTTTTATGTAAAACTTCACTGACCCATAAGTTTCGACAATAACTTTAGCAAAAGTTTTTATGGTTTTATATGAAAAAGGGTCAAATGTATGAAATAATAGTACAACTTACAAACATTTTAGACACAAATAAAGCGAGCACGATCAGGTATTGCCTCTAGGTCTGGGCGATTTTGGCTATTGCTATCTCTTTCCCACACATGTGCCTCTCGCTCGCACAGCGGAGGTATAAATATGGGCCATACATCGTTGATCGGTACCAGTCGTCCGCTACACTCAGCGCTCACACTACAGTGAGATAGCCAGCCAAGTCACTCCAACAGCCAAGCCAGTCCAGACCTAGCAGGAAGTACCTACGGCTCCATACTTCTGAAGACAGCAACAGGCGTTTCATTCTGCACCAACCCACAGACCTGCGACTTACAACCGGAGGTCGAAGAACGAAGCCCGCCAGTGCCTACATTCTATTATTTTTATATTCATTTACGAAAGTGTACGGGTCGTATCGAAGGGGCCCGTACAGAATCATTTTCGTGAGCCCCGGGTATGTTGAAATATATGTCCTGTAGTGATATACCGCCTGAATGTAGTAATATTGCACGTTTTTTGCTCTGATCCTCAACATTAGTAGCTAGAAAATATATTTCTAAAGCGCGTTTCCATCTTTCCCAACGGGAGCCTATGGAGGTTGGATCACCTTCACAGTCGAATTGCTCTAGACTCGGAACTTGTGATTGGGACATTTCGGTACGATCTGTAATAAGAAATTGGAACCTAGTGACCATTTTTTATTTTATTTTAATACTATGTCTACTTATTTATGACTCCAAAATAGGATTTGTAACAACGAAGGTCAAGTTATACTAGGTGAAAACATAATTCCTAATAGTTTACCCATCTCACGAATCATTAATGTTCTTTTGACTTAAGTATATAAAAATCTATGTAATTTAGTTGACTAAAATACTAGGCCATCGCTTAATATTAATTTCGAATTGAATACAACTTATAATTGTCCCGAACACCGGACTCAATTAGTCCAATAATATATATAAAAACCAGCATTCGCCACATCGTCTAGCCATTTGCCACCCTGTTATAATACGTAATATTATTTTTTCTCGGAGGTAAATTTCTATAATTGGTAATGGAAATGGCGTCTAAATCCGTTACCTAGTTGAAAAAGAAAACAGAGAAACCGACAGAAATAGATACAACTTGTTTTAATACCCATTTGTTGACTATGTATAACGGGTACTGGTATCGTTGATAACGATGGGCAGAGTTTTTTTTTCTTCGGTAGGTACATTGAATAGCCTTGTAAACTGTTGGAATTGTAAGTAACGTGATAGTATTTATTCATGGCACTCGATAAATTTAACAGCCTTACGTTCAATTCAATAATAACAAAATTATTGTAGGTAGTAGTTTTTAGATAATTAACGATTTTCGTTGGAACAATTTGATCATGGAATACATATTTCCATATTATTTTGCTATTATATCAGTAAACAGATTCAATCAACAATAAAAATCTAGTTGCAATTTTATGGAGTGATTTTCTCCAACGGTTTAGGTAGGTACCACTTGAAACGCATTCAAAATGTTAAGTTATCAATTCGTGATCTTAGCAGCGCTAGGACGCCGAATGCACCGATGCAGTTTATTGCGTTTATTTAATTTTCAATTAATATGTTGTTCATAACATTAATTTACTTTCTGTATCGATTTTAAACTATGACTTGATCATGCACGACATGCAAAACGTCTAGCCTATTTTATTAAATTTTAGAACGTTTTAAGCATGTCTATTTATATTTTATTTTCTTCTAACATTTTCAAATTGAGATTTCATTGTTGACTAATATCCGCAACCCGATAAGTAAGTGTAATTTGAGCTATAAATTTACTCACTGCGCGTTTACTCGTCGCCAATATTATGTCCAGTTTTATTGGGTTATGGTTTACAATAAAACACCAAATAGGTACTAGTAAGTAAGTACACAGCTCAAAGGGAACGTCCGCACGCCACGACTGTCAGCCAGCAAGTGCGAATGAGGCGCCGCCCCACCTTCGATCTGTGACTACTATATTTATTGAATATCACAGAATATTTTTTCCGTTTTTAACCAACATTCTGTTAAGATGATTATATCCCATTCAACTTTAGTTTGACACAACATAGCAGAGAACATATCTATATTACGATAAATACTCCTTATGTTCTGTGTAATTAGTTTTAGAGTCTTTGTAAGGTTCTGTATCATTGTAGAGCAACTGTTCACAGCACAACTACCCGATTGCGCAATAGTAAAAGAGTCTAAGTCATTGTTTATTTTATTAATATTATTATTTATTTTCTCGAACTTTGAATATATGAATCGAAGTAGTGACGCATAGATGAAAAATTGATAAGAACGTGATTAGTAAGTTTTAGGGAAACAATAATAGGTTGACAGTTCCGTGTACCTATGTATATTATTTTGTCAGAGTATTGAGTGTTTGAGTTTGATTTTAAGCAATTTGAGGAACATGTGGGTTCTGGTTTTGTGACGCTTATTATTTTTATTATTTTGTTTATTATGCGTTTAGTGTATTGTAGTTTATAAAACTTTAATATTAATAAGACCGTGTCAACAACTACAGGCCTATAGCAATCTTGCCAACTATTGCTAAAATGTTGGAGCGCCTGATGAACGACAGGTTATCTAAATTTTTAGAATTCCATGACATATTATCCCCCCACCAGTATGGATTCCGCGCAGGAAAATCCACAACAGATGCCGTACATCACCTGGCAGACTATATTGTCAAAAAAAAAACTGTCAAAAAACGTAAATGTCTCGGCGTGTTCCTACATTTAGCTAAAGCTTTTGACACGGTCTCTGTGCCCATCCTATTAGAAAAATTATGGAATATTAGCGTGAGAGGAGTGCCATGGGATTTATTTAAAAGTTATTTGACAAACTGGACACAAGTTAAAATAGGAAAATGGCATAGCAAGGAACTTCCAATCCACCATGGCGTTCCTCAAGGGAGTTCGATCGCCCCTACTTTATTTCTGGTGTATATAAACGATCTGTGCAATCAAGAACTTGCAGAGGGAAAAATTATAACTTTTGCCGATGACAATGTATTACTTTTTTCATCATCATCACTGCTCAGAATGGACTGGACATTGTTACAGATTGCTCAGGGAAAATATGTTGACGCTTAATGTAGATAAGAATCAATTGATGACTTTTTAATTAAAAAAACAACTAGCTCCATCATTCTCCTTAACAGCCCACAAGTGTCAGAATCCAAATGACAACAATTGTTCGTGCTCCCCCCTACAACAGACGGAGTCCATTAAATATCTTGGTGTTACCATTGATAACACTCTTAGCTTTAAACGCCATGTCGAATCTTTAACAAGTACAGTACGCAAGTTAATCTACATATTTAAAAATCTACGACATATCGCTGATAGTAAATTATTAAAAACCGTGTATTATGCTCTCTGCCAGTTGGTGACGGTGTATTGCATCTCAGTGTGGGGTGGGACTGCAAAAACACATATCCTGAAACTAGAAAGGGCTCAGCGAGCCTTACTGAAAGTCAGCTCCTTTCTACCATATGGATATCCAACAGTGGATCTTTATAAATCCTAGCAAGTCCTAACTCTTCATCTTACATGTCATTTTAAGAAAGCATACAACTTTGATTTTTAATCCAGATCGGACAATAGGAAAACGCAGGAAAGGAACCATATGCACCATCCCACTCTTTATTACAAATTTTTCACATAGGTTTTTCTGTTTTCTTGGGGATTACTTACACAATAAGGTAAATAATATACTAGCCATATATCCTCTTACAAAATTCCTCTGCAAAAAGGTGGTTTCTGATTGGTTGCTGACATTATCATATGACATGACAGAAGCACTTCTTATACCTAAAACGTGATTTTCTCATTTACACACTCGCACACATATACACGCGCACAAACATGCACGCGCACACACAAGCTCATTCACAAATACCTTACACTCAGTACTAACAATTCTCTTACATAAAATTCTTAACCATAAACTCTTTGATATCGACTTACCTGCATAAAGAAAAAATTATCAAGTTGCAAATGAAACATATACGACTAACATATTCATGTTTTAAGTTAATTATGACTACAAAAGGAGCCTGGAACGTACACGATGGTCATGTTACGGGGTGGGGGCCTGACGACTTGTAACTCAGGTTATTTTTTAACCTATCACAGGGAACCTGAAGTTGAACCTGACGTTTCGAACGCTTTGCAGCGTCCGTGGTCGCAGGAAGACTAAAGTGATATTTGTCTTACATTAGTTATTCAATTATTACATCTACCGACATGGATGGATTATATATGTTCAGATTCACACAAAGAATCTTCTAGAATCGTTTGTCTGTTTGCTAATCTATGCACTCCTATTATGTTGACTACTATTCACCATATCTAACATATCCGCTTTATTCTTTAAAAATGTGAACAAATCCTCTAAGCATGGTTTATCCTTATTTACAGACGACGTAAGGGAACCATTATAGGTTTCCCAGTAACGGTCTGTTGCCGAGTCTAACTTTGACACAATTATGTAAGTTACTAGTGTGTCCCAACTTTCTATGGATTCGCCCAACGATTTTAAAGCTCGTAAGTTTCTACGCACTGTATCTATTAACTTCCTAATAAGCATAGACGATTCCTTATTGACAGGTTGAGCAGTAAACAAAGACTTAACATGGTTGTGTCTTAACAAACGATTATTATGAAATCTGTTTTGTATTAAATCCCAAGCGTGAATATAGTTACTAGCGGTGAACTCGAGCGCACTTATAACTTGCAAAGCACATCCAGACAGAGATGATTTTAAATAGTGAAACTTCTGGATTGCATCAAGGTCAGAACGTTTATGTATCATGGTAATATATGAATTTCTGAATTCTAACCAGGAATCGACTGAACCGTCGAACATTGCTAGCTTTACGTCGGGTAGTTTACTAGAAATATTTGCTTGTAACGTATGTTGCGCAAGTGCACCTTTCAAACTACTATCTACATCATCGCTTAGGTAATAAACATTTTGCATCCCTATACTCCAAATTAGTGGGAAGCTCACTCGTCAGCCAGCAAATCTATTTCATCTTGAAGCTTCAAGCAAGGACGAAGCAGTCTCAATTCTTAAAGATACTTCAGCCCTTTGAGATTTATCTAAACTCAATTTTTGAAACCGTTTGATGAATTTTTCGAAAAGTGTTAACCGTCCTTTGAGGGAACCTCTTTGTTTTTTAAGTTCTCCCAACCTAACTATACACTTCTGTTCTAAGTGCATCACCGCACTCACTTTCATCACTCATTTCGAAAGATTATGAAAATCAAAAGTACTTAGAGTTCGTATCGTTGATTCGCGACCACGTGCCCATCGCAAAATAGCGGCAGCAAAATGCGAGATTTCGTTACCGTATGCAACTGAAATGACATGTACACGGTATTAGCACAAATAAAATGGCAAGGAGAGGAGTTGGGGAGGAATTCCTGACCGACTTCTTACTGATTCTTCTTGGCTCCGGCGAAGATGGTCCAAATGTTTGCAACTGTCTGCTTCGATGTGTGTGTGTATAGACGGGGTAGGTCTCTTCAATGAATTGTTTATTAGGAACAGTTTTAAAACGTATATATTGTATTGTCTTAGGTATATTGAAGGCGTAGCTATGGGCTCTCCCGTTTCTCCTGTTGCCGCCGACATTTTCATGGAAGACCTTGAGGAGAGAGCGCTGTCGATGGCACCCGCTGTGCCGAAGATGTACAAACGGTACGTAGATGATACTTTTGCTGTCATACCCAATGATAAAGTATCTATATTCCTACACCATCTTAATTCCATCAACAATAAAATTAAATTCACCATGGAATTAGAGGCAAATAGTTCACTAGCATTCCTTGATATATTAATTACCAGGAAACTTGACAACTCACTTACTCATATAGTCTATAGGATAAATCAAATCAAGCATACGGCCTGCCTGATGTTAAACAGTCACTCTAAAAACCTCTTCACGCATTTCTTGAAGAACTCCATGCTGTAGTTCCTTGGAAAAACCTCGGCTGGGAGCTCATTCCACAGCTTGAGTGTTCTCGGAAGAAAACTTCTCTGGAACCGCACCGTACGCGACCATAGCGGTTCAAGCGTGTGAGGGTGAACTCCCCGCCGTCGGCGAGCGGTGCGGTTATAAAAAGTAGCCGTCGGCATCATTTCGAACAACTCTTCAGAACACAACCCGTTGTACAATCGGTAGAACACACAAAGGGAGGCAAAGTCTCTCCTTAAACTTAAGGGTTCAATACCGTGTGTAAGCTTAGGATTGTCGACAATTCTCACAGCTCGTCTCTGAATCGAATCACACGGTCCAAGCTGGTATTCAGGTGCTCCCGCCCAAAGGTGACTGCAGTACTCCAAGTGCGGTCTGACTTGAGACTTATATAATATAAGTCTTTGCCCCGCACTGAAGTACTGCTTAGCCCTGTTGAGCACACCAAGTTTTTTCGACGCCAGCTTGACCTTCTCCTCCAGGTGATTTCGATATTGCACATCACTGGAGATCTCGACGCCAAGCATCCTAATACTTTTGGTGACGGTAAGAGGTGTGTTCTGGAATTTAGGAACCACAGCAAATGGAGTTTTCTTAGCGGTGAACGCGCAAACTTGTGTCTTCTTGGGGTTGAATTCGACCAAGTTAAGCCGCCCCCAGTCGGATATTTTAGACAGAGTACCATCCATTTCAGACACAAGTTTGTCGCGGCTTTCCTCCACAAGGGAACGAGGGATGTTTGCACGGCCTGTATAATAAGTATCCCCGGTGCTGTCGTCCGCATAACAATGAATGCCATCAATTGACAACATATCATTGATATGCAGCAGAAACAGCGTCGGAGACAGTACAGAACCCTGAGGGACGCCAGCATTGATATCCATACTATCGGAGCATCCACCGTCAACCACGGCTTTTATGCATCTGTTGGATAAAAAGCTGGCGACCCATTTGCACAAACCCTCGGGTAGCCCGTATGATGGTAACTTCGATAGAAGACTCCGGTGCCAGACCCGATCGAACGCCTTCGCCATATCTAGGCTGACAGCCAATGCCTCACCTTGACTCTCTATCGCCAAAGCCCAGCGGTGTGTAAGATACACTAGAAGATCACCAGTTGAGCGACAATGGCGAAAACCGTATTGACGGTCGCTAATCAAGTCGTGATCCTCTAGGTATCCTAGGAGTCGTATGTTTATCACACGCTCCATTACCTTGGAGAGAAGGGAGGTTATGGCGATAGGCCTGTAATTCGATGGGTCTGATCTATCGCCCTTTTTGGGCACCGGGTGCACATTGGCGGTCTTCCATGAAGACGGGACTTGCCCAGTGGAGTAGGAAAGCACGAAAAGGCGCGTTAGTACAGAACACAACTTAGGAGCACACAGCTTCAGCACCACTGCCGGTATACCATCCGGCCCACTCGATTTATGAATGTCGAGAGAGAGTAAGGCCCGCCGGACATCTCGCTGGGTAATGGAGATTTCCGGCATTGAGCTACCGCACCACGGGATGGTAGGTGGCACAGCTCCCCCGTCATTCATATTCGAGTTAGACGCAAAGAGATTACCAAGTAAATCGGCTTTCTCCTTAGCGCTATGGGCCAAACTGCCATCCGCTTTTTGCAGTGGTGGCATGGACGGTTGACAGAAATTTCCCTCGGCAGCTTTAGCGAGCGACCAGAAAGCACGGCTCCTAGAGGGAAAGCTCGCAAGTCGCTCGCCAACTCTGCCGACGAAATCGAATTTTGCTCTAGCGACCACCCTTTTACTGGACCTCGAGGCAGCATCTCTCAATGGTAACTCACACCACCATCCATGTCAGTTAGCTACCGTAGGCAAATCTTTGTTTCAGAGAGCACACGGCATCTGCGACGCTGAGCATCTAGAAGAGGAACTCCAACATGTCAAACAAGTACTGCGGAGCAATAGTCACAAACTCCCTCGCATGCGTCACAGAAGCCGCCCGAAGCCACCTACAGTTGAACGTCAACCTGCTATCTTACCATACTTAATCAACCAGTATTTCGGAAATGACCATTGGCGAAGAAGAAATGCCAAAAGAAACTTGCCAATATGGGTCTTTATTTTTCCATCGTTAAAATATATTACAATAAATATACATATGTAAGTGTACATATAGTGAAATCAAGATGGCAGTCTAACTCTATGCTCTATGGTGCTAAAGAGAAAGCCGATTTACTGGGTAATCTCTTTGCCTAGGTAGGCAGAGAGAACCGAGCGCCATAAGACGCGGTCCTTACACATTCACTCGCTTCTTTGACATTCATAGCTCTTTTCATGCACGCTCGCCGATTCCTAATGATCTTGACAGCACCTTCCGATAAAACACGACCAATTTGGTCATGGTAGGTTAATATTAAATTATAATAGGTTTAGGTATTTTATTAAAGTTACAGTTTATGCTTACACAAAACCTGAGTATTTATGTAGAGAATTTTCTCCTTTTTTCCTATTTTAATTTTATATACAGTATCATAGAATTGTGCTCAATTTGAGAAATGCACCTATTGCGACGAACCAACCCAGTTTCATTGCCTTCGGAGAAGCATTGTCGCTGCGCAGTGCCGTACGTCGACTTGGTCCTGCCGGGCGGCGAGCGTTTCGACCACGCCAGTCGTCTGCATGTGTGTACAAGTGCACGCAACTCATCTGCAAGTACGGTCTGGGCGACAAACCTATATCTATTGGGTTGCTTCACGCGGGTTGTAAATTATGAGGGGGCCAATTAATATGTGTCTTATTCTATTTTATGTGTCCGCGGTAACCAGGACGAGCCGGTGCGGCGGCGGCGGCGGCGGGGCGAGTCAGTGTCACTTCTCTGTACATACTTCCACAAAACTGGTCAACAAAAAAAAATAAAAAAATACTTTTGGATGTAACAAGAAAACTTTTAATCAATTATGTTTAGAACAAGTTAAACGATGATATAATTGATTTTAGAAAATTTGGAATACATATAATTCTTTTTCATGTTTTTTTCTTGCAAAACATAATTTTTATGAACTAAAATGTTGTATACCGTTAATATAAATTATAGGGTTAATATAAAGGTTTCCTTAAATTTTTGTTCTGTTTAGCTTCAGACAGTTCTTGTTGTAAAGTTCAACAGTAATCTGCATTAATGTGCGTACGTGAGCTCTCCATTCCGTGGCGTCGTAATATATTGAAACAAAACTTATCACGATCATTTTTATACTTTCAGACATTATTCGAGAATCACTTAACCCTGTAAACACAAAACACGTCGAAGCAAATAGTACAATATACCCCTAAATATATGCTAAATGATACATTAAATGTACGGTCGATAGCTGTTACATAAAACCTTGACCTGATCAAATCAAACTAACTGTGGTGTTACAATAAGAGTAGGTATTTCAAAATTGAGAAGCAAAGGCCTTGTTACAAAATTTCGTTGTCCACAGGTCTGATCGACTACTTTGGTAAGTGACCACATCCATGTGCGCTAACGCAGAAGGGATGCACCAAGCTTGCACTGTATGGTCTCAAGGGTCAAATGGTCTCGGCCATCTCAAGGATCAAAGATTGTCTCGTCTCTGCTGAAAAAAAAAATTGAAATGGGACGACCAGACAATGGAGAAGATTGGTTTAACTTATTGACTTTGCATCAGAACAGAGCAGACCGCGCGCCAGGTACTAGATGTTCTTGGTTAATGGCATCTTTCGTAAGAGACTGATGTAGGTTGTAGGGAGGTAGGTGTAGATTGGGACGTGCGCGTGCGGAAAAAGTGAGCACGGCAGAATGTGTCCTATACTCCAGTCCTGGATTTTTATGACGGATGGCAGAAGGCGCCGAGGTAATAGGGCCGGTGGCAAACCTAGCGGCTTTCCGCAGGCTCGCTCGCGTGCGGCACGAATCACGACAGAGAGGCCGGGGAGCATGGGACAGCACAATACTGGTAGATAATACGAGTACGAGTGTCCCCGACCAAACTTTCCATTCAGACGAGTTTTGATGTTAAATTTAAGTTTCGGATTAGTTTCTGTTTCAGCTGATTTTATGACGAAACTTACTGATAAGCTCAGTACTCGCGAGAACACCACAATCCTGCAGTGAGTTGTTAATTTGCTGCAGTTTTCTGTTAGGTGAAGGTAGTCTACCTTAACAGATATATTCATGCACGCAAATGTTTATCTCCTGTGGGAACCGAACACACGAGCTTTGAAGTTAAAGTAGTATTACTGGAGAGATTCTCCACCACAGAGCTCGTCGTCGGGGAGTTTGTATTCATTGAACATTGTTTGTAAACATTGAATAGTTCAGCGGTTATTTTTTTATTTCCAATCACATAAGGTTAGTGTTGTGTTATCATATATTTTGAATGAATATTTCCATCCGCAAGAACAAAATATACAAACAAATCGACTTGTTTTTGTCTCTTCATATAATTTAGCTTCGAAAACAGTTTGATCAATCTGTAGTTTGCAAGATCATAATTAACACAATCAAATCGAAATGTTTTTTATTACCTATTATTAGTATTGTTTTTTTATTTAGAGAAAATTGTATAATATATCCGTCCCCGTTCGAATTGTAGCATGTGCTACTAAGTTCGTATTGTCGAATTTATGTATCTATCTATAACTTCACGCCAAATCACTTTCGGGGTAGGCTGAGAGAACCGAGCGGCACGTGACCCGATCCTTACACACCTCACTGGCTTCTTTAACATTCATTGTTCTCCTCGTGCACGCTCGCCGGTTTCTAAGGCTCCTGACATCGCCTTCTGATAGAATACGATCAATTTGGTCATGGCAGGCAAGTCTTGGCCTTCCTCGGCTCCTACATCCCTCTACTTTTGCGTTGTATATCGGCTTCGTCATTCTTTCATCCTGCATTCTTTCTACATGTCCGAGCCAACGGAGCATACCTCGTTTTTATTTTAACACCGACGCTCTCTTTCAGACCAACTCTGTTTCTAACATCATCATCAACGAGGTCAGCCACACGCAATCCTACATTCGAGGAACTTATTCTCTGCTGACAACTCCACATTAGCCACATACAGAATAAACAGCCTAACAGATAGCATACAATCCTGTTTGACACAAATTTTGTCATCAAACCAGGGTGACATGCTACGATCTCGGCAATATGTACCACAGTTCCTTTCGTACGACCCTATCAAATGCTTTAAGATCCACAAAACTATATTCTGTGTGGTCTATGGCCAGACGCGTCTCCACGATATTGCGGAGCGGGAAAATTGCCTTTATACAAGGGCACGATGACTGCGCGTCTCCAGTCCATTGGGACCCTTCCAATTCTTCAGCATTCATTGCATAAGTACCGAAGGCGTCCCGGACGTGTCACCTAGTTTGATCTGTGATCAGATCAATTCTCGCAGACTTTCCATTTTTCAAGCTTCGTATCGACGATTCGATCTCATCCATAGTTATGCCTTCGCCGGACGCCGTCAACGTGGAGTGAGCATCAGATTCACTCTCATAGCCAGCGTCGGCACAGTCATACATTTCTTCACAATATTCACTCCACCGGCTAACGCTTCCGCGTGTTAACAAGTGTCAACAATGACACTAGCTTCAGACTTTATTTTGTCCATTCTGGATACCGCGAGACTTCTTCACATCTCTTCAAAAGAGTTTGGTATTTGTTTCAAAGTTTTTCGTCCGCCTCTTTTCCTCATTCGTATTTTGTTTTTCACGCTTCCCTTTTACTACAGACATGGTTTCATTCTTGCATAGACGGTACATTTCATTCTTTTCTTCTCTTATACTTTCATTTAAGGGCAAAGAAGATACTGTACGATACAGGCGTACATATTGCTTCATCAGCGAATTGCCGCGCCATCAACATTTAGTTTATTCATTTATTTTATAATTTTATACATCAGTTCACGATTTGTATTCCATCACGACAGACGTGTAACTCACCACATTAGCAATAATAATCATTTATATCAATATTTAAATAAACATCTTTACCATCAAAGCAGAACTCTAATCAATCTAACATCGAAAGCTGTACGAGTGAGCAGCCCGTACATCTTTATGGTCCTTCGAGTCTACTGAAAGACGGGATTATTAGAAAATATCGCGAGTCATCGTTTTGTAAGCAATCGGGACTCTTGTTCGCGAGTTAGTAAGTGATACCGTCAAATCAGGACAGCAACCTATAGTGTCAAAACAGCAGCAGTTTGGTGTTCTGAATTGGTGAACAGCAGCCTTCATCGGTTCCAGTAGCAGTTTGACACAGCAGTCAGACCACAAGCAGCGACTTGACACAGCAGTTAAGCCGCACACAGCAATCAAGTAAGATCTTTCCTTTTTTTTCGCTTTGCATAAAATTTGCGAAGAGGACAATATGGAAGATTTTGTTGCAAATCAAATTCAAATCCTAGAAGCAATCAAAACTCTACTCAGTAATTTTAAAAAAGATGGTAAGGATAGGAAAACTCCGGATGCTATTAAAAGAAAGTTGTCCACCTTGGATAACTATTGGACCGAGTTTGAAAACAATCATAAAATATTAGCAACCTCGGAGGATAAAACTCTCGAGTATTTTAACGCTGATTATTATCAAAAAGCATTTAAAATTATGATGACGCAAAAACCTATATACAGAAATCTTTGACTCAGGAAGAAAAACCTAAGTCGCCATTAGTTATAAAGCCCGCTAGCTTTCAATTTCCGGTCCAGGAGAACCAGCCTCCAACACCTAGCGCACGAGATAAACAAAATCTTTCACCTCCCTCTACTTCGTTTCCTACAACCGCAGAAAAGAGTACGAACAGTAAGATAGAGAATATGTGGCGTAAGCAAAACAGTAATTTTAGAGCATTTCATCATACTATTTCTAGCATTGATCTTAACCAACTAACCGAGAAGTGGGAAATCGAAGATACTCTAAAAAATATTCAGTCTAGGTGGTCTGTTATAGATTCATTACATTGGGAAATCGACAGCGAAACAGTTGTAGCGAATTCAGAATATGAGCAAACCTTTTTAAAATACGAAACTCTCTTCAATTCAACGAAAAAGGATCTCAATATCAAAATAGGGTCGGTCCGACATCGGGAAAGGTCCACCCCACAGCTGGATATTCCTTGTTTCCTGGGCAACTACTATAACTGGATTTCATTTAAGGACCTCTTTAACGAGTCTATTCACAGTAATCGGTCTTTATCAGATGCACAAAAAATGCAATTCTTAAAGAGCAAACTGAGAGGAGAAGCGGAAAAATTAGTCCAGCATTTACATATCACGTCGGAAAACTATCAGACTTGTTGGGAAATCTTAAACCACAGGTACAACAACATCAAATTAATATTTTCTTCACATGTCAATATTCTTATGAATCTACCTAACATTCAGCATCAGTTAGCGTCACATATCAAGAAAATGCACGATACAACGAAAGAATGTTTATATGCCATCAAAAACTTGAACGTCGACATATCAACCTGGGACCCACTAATTGTTCATATCTTGGCACAGAAGTTAGACGCCGAGACTCACAACGAGTATATACAATCATTAGAAAATCCTAGGGACCTACCAAGCTTGAATGATTTCTTAGGATTTTTGGAAAACAAATTTACCTCTCTGGAAGCATCGAAACGTAAACAGGAGCCGTCAAAACCTGTTACCCCGCATCAAGAACCATCATCATCCAGTTATAAAAAACTTCCATCATTTAAATCATTCAGCAACAATAAAAATAACATGTCAAGTAGGTCATTTACGCAATCAGTAATAAAACCTATATGTCCGATGTGCAATCAAATTCATAAATTATTTGCATGCAGCGATTTTCTCAAGTTACAACCGATTGAACGGAAAAATATGGTTGCGAAATTGAAACTATGCATAAATTGTTTGTACAACCATAATGGGATCGAATGTTTTTCAGAAAAAAGATGTCGTGAATGCGAGAGTCGTCACAATACTTTACTCCATCAGGCGTTCGTAAAGCCCACAACCTCCGAAACAGAATCTCGGAAACACGTGACTCATGTGACACGTGACTCATCATCAAGTTTAGCAGAAGTCTTATTAGCAACAGCTCAAATCAAGATACAAAAGGCGGATGGATCATATCACGTGTTGAGGGCCCTCATCGATCAAGGGTCGCAAACATCACTTATTACGGAAAATGGAGCTCAAATCTTAGGTTTACCACGCCAGCGTTGCAAGGGTACGATATTCGGCGTCGGATCAAAGAGTAACAATTGTAAAGGCGTAATAAATATAACATGTCAATCTACTAACAGCGACTATACCTTTACAACTGACGTTTTTATTATGCGGAATCTTGTAAACAATCTACCGAACTACTCATTTCCAAAACCGTCATGGCAATTATTGGAATCTATTCAGTTGGCCGACCCTGACTTTCACATCAGTCGCCCCATTGATGTACTATTAGGCGCTGATGTATATTCTTCTATCATCATGAGTGGCATTATAAAAGAAGACGAGTCACTTCCTATAGCCCAGCAATCCCGTTTGGGTTGGTTCTTATGTGGGAAATTAAAGTCCTTCCAGTGCAACGTCATCATGAATAATGTAGCTGTTAAAGGTTTAGTTAAGCAAAACTGTCAACAGATGGCGTTGGCGGCTATTTGAATGCCGCTTTATTTGTATTGTTGTTACAAGCTATCTAGTTTCGTGTGGTAATTGTTTGTGTACTCCTACTACATAATACCTGTATTATTGGTATACAATAAAACCCTAGTTTCCTTGTACTGGGTGATTTTATTTTGAGGAACCGTACCCTTAGGACCTTGTTCATGGTCCTTCGCGTCGGAAGTTTTGGTAACTAGTGCTAGTTAGTGCTAGCATACACTGGTTCTGGAAACCAGACCGCGCACCTTCAGAGGTTTTGGAGTATCGAAGATATTGAAGAAAGCTCTAGCACGTCGGAAGAAGAATTACAATGTTTGCAGCATTACCAAACATCAACAACACGAAATGAACAGGGCAGATATGTCGTGAGGTTACCATTACATAAGGACGCTGAAGAAAAATTGGGGGATTCCAAAAAGAAAGCTGTGGCACAATTTTATCAATTGGAAAAGAAATTGCAATCTGATTTAATAGCTCTGCTCAAATTAGGAGGATTTAATCTTCGCAAGTGGTCTTCTAACAAGCTAGAGCTGCTAGAAGATATGAGTACAGCACAACAAAATCAAAAAGCATTCGATTTTAAGCATCAACAATCAACGAAGACGTTAGGGTTACGCTGGTCGCCTCAGAGTGATCAGTTTGAATTCGAGCTGAAAATCGATACATCGGCGAAGCACTCAACAAAGAGGGAATTATTGTCGGATATATCAAAGATATTTGATCCCCTCGGCTGGCTTTCACCGGTGTCCACGAAACTTAAAATTTTGTTTCAAACCGTTTGGCTTCACGACGAATTAGGATGGGATCACAAACTCCCGGATAATATAAACACGGAGTGGAACAAAATCAAAGCAGACTTGAAAAACATCAACAATATTCAAGTCCCAAGGTGGTTAGAAACCGGGGAGGGCGAAGACATCACCCTTCACGGGTTCTGCGACGCCTCTATCAAGGCATATTCTTGCGTTATATACTGCAAGATCAACAAAAAAGATCAGCATTCGTCCATAATATTAGTTGCAGCAAAAGCTCGTCTTGTTTCACCAAAGAAAAATGTATCATTGCCTCGGCTAGAATTGAGTGGAGCGCTTTTGTTGACTAAGCTTATGGAGAAAGTACATACATGTATGAAAGATCATAATATTACTACCTACGGCTGGTGTGACTCAACCGCGGTATTAGGTTGGTTACAAGGCGACGCGAATCGTTGGCGCTCTTTCGTAGCCAACCGCGTCAGCAAAATCGTTAAAATAATTCCGGCGACACATTGGCGCTACGTAAAATCGGCCGAAAATCCAGCTGATTGTGCAAGCCGCGGCGTATCAGCGGAACAACTAAAACATCATCCATTATGGTGGAATGGGCCCTCTTGGCTAGCATCGTCTATGGATCATAAACCACCTCCGATCTTCAACACAAACAAAGAACTGAAAAGAACTCAGCAATTTAAACAAGCAAACGTCGCTATCACGACGTCATACTCAAGTGATGACATCATTGATCGCCTCATAAAATCAAATAGCAGCTGGCCACGTGTAACACGAATACTCGCATGGATATTACGCGCCGGGTCCCGCGACCGCTGTACTTGTCCGTACCTAACTATAAATGAGCTGAGACGGACAAAAGGGTTTATAGTTAAGGACTTACAGCAAGTTGAATTTGCAAAGGAGATTGATGAGATAAAAAACAACAAGCAAGTTCACTCCAAGAGCAAATTACTGCCTCTAAATCCCTTTTTAGACAAGGATGGACTTCTGAGGGTTGGCGGCAGATTAAAAAATGCGAATATCAGCCAGAATATGATACACCCCATCATTATACCCCATAGCAGTCATATAACAGACTTATTAATTGATCACGCACACAAACTTACCTTTCACGGCGGCGCGAGAGTTACTCTAGCACTCCTACGTCAGCAGTATTGGATCCTAGGTGGAAACAGAGCAGTAAAAAAGCGGTTACTTACCTGTATCAAGTGTAGGAGACATAATCCAACTTACTTACATCAAGCAATGGGTGTACTTCCGGAAGCAAGAGTGACGTCACCGACACGATGTTTTTTCAAAACTGGCGTTGACTACACCGGGTTCGTAAACGTAAAATCAAGCAAAGGCCGTGGAGTTAAAAGCACAAAGGGATATGTAGCTGTCTTTGTTTGTATGGTGACTAAGGCAGTTCATCTCGAATTAGTGTCCGACCTTACATCGTCAGCATTTCTCGCCGCACTTCGTCGAATGTCAGCAAGGCGAGGTACACCGAGACACATCTATAGTGATAACGGATCTAACTTTGTCGGAGCAAATAACATCCTACAAAAGGAACTTCTCGATCTATCAGCAATTATCAACGAAGACTTTTTATCGGAAATCAGCATGATGAATATTGAGTGGCACTTTATAGCACCAACCTGGGCTAGTGCTGGAGGGCTCTGGGAGGCTGCAGTGAAAAGCCTCAAGTATAACCTCAAACGCGTTATTGGAGAACAAAAACTAACATATGAGGAGTTCTCCACTCTCCTGACGCAACTGGAAGCATGCCTGAACTCCAGACCCCTTTGCGCATTAACGGAAGATTCGGAAGACCTGGAGTACCTTACTCCATCGCACTTCTTAGCTAGTGGTCCGGTTTTTAACATCATAGAAACCGAACGAGATCAACGCACTAGGTGGCAACTCACTCAAAAAATCTTCGGAGATATATGGAAGCGATGGAATGCAGAGTATTTAACCCAATTAAATACTAGAAGCAAGTGGCAAAAGCAGCAAGCAAATATGAAAGTAGATGATGTGGTGCTCATACATGACACCAATCTACCCGCAGGGAAGTGGGCTATGGGCAAGGTCGTGGACGTCCATCCCGGCGCAGACGGCCTCGTCAGAGTAGTCACCGTGAAAACGAAAAATGGGAATATCAAAAGACCAATTACAAGATTATCACCACTTCTGAGAAGCGACGAAGCAAAGCACGATCAGCAGAAAAATAATACCAATAGCGACATCCACGACGAATCATCTACAGAGATCGAGCAGCGCCCTATAAGAAAACGTAGGCGACCGCTTAACTTATATACTATGACGATTATGCTATTGAGCATGCTAGTTTCATCAGTCAACGCCATGTCTCCATATAACATAACAAGTTTAAAGGCTAATCAAACCCTCTATTTTGACAAAATTTCTAACATGTACTTGGTTCGCGATCACTGGAACCTGATTGTATACTACGATATGGCACCGTACTGGCAAAGTACAGATCTATACACCAAATATATCACCCATCTGGACGATATTTGTTCAAGAGCTAAAGGAACAACTCAATGCAATATCATACTTCTCCAACTACGTCACAACTACGCCGAATTGCAACATTATAACGACATGTTGCTCGGTCAGCGGTTTGGCGCGCATACACGTTTGCGTCGAGGGCTGATCAACGGTATAGGCTACGTAGCGAATAGTCTGTTTGGCATCTTAGATCAGAGCTTCGCTGATCAATATCAAAACGACATTGAATTAATCCGAGCAAATCAAAAGCATATCGCCTCTCTATGGAGAAATCAAACGTCTGTAGTAGAAGCTCAGTACAATCTTTTAAAACGAGTCGAAGATAACATGGAAAAACAGTATAAGGTATTTAATCAACATCTAAACAGACTCCAGTCCGCGACAAACACACTGAAGGAAGAACTTCAAAGAGAAGCAGACATCAACGAATTTACTATGGCAGCAATTATAGCAAACGGCTTAATAGCTCACTTGAAAAACATTCAAAATAGTCTACTTGATACCATCGCTGATATATATCATGGAAAATTTGATATACATCTCATCACACCTAATCAATTGAGAGAGGAGCTAAGTATCATTTCCGGCCAACTGTCCAAGGAACTGGCATTACCTATCAGCAACATACAAACAGACCTAATTAAAATACTGTATATCATCTGCTCAAGGTTAAGGCTCGAGTCACCGAGGATTACTTAATCTTTGAAATCAAAATTCCTCTCGTCAGCAGAGACAGCTACGAAGTTTACGCGACTATACCGATTCCTCAAAAAATCGATAATAATATGATTACTATTACTCCGATCGCAGACCACCTAGCTATCAATATTCAAAGAGATACTTATATACGCATGTCTGAAAACGAATATCATTCATGTGTACCGTATGATGACGACACACGATTGTGTCCGCTTACGTCACCAATTTATCAAAAGAAATCGGACAACAATTTTTGTCGCAAAGATCAGTACGATGAACAATGTAAATATAAAAGGGGGGTGTGTACGAACATATGGCAACAGCTGAGCAATAAAAACGCTTACATATATTTTTGTTGTGAACAATGTACCGTGCGGCTCATATGCGGCCATCAAGTTACTATAGAACGAGTAAACAATGCCGGCATTATTAGTCTCGGACATAAATGTGTTATGAAAGGCGACACCTTTACTGTCTACTCTTATAAGGAGCAATTCCACGAAATGCACACTCAGGCAGACATCGTGGCGACAGAAATTCCGCCAATCAATCACGTCATTAATTTATCCTTACCTATAAGCAAGATAGAGACAGATTTTAAAGATGACCGAATAAAGTTAGAACAAATCGGCGACCAGATCACTCAGATAAAAGGGGAGAACCCCGAAATTGAGAGCATCTCTTACCACGACATTCATCATTATGTGGTTACCTACCTATTACTGGGCGCAGCATTGATAGCAGGAATGGCGTGTGCTTGGCGCGTGCGCCGAGCGCGCTTACGGCGAGCGGCGAGGGTGCCTCGCACCGACGTCATCGAAAGCGTTAGTGGTAGTGTTGAGTGCCGGGTTATAAAAGCAGAGCAATCGAATGTGAAATCTATTAGTGAAAGTGAAAATCAATACGCGTGTGTGAATAAAGGACCAAAATCCGCGCGATGCGTTGTCAACAAAGCAACTTCACCCATTCTCACCAGATTTGACTTTAGGGAACCTGGACTCATTTAAAAATTAAATTAGATTACAAATTAAATGTTTATCGCCTGTTATATCACCTTGTATTAGCATAGATCATATCATATAGTATAGATCATCTTCATCATCTTAGTTTGCCGTTTTCTCTCTGGCCCGGCAGCATGTACGATACAGGCGTACATATTGCTTCATCAGCGAATTGCCGCGCCATCAACATTTAGTTTATTCATTTATTTTATAATTTTATACATCAGTTCACGATTTGTATTCCATCACGACAGACGTGTAACTCACCACATTAGCAATAATAATCATTTATATCAATATTTAAATAAACATCTTTACCATCAAAGCAGAACTCTAATCAATCTAACATCGAAAGCTGTACGAGTGAGCAGCCCGTACAGATACATAATCCAGCCACGCTTTCCTCTTTCTTGCTACGAAGGATTCAACCTCCGCATTCCACCGGGCACCTCCTTTCAATGTTTTATTTATTTACATATTACGTTTACGATTTACGTACATATTTGTAATTATCACTTTCAAAACATGGCGAGGAAACCCGCAAGTCTAAGAACTTATATTTCGAAAGACTTCATGATTAATACATCTATTTCAGGTAATAAAAATGCAAAGCTTAATAAATTAAATTTGGAACTTTATAATAAATCGTAACACTAATATAGAGACAAGGGAGCGAACAATTGCCGCGGCACGAAGAGAGCCTTGGGGCAGCGTATGCCGGGCGCACCTCCCGCGCGGTCCGCGGCGGTGCGTGCTGCGGGCGGGCTGCTGCCGGGCTGTGCACATCGACGGCGACCCACTCGCCTCGTATATCTTTTAGTACAGCAGCTCATTAGAAGTGTGAAGTGAAATAGATTCTCTTAAAAGCTTTTTAGCATTGTTTGAAATCCTATTATACATCAACATTAAAGAAATATACGTCCCACCCGATGGCAAGGGGTTATCGTAGCCTGTGAATTCGGCGGAATCCGTCCATCCCAAGTTTCTCCGGTTCTCTCGGACGGTCATTCTTTAACGACACACTCGGCGTTGATTCAAACGTAAACAACACTATTTACTTAAACAGTACACTTAATTGTATTTATGTTAAAGGTGTTTTACAATATCACGAAATTGATAATCTGCGAGAGCCGCCGGCGCCGTCCGCCGTCCAGATCAGTGGAGCGTCTCGCGCAGGTAGGTGAGCGCGTCCACCGCGGCTGCGGCGCGCGTCGAGCCGGCGAACGCCAGCGGCGGCGACGTGGTGTTCAACTGCAGCACGGCGAGCGGCGCGCCGGTCGCCCGCGGCAGCTCCGCGTACTGCACCTCGAGGCCCATGGCCGCCACCGCGGCCGCCAGCGCGCTCTCCGGCGACTCGCGCCCGTCCTCGCCGGCCAGGCAGACGCGCGCACCCTGCAGCGCCTCCTCGTCTGCATCGACAGTTACATACGTGCTTATCTCTTCCCACATCGAATACAAAGTGCGACTTCCACTGTGAGCTCTTTCGAACGAGGTACGAAGAGGTTATTTTTAGTAGGTCGGCAACGCGTAAGTATTGCAGCCGTGTTCTATATATAGGCGTGCGGTGACTGTTCACGCCGAGGAGGCCGTGCGCTTGATTGCCATCGTAGTCGTGCGGTGTTCGCGTGGTCTCCAGCTGAACTTCAACAACAGTGGAGAATGCCCTCCCAGTAGCTATTGTAACCCGACGATAACTACAACACGCTACTGGGCCCTACAACCGGCGTGTCGCCCGCCTGATGGCGGCACTCTGTGACCGTACTATACGGCTAACATCAGTCGTGCGTCGCCAGATGTCTATCTGTCCGTCTCATTGATGCGACGGGCATTTACTTTTAATTTTGAAGTTCCTAAAGCAGACAATCTGTAAGTTAATCATAGAAAAAACGTTTACGAAGAATTTTCTTTACAAGTGACGCGGTGGCCGACCTTGACAGATTTAGGCGTTATGTTGCAAGTCAAATTTACAGGCAATTTGATGTAAACTACTTTGTGTGCTACCGTAGTTAATGTGAACTAGTGCCGGCCGGCGCCCGCCACTACTAGTAGACGAATGTCGTCGCTGCTGCGGACGTCGCCGCGATTGAAGAGCGTGGGCCCGCCGCCCGCCCCACTTATTGTCGGCGGAGTTTTATCTTCACTGTCACGAAGTGACTGCCACAAGTGTCAGATGTACGGTCACCCTGAGAAACTCTGCAGATCCGAATCCAGAACATGTGGGAGATGCGGCGGCAGTGGGCACGGCGAGGTGGATTGTAAGGCGGAGACGTTGGCATGCGGGACCTGCAAGCGGTTCAACCGCCCCGCCGACCACAAGACAGCGTCAGTGGACTGCCCGGCCCGCGAGCATGCAGAGGAGCGGTACTTAGCAACCGTCAATTATGGCCGAGCGACGGAGACATCGGTGTGGCGACGCCCTCAGGGTTGGACAAATCAACCTTGGGGGTGCAGCGCTGGCGACAGCGGAGCTGCGGACCGTGGCGGAGGAGATGGGCTTGGATTTGGTCCTGGTCCAGGAATTTTACTACAATCTCACTGACTGCACAATTGTTGCTAAGGGCCCCAAATCGAAAGCTGGCATAATGGTTGTCAACAGAAGGACCCCCGTCACAGTGCTGGAAAACATGGGTTACACACATTGCGTTGTCGCTTGCATCAACGACACCTATTTTGTATCAGCGTACTTCCAGATGAGATAGAAGGGCATCTCTACACACTGGAGAGAGTACTGGACGACCTACGAGGAGAGGCCGTAGTAATAGTTGTCGATTCTAACGCTCATTCCCCGCTGTGGTATAGTGACACAAGGCACTTTGTACGGCCCCTGAGCACCGCAGGCAACAAATGAGGCGTTTATTCAATCCAGGCGGCTGAGACTCAACAACAAGGAGTGCCAACCCCACACATTTAGCGGTCCCAATGGGGAAAGTAATATAGATTTAACACTCACAGCGGGAAATGTTAACATCTTGGACTGGCGTGTTCATTCGGCTGCCAGCAGCTCAGACCATAGGTTAATTACGTTTACTGTGACGGGGGGTAGAATCGTGGGTGGACCTGAGCGGCAACAGCCAATCGTGGACCCGCCGAGGTACAGGGATCACGGGGTCGACTGGCCTCGCTTCGAAGCGCTGATCCGCCGTAGAATTGGAAGCCTAAATGTTCGTAAACTAGCGGGACCAATGTGGGAGGATTTTCTAAATGTGGTAGGCCGAACGTGTGAGGAATGCCTGGGAGTAAAAACTCAAAAACAAAGAAAGGGGTATGAGTGGTGGAATGCAGAGATGGAGAGTCTCCGTAAGGAGCATAATAGGTTGAGACATGCGTGGCAGAGAAGACGAAAGAAAGGCGGCAGATCGGAAGAAATGGCGAAGAATGAGTTTCATGCTGCTCGTAGAAGGAATTTTTCCGCAACGTGGCGGAGTCTGGCAACAGGGACCCCTGGGGCCAGGCTTATAAAGTCGACAGCGGGAGGGTCAGACCGCCCGCCAACGTATTGAACGGCACAAGTTTACTGAGAGCTATACGGCGTGCTTGGAGGGTGCCATGTGCGGTCTCCTGAGTGGGCTGTGCCCGGACGACGACCCGTCGAGGGATACGGCCTACCACAGGCAGGTGCGCTTATTGGCGTCCTACACGCCCTCGGGCCCTGCCTCGTTCTCTCCGACCCTTGAGGAGGTAGAGGCGATGGTAAAGGCACTGCCGAACACCGCGGCCGGAATTGATGGAGTAAGTGCGAAAGTTTGGAAGCATGTCTGGGCTGCCGCACCAAGGGAATTCCACTCGGTGCTAGCGGCATGTGTGGCAGAGGGGGTGTTCCCCAATTGTTTTGAAAGACGGAAGATTGCTTGTACAGTACAAAAGCAACGGGAAGCCGCTGAGTGACCCAAAGGCGTACCGACCGATAACGCTCCTCCCGATATTCGGGAAGCTACTTGAGCGCGTAATATTAAGATGCGCCCCGCAGATCACCGGCAGTATCTCTGAGCATCAGCACGGGTTCTCTCCGGGTAGATTAACAGTCACGGCACTGCAGGAAATATTGAATACAGTCAAGCATTATGTATGTAAGTACGTTCAGTTGGTATTCTTGGACATGTCGGGGGCCTTTGACAACGCTTGGTGGCCGATGATGCTACTCAAGGCGAAGAGGGGGGTAGTCCACCCAACATCTACAAGATGCTGCTGGACTACTTCACCGGACGCCGTGTGGGTCTCATCGTGGGCGACCGGGTGATGTGGAAGATTTCCACCATGGGATGTCCGCAGGGTTCTGTACTGGGGCCGACGTTGTGGAACATTCTTATGGATGATCTACTGCGCCTGCCTCTAACTCACTGGGTCGAACCGGATCATCCAACCTCACAACTCCTGGGGGGTCACGGATGTTTCAGGAAACACACACGGACACGTGTTTCGCCTCTCCACGAGGCATCATCAGGCGTTGTCATGCTCGTCGAAGTGTGACAATCGAGGTCACACTTCGCCGAGCATCTCATAGACAAAGGACATAACTTATCCCCCACTAATATCAAATTTTACACACCATAGACAAAGGTTTTCAAACTAAATATTAGGGAACAATTAGAAATGAATAAACAAAAAAATTCTAAAACACCATCCACCCCCACCCTCAATTCAATATAAGGGACGGCACTGCGATGGATTTGTCACTTGTAGCATGTTACTAGGGGCACACTAAAAGTTTTGCACTTCTAGCTAATCGGAACTATTTGAATTTCGAATGTTATATTTTTTGAAACGTTGCAATCTACTTAGTAATAAAAAAAAATAATTGGCGGGGAAATCATTTGTCAATTGTTTTTTATCACACATCAAAGTTCGAGTCTAAAAGATTTTAGAGCGATGATTTTTTATGATTTTAAAAGTTCACTCTCTCCGCAAGACTGTGCTGCTCGTCTTCAAAATGCTTTTGGGAGAGAAGCACCTTCTTTGAGCACCGTGAGGCGATGGTTTGCTGAATTTGAGAGAGGTCGAGTTTCTTTACATGACGAATTTCGTGAAGGGCGGCCTTCAACTGCCGTCAACGTAAATAATGTGGCTACTGTTAAGCGGCTAAAAGAAGAAAACCCGCGGATTACCTATGAGACAATTCGAGAACTATTGGGGATTGGTATGAGCCAAATTCAGAAAATTTTACACGAAGAATTGAAAGTTCGGAAACTTTGTTGTCGTTGGATCCCTCATAAAATGACAGCGGAGCAGAAGCGGGCTCGCGTGGAATGGTGCTCACAGATGCTACTGAAGTACGACCACGGACATTCTAATGCTGTTTATGACATTGTCACAGGAGACGAAACGTGGATTTATTGTTTTGAACCCGAAAAAAAACAGCAATCTTGTGAACGGGTGTTTGAAAATGAGAACAGGCCAACAAAAGTGGGGCAGGCGAGAAACATTGGTAAAAAAATGATCGCGTTTTTTTTCTCAGCTACGGGTCCCATCTGCACAATTCCACTTGAATATCAAAAGAGTGTTAATGCCGAGTGGTATTCTACCATTTGTTTTCCCAGGGTGTTAGAAAAAGTTCGCGAAAGACGACCAAAAAGCCGCGTTCTCCTACATTATGACAACGCTTCTTCACACACGGCCAACAAAACAAAGTCATTTTTAACTTCTGAAAAAGTACAACTCGTTACCCATCCTGCGCATAGCCCTGACCTAGCACCCTGTGATTTCTGTATTTTCCCCAAAATCAAAGATTTGATGAGAGGTTTCACTTTTACCAACTCCGAAGAGGCAGTGATAGCGTTCAATCAGCACGTAGAAAACATGCCTTCAGATCTGTGGTACTCCTGTTTTAAAAAATGGTTCGATCGCATGAAATAATGTTTAAAATGTAAAGGAGAGTATTTTGAAAAGCAATAAACATAATATTTTGGTTATAGCATGTTGTTTTTTTGAGTTACGCAAAACTTATAGTGTGACCTACGTATTCTTACGATTAACGTCTACAACGCCTGATGATGCCTCGTGGAGAGGCGAAACACGTGTCGTGTGCGACGACCAGGGCAGTCGGGGCAGCGACGGTGGTGGTGGGGGCATGCGGATTCTGTTCCAGATGGCGGACGACCGCAGCAGCCGAGGCAGAGACTACCGGAGCAGCCATGGCAGCGTCTGCATATTGCACGTACTAACAGTAGTGGGTGGGTGTCGCCGGCGCTAGGCCGCATGAACTAATTGGTGGCGGAGGCACACAAAGCAGGTTAGATCAAATTGCATGTAAATTTGATTTTCGCAAAATAACGCCTGAATCTATTAACCTTCGTCTTGTCCGTGTGACCTCGGGAAGGGCCTCTGCGCTGGGAGACCCCGCCTCGGGCACGGCACCCTTTTATATTTTTACTTTTTATGTTCTGATCCTGTCCTGTTCTGATGTTGTTCTGTATTTAGAGTGTGGTAATTCTTTTTTTTTATACCACTAAGGTGGCAATCAAGCATACGGCCTGCCTGATGGTAAACAGTTACCGTAGCCTATGGACATTTGCAACACCAAGGGTGACACTCGTGCGTTGCCGACCCTGAAAGCTGAATCTTAGACTCGTGGGGATAATTAAGCTCTGAGCGGTATAGGAACAACTAGTGCGGACGATTGACAAAGTCTACATAAAAGTAAGCGCGCCTAGCCGCGGCGGCCCGCGCGCCCAGCCGCGGCGGCCTGCGCGCCCGGCCGCGGCGGCCCGCGCGCCGATCGAACGCCCGCCGCAATACACATTTGAAGAGCACAGCCAGTGCCCGTCGCAGTGCATACCGCCGCTTAAGGCGCTGTTCAAATGTATACAGTGGCGAGTGGGGTCGTGCGGCGCGCCGGCCGTCGCAAGCGGGCGCGCGGTCTGCAAGCAGCACGCGTAGGCGGCGTGCGTCATTACCCAAGTGTGTGAGTAATCCTAGGTGGTAGTCGGCTATTCTCTGACCTAGGTCTGGCTTCCTGTTGACGTCCTCCCTCACCTCCATGTACCGGTCCACGGCCTTGGCGTGCGCCCGCACCAGCGCCTCCTCCTGCAACATGCCCGCAGCTCATACTCGCGCCATACACACACCAATACTTAATTAGCAAACCGACTGCGGAACATCTCACCGATTTGAGCCTGCGGTCTATGAGGATGTTTTAAGCAATAAGCTGAAGTGTGACGATATTAAGTCAATTAGCTGTTCGTTCTTCTTAATACAGTTTAGTTTAAAAGGAACACAGTGTACAGTAGGCAACTGTTGCTTTCGTACGTAACAGTAAAACGTACAGTTGGTAAATATAGATTGGAGTATTATATGTAGTGTGGTGCCGTGCGTAGTGCGGCGCGCGGTTGGAATCGTTTGTCGCGGCAAGGAGCCGACGACGCCGCAGACGCGTGTCGGTCCAGTAGTTCACGACGGCGCGTGCCGCTCGCGCCCTCGACATTCACACATCTTGTCAGTTACATATTCATTTTGCTTTAAGACTCTGGACTTAGCTGCATTCCCTATAGTGTGTCGCCCCCGGGAGCGCACCGCGGCCTACGCGCGGCGAGAGCTGCCTACTGTGTCCCGTGCGTGCAATCGGGCGCGACAAGTGACAATGTTCCGCGTAGTGGGCACCTCGTCGAAGTCCCTGGTGACGCGCGCCAGGTTCTCGCGCAGGTACCCGTACAGGTCCTCGGCAGCTCGCTGGCGCGCGGCCTTCTTGGTGGTGGCGGTGGCTTGCCGGCGGTGGTCGAGCACGCGCGCCGCGATCGTGAAGTGACGCAGGTGCGGCGGGCCCGTGTCCGCCACCAGGTCGTACTCGGCGCCCGGCAGACGGTACTCGGTGCACAGCTCCTTCAGCAGCGCCACGTAGCTGCGCGCGCCGCCCTCCGCCGGGCCCGCCTCCGGCGACCCTCGCCCCGCCTGCAATCAGTTCGTCCTTGAGGCGGGCGATATTCAACACGAGTACAGAGTATTACCCAAAACTTAAATAATGTTTCTTTAACCCTTCGAAACCCGGGTGGTCGTATATGACCGCGAAATGTATGGGAAAACGTATATAACGGGTTCTGACTGGTCAATTATTAGGAATTCAACAACTATTATAACATGAGAATAAGTAAATATAAACAACGACACATTACGCTAGCAAGGATGTACGCTTGTATCTTATGTCGCAGCAGTAAAGGTTAAATTTGCACGGTTTTGTATAGCTTGATCTGTCGCAACAGTTGTCAACTCGGCCGGTAGACGCTTTCATAATACCTCTAGCCTAATTGGCAAACGTATGCAATATACTGTTATACGGTCAGGTCCAGGGGCAGCCGGCTCACCGCGGACACGGTGTCCACGGACGGATATGGAACGATGTATTTATTTATTTTTACATTGATATAATGCGTTTATGTACTGTTTTCGAGAGTCATCACAAACCGTTTCGCACGCAGACTTGATGAATTCCAGCCTCCCGAACAAGCCTGATTCCGAAAAGACGTTAGCACCGTAGACCAAACATACCCTCCGTCAGATTATACAGAAGACTGAGGAGCACAATCTGCCCTCATGTCTGGCGTACGTGGACTACGAAAAGACCTTGGACTCCGTTGAACCTTAGCATGCAGTCAGGCCACTCAATATTCGTTTGCAGCCACTTTTCATATTTCTATATAAATATGTCCGCTTTCAGACTTGCTGAACGCCAATGTTTCTCGACTGCTTCAGCAAATTTTCGGCTAAATTTCCGAAGTCACACGATCTTCTTCAGACAAACTGCAGTCCAGTCGTGATGACGCTGATTCGAACAAAAATTGATTGTAGTATTTTATTCGTACTTTTTATTATATTTTTTTATACTACGTCGGGAGGTATACAAGTATACGGCCCACCCAATGTAAAGCGGGTACCGTAGCCTATTAACGCTTGCGATATATTATCACTCGCGCAATGCCTTCTCTGCTGCTTACACAGCAACTCCTTGGGAGCTTACTGTTGACATCACTCACACGCAGGAACAAAACAACCCTCTAGGGAGTTGTTATTTGGCTGGGGTTTTCTGTGAGGTGGAGGTACTAACCCAGACGGGCTGCTATGATGCGCACTACCTCTCTTAAAACATCCAGACCAAGACAAACAGACATGTTCATGCACACAAATGTTTGCCTTGTGTGGGAATCGAACCCACGAGCTTTAATTAATAGTTTCTTCGAGACACTAACATTAGTGATAAAAGATTATTATGTAATTAGTTAATTGTTTGCAACTTTCACAGTATATATTTAAGCTGTTAATGATTAATGTTTAAAATATTTTTCGACATAATTATTTAATAATGGTGATCGTCATTATTTAGGCCATAGTTATAAATGTCAAACTGGAATAAAATGAAATTTTAGATACAAAACACAAAAAAAAAGATTTAAGTTCAGTAATTGCTACTAAAATATGTTTTTATTGTATTCTCACATATTTTCATGGTCATAATATTTTTATTGCGCTAGTTACAAATGTCAAGCTGGAATAAAATTCAAGTTTTGATACAATACGAACAAAATAATTTGTTTATTTAGAAAAACAAGGTTTCGCACCTCTGGCATATTATGCAATATATCAAAAAATGCAATTTGATCTGATCTGCTTTGTGTCATAGTATAATTTGATTTTACTATGTTTGTGTGCTTCGGTCACCAATTTTTTTTATTATTATTTTTGATTTCTAGGGATATTTATGTTATTTTTGGGGGGACATTATACTTTAAACCCTTTTCCAAAAGTGTGATTTCCTGTTTAGTAAACTGTGTATTTGATACATTTTTTCCGCGGGGGTGGAAGGTGTGACATGCCCAATTAGTGTAATTTGAGGTTAAAGTAAAAGAATTAGTGTATGGGCGTTGTCGTGAAATGCGTCTGTCAGGTTTGTCTGTTTGGGAGGTGTACTTTTTATATATAAATTTAGATGCGAGCTCTCGGGCTTTTTAGAGCTAGAGGGTTTAAAGTACAGTATTCCCCCAAAAATAACACAAACATCCCTAGAAATAAATAAAAAATTGGTGGCGTAAGCACACAAAGCAGGTTAGATCCAATTGCATGTAAATTTGACTTTCGCAAAATAACGCCTGAATCTATTAACTACTAGCTGACCCGGCGAACTTCGTACCGCCTCAGGATCAATAAATGGTGTGTTAACTTATTAGATGGTATAAATTCTTTTAATACTTATTATCCTATTCCGGACGAAGACAAATCCAAAAACACAAAAATCATAAAAATCGGTCCAGCCGTTCTTGAGTTATAAATGGTGTAACTAACACGACTTTCTTTTATATATATAGATATCAAAAAATTTCAAATAATTCAAGGATTGACTCCCTGAAAAATAATTATTATATATATAAATATAAATTTTTGAATAAAAAAAAATCCAGTGAGCCTTCATGTCTGCCTTTTTTTTTACTATATGCCGAGAATTTATAAGTGTGTGCTATAATGATACAATTTTGGAGCACGTATTTGGTCTCTCGAAATATATGCAGGCATAAAAGTCACCACTTTAGATATTACTGATCGGATGTTTATGAAAGCTGGAAAAGCTCACAGTGCGTCGGGCGCGTACCTGAGCAGCCGCGCCAGGCTGGCTGTATGGCGGCGGCACGGAGTGGCCGGCCTGCGCCAGCCGAAACAGCATGACCTTCGCCGCCTCCTGCTTGGCCTCTTTCTTTGAGCGCGCTGCCGCCGTCACGCTCAATCCGAGCGCGATGCAGCGGTACTCGAACATGGCCTGGTGCTGGGGGCCCGACTACTTGCGTCAGGAGAATATTATGGTTACAACGATACATTGAAAACGAGATGTGCTGCCCTGACGACCGGGCGAACGGGCGACCGTTCCGCATTTTACAATTAGTACACGATTCGTGTACTAATTGTAAAATGTTATCGTGCAAACCGTGGAATGGAATGCAAACCGTGTCTCGTTCACGTCACATTCACACGCCCGCGGGAATACCTTTTATACGATGCATAGTTGTGGGAAAAAAATATTTTTAATTATCGTCACTATCTGTAACAGTAGATACACGTAACCACAAACGCTGTTAAAGTAATTCCTGAGCATGTTCCAACATTTGTGACAGAAAGTGCACGATGGAAACTTGTCAAGGAACACACATTGCAGATACAGTAACAACGAGTAGAGCGCCTACCGCTGGACTCGTCTCCTGTTCCTCGTCTCTGTTCCTGTTGGCCGTTGCACGGTGAACATGTACAGAAATTACTGCAACAGCCAGAGTACTAGTTTTGAACATGCAGAGGCGATTGCGGCGGAGGGGAGCGGGCGCCGATTGGTTTTAACCGATGGTGCGAGCCACAGGTACAAGCTGTCTGTGACATACTTTATATAAATAGCTGCAATAACTTTTAGTGTGCTTTTGATACCGAATTAAAGTCACCACAAACAAAAGTAACCTCAATATCTACACACGAGAGAACTGTCAACATTCCGAAAGGTACATTTTTTCCTTACCTGTGAAATGCATTCATATTCAGGTATTTTGCCGAGCTTCACCATCATCTCTTGGAGAACGGTCGCTGCAGTCTTCATTCTATGTAAAAAGTTATTATATTACAGTGTGTCAAACATAATTAAAAAAGAAAATCATGAATGCAACGTCAGTACAGCTGGGCCTGATACTGAAACTCCAGCTCATCTGAATGTATCCATAATTCATTTAAAAATGATCTGAGACATGATTCACTCAACAATTGTGGTTACACAGGGCGAGGTGTGCTGCCCTTGTGAAACTAAAGTCTCTACGTACAGTGCCTTACACATGCATATGTGCTATTTTTGATTAATATCAATAATTTGAGTTTTGAGAAATATGTTCATCCACATGAGCATGTTGACCTCGACCCAACCTGCTTCAATTGACATCACACTTTAAAAAAAATGTATTAATCACCATGACATAGTACCGAGTTAACTGTTCCTTTAATATACAGCATAAATAACATATATTTATATAACTCACTTTACAGACTTGTTTGACTTTAGTTCATATTGCCTGTTGGAGACCACTTCTGATCCTGACAAACTGGTCTACAGACCCAGGCACAACTCCTTTCCATGGGAAATAAGATACAAGAAAAAAGGGGAGTATGCAGACTATGGCATTGTGGTAAACATCAAGATGACAAAACAATATACAAAGCGAGTAGAGAACTGAAAAACTGCTAAGGAATGGCAAAAATGAAACTGTCACATCGGTTGGAATCATTGCCTGCAATTAAGTCCACAGATTATTCATTATGGAAGGGAACCTCAGGCCTTAAACGGCCCAAAAGGATCAAACAGGCTTTGAACTTAGAAGTGGTAAATGGGCCAGAATGCCACAACAAAGAATAGATAGAAATGGAACCGTTAATAACCACACTAAACAGTTCTAAGATTTGATCAAATCTCCAAAGATTTTTCTTGAACTAGTAAGAAAAAGAACAAAAACTTATTCGCAGTATATATATCTATATAAAACTAGGTCATTATCCAACAATATGGAAAATCCCAAATCATAAAGATTCCTAAAGATGAGAAACCAATCAATGAAGTTGGCTCATATAGACCGATGTTTCTCATTTGTCTAAATTATTTGAGAAAATTTTGTTAATATACAAGATCAATAATCCCAGACCGCCTGTTGGTGGTTGGCACAGAGTAGTGGATCACATAAGAAACACAAGTTATACTGCTCGGCGGCCTTCCTAGACGGTAACAGGTGTTCCACAGAGCACGGCACCAGGGCCTCCTTTACAAGATCACAACCCTAGCACTCCATATATACATCGGCTTATATATATTTCTGAAAGAATATTTCAAGTCAACAATGGCAAATATTCTAAATGCCTCACAAACCCTTCAACAAGGACGAGACAGAAACGAGCAGTGTGGTGAATCAATGTTAGCACCTCGAAGTCACTCACGTCACGTTTGCACTGCGCACTGGAGACTATGCTCCTTTACAATGAAAATGCTATCTCACCGCACAATGAGTCTGTCATAGTACTTATACTTCTATTTAGAAACAGCACCTTCAATAAAAACACCTGAATATATCTGAGATATCAAAGTCTATATAAGTTACGTTAAGACACTCAGTACTAAGTACAGACACTAAAATTTCTATCGCCATATAGTATTCAGCTCTGGGGACCTGCTTGCAAATCCAATATTGCATATAATAAAGCACGAATATGTTGCTATACCTGGAACCAAAGATAAATACAACATCTGACACAGCACAAACCGTTACATGGTAAAATCACAACTTAAACTTCAATGTTAATAAATCCCATGAAATAAGTACTTACTATATGGGATTTTGTCAACATGTTGATGTCTCAAGGCAGATCTAAAATCTATAGGATGGGGGAAAGAACAAGAAAGGAGATCATACAAGTTGGAAGATTTATAACCACTTAAAAATATATGGTCAAGTCCCTACACCCATAACACACTCACACTGTCGCACACCCTGATTTTGATTACAAAAATATTAGTGCAGGCGCGTTCAGTTGGAAGCCGCCAGATACCAGACGTTAAGCTTGTTTGTATCACGATATTTAAAGAACCACGGTTCAGATCGTAGGTTAAGCAATAGATTTGTAAGAACGAAAGTGCTAGGTTTACAGTAAATATTTACAAATAGAATAAATAATAAAACATGTAAAAACCTTATATCTTTGAGGTTGGATTAGGCCGCTTTCCTGCTACTTAGCACAAAGTCACAAACTAATATATAGTACCTAATATAGGTACGTAATGTTAAATAGGCATAGGTAGTATGTAATGAAGAATTTATGTAGGTATATATATTTTATTTTATAGACTTATGATATTTGTAGTTACGATTATACGTGTAACATTGCGCTACATCGTTAAATTGCGATGCATCGTGCAATTGCGCTGCGCCGTACAATTGTGCTGCGCCGTGCAATTGCGCTGATACTGTTTAGCAATATAGCCTTTAGCATTATACATTGTTTGTGAATCTAGCTTACCTATTCAAGACACTTTCAATTCAATTCAATTTCTTTATTTCGTGAATATAGGTCAATACATGATAAATGTTTATGTGTTAACGCTAGGGATGTTAAATAATAATCAATTTTCGTATTTATCGATTATTTTTTCTTTTAATCGATTTTTAATACAAAGCATGCAGTTCTTGAATAATAGATGTACGGTGTATTGCATTTGCATGGCAACCGTACAGATTCGCCGCGTAAGCATTTTACGCTATGTGCGCCGTTTGCCCGTAATTAGACTCAGTTCGTTCGTATGTTAGCAATCAAGACATCGTACGTGCTCCAAAACATATCAAATCATAATTTAAATATAATATCATCATCAGCATCAAAACATTCATGTTCACTTAATAATAAGGCTGAACAATATAGACACTTTCTAGAATCAGTTTATCATTTCTATCATCAAGACATTAAATATCAAGTAAGTGTGTGTGCGGTTATCAGTAGACCGTACATATTCTTTTGGTCCTTCGAGTAAAAGGAACCAGTGACTCTACCAGTGCTATCGAACAACTTGTGACAATATCAGTGTTATCAATCAATCAGTGACTATCACTTTCATCAAGTAACAATTAAGTGTCATCCTGAATTGGATTCAGCAGTAAGCAGTCATCAATCAAGTAAGATCGTTTCATTATTTTCTTACTGACTCACGAAATATCTCTTTCATACTTCAACAATGGAAGAAATTTATCAACAGCAGATTGAGATCTTTGGTGCCATTAAGAAGATTCTGATCAATATAGGGAAAGATTCAGCAAACAGAAAGGACTTAGATTATTTCAAAAGACGGTCTGCGACATTGGAAGGTTATTGGTCAGACTTTCAATTTAATCATGACCGCCTTTCGACTGAGCTAGAGCGGTCACACCCCTACTTTTCTGAGCATTATTATGAGAATGCATTAGAATCATATACGAAGACAAGATCCTTTATTCGTAAACAACAACAGGAGATAGTTATCGGGTCATCAACGGCACCTCCTGCCACTGCCTCTCAGAAGGCGACACGGCAAGGCGAGGGGCCAGGCGAAAGGGAACAGGGCTCAGAAACTTGTGGTAAACCTTCACAAGTCCTAATGCTGTCAACAGGTACAACAAGTAAGTTAGATGAGATGCTAAAAAGACAAGCGAGCAATTTTAGGGCATTTCAGCGAACTATTTCAGGTATCAATTTAGATGTAATTCTAGAGAAATGGGAATTAGAAGACGCACTTCGTACTTTGCAGTCGAGATGGGCAATAATCGATTCTTTGCACTTAGAGATCGACAGCGAGCTGGAAGGCGCAGACGAATCATATGACAGGTCGTTTACAAAATACGAAAGCATTTTTAACGATTTTAGAAAACAGCTCAATAGCAAATTGTGGTCTGAATCACACAGAGAACAAGCAACACCACGATTGGATGTCCCGTCCTATTCAGGTGGCTACCAGTCTTGGGTCTGTTTTAAGGACCTCTATACTGAGGCTATACATACTAATAGGTCATTGTCGAATGCACAAAAAATGCAGTACCTAAAAGGCAAATTGAGAGGAGAGGCCGAGCGCTTAGTTCAACATCTTACGATTAGCTCCGAAAATTACAGTGTTTGTTGGGAGATATTAAATCATCGGTATAACAACATAAGATTGATTTTCACTTCTCATGTCAATACTATAATGAATTTGCCAACGCTCCATCAGGCGTCGGCTAATCACATCAAGAGAGTCCATGATACTACTCTCGAATGTCTGAACGCCATTAAAAATCTAGGAGTTGATATCAGTAGCTGGGATCCGCTTATGGTGCATATTTTGTTACAAAAACTAGACTCTGAGACCCATAATCATTATTTAGAGTCACTAAAGAACCCACGGGATCTACCAAAATTACAGGATTTCATGGATTTTTTGGAGAGTAAATTTACGACTTTAGAATGTTCGAGAAAAAGAACATCAGATCAAACAAAACATCCAAGTACATCATCTAATATACCTACGTATCGACAACATAAATCAAATAATTATAACTTTAATAATTCTCAATTTTCAAATAATAAGGTCGCGTTGCCGCAATCGCTCAATAGCAATTCAGCAAAATCCACATGTCCATTGTGCAATGAGTTACATGGATTATTTTATTGTAATAAATTCCTCAATATGTCACCTCATCAAAAACGCAATACAGTGACGAAACTTCATTTATGCCAAAATTGTTTGTATGATCATAAAAATAAAGCATGTTTTTCTGAAAAACGATGTCGTCACTGCTACGGTGACCATAATACAATTCTACATGAAGCATTTACGAAACAATCAAATAATAATGCAACCAATGGAGAAACATCCCGCATGGTTAGAACAGGAGCTGAACCTCGAAACCAACAAGCGAGTTATAACTACACTTTGCAGCAGAATAACGTCGAGTCGGAAGTCTTACTATCTACAGCTATCATTCACGTCCAAGCAAGTAATGGGTCTTATCATAAGATGCGAGCGCTTATCGATCAAGGCGCGCAATCATCTTTAATTACCGAACGTGCTGCTCAGTTGTTAGGGTTGTCAAGAAGTTGGTGTAAGGGTGTTATATCAGGTGTGGGGGAGAAAGAGAGTAGCTGTAAGGGGATAAGCACTCTATCATGTGTATCATCAGATGGTCAATACACATTTAATGCTGAAGTTGTAATACTGAATACAATCACTAAGAATTTACCTAATTTTACGTTTTCTAAGCCTGCCTGGCAACACATAGAAGGTTTAAAACTCGCCGACCCTGAATTTTATATCAGTCGCCCTATTGATATTTTGTTGGGAGCAAGAATTTACTCACAAATACTTATGAGTGGCTTGCGTAGAGCCAATGACAAATTACCAGTAGCCCAGGAATCAAGGCTGGGTTACCTTTTAATTGGGGATGCTGAAGGCATAAAAACAATGCATTGCCATGTTGTAATTAATCAAGTCGATGAAATTAAGAAATTCTGGGAATTGGAAGAAATTGCAGAGTCATCATCATCATTATCAGACGAAGATCAGCAGTGTCTACAATACTATAACGAAACGACTAAACGACGGGACGATGGGTCATATGAGGTTAGAATTCCGTTCAAGAAAAACTTTGAAAATCAATTAGGAAAATCAAAACATATGGCTATTGCTCAATTTTACCAAACGGAAAGGAAATTTCGCAATAATAACGAAATTGCGCAAAAGTATAAATTATTCATACACGAGTACATGTCAATGGGTCATATGATACCGTCGTCGCCCGGTACTACGAAACAAAATTGCTATTTGCCACACCACCACGTACTAAGGAATGACTCATCTACTAGCGGTCTTCGAGTCGTCTATGATGGCTCAAGAAAAACAGACACAGGAAAAAGTTTGAATGACTTGATGTTTAAAGGTCCAAACCTACAGCAAGATATTCAAATATTAATATTAAAATTCAGGCAGCACAAATACGCGTTTACGGCAGATATTGAAAAAATGTTCCGTTTCATATGGGTTAACGTGAAAGATCAAGCATATCAGAAAATCATTTGGCGAGACCACCCTTCACAACAATTACAAGAATATCAGTTATGCACTGTCACCTACGGTACCAAGGCAGCACCTTTCTTGGCCATGATGACATTGAAACAATTAGCACAAGATGAACATCTGAATTTTCAAAGGAATCGAGTTATTGAAGCATTAGAGCAAAACTTTTACATGGACGACGTATTACATGGTTCACATTCTGTAGAGACAGCGATAGAATTAAAGCAGGACTTAATCAAATTACTTAAATCAGGGGGATTCAATCTAAGGAAGTGGGCTTCAAATTCCAAGGAATTATTAGAAGACGAAATCAAACAAGATAAATTTGATTTTAAACACGTCGAATCATCAAAAGCTTTAGGATTGAGGTGGAATCCAGCATCAGATACCTTCGCATTCCAGTCCAAGATAGACACAACATCAAAAAAGTCATGCACAAAGAGAATAATACTATCCGAAATAACAAAACTATTCGACCCCTTAGGATGGATTTGCCCGCTATCAACAAAGTTAAAACTACTGTTCCAACACGTGTGGACATTAGATCTAAATTGGGATGAACAATTACCCACCGATCTCATCCAGGAGTGGACTTATATTGAGCAAGATTTATCACGATTAGATCAATTTCAATTGAAAAGGTGGCTTAACACACTAGAGTGTGACGACCTTGAGTTGCATGGGTTCTCAGACAGTTCTAATAGAGCATACGCGTGTGTAGTTTATTGCAAGATTAAGAGAAACGAAAACGTATCAATAGCGTTAGTAGCTGGAAAGGCGAAGTTGGTTCCAGTCAAAAACAACGCATCAGTACCACGTTTAGAGCTATGTGGTGCTCTTCTATTATCAAAACTTATGAAAAAGGTTAAAGAAAGTCTTGTACATCATAACATCACGACTTACGGGTGGATAGACTCCATGGCAGTCCTTGGGTGGTTGCATGGTGAGCCAACGCGTTGGCAACCCTTCGTTGCCAACCGAGTACGTCAAATCACGGAAATCATGCCCGCAAAAAATTGGCGTTATGTAAAATCAGCAGAAAACCCTGCAGATTGTGCTAGTCGTGGTATGTCCGCTAAGCAGTTAAAGGAACATTCATTATGGTGGGAAGGTCCAACATGGCTTCGCACTGAAAGTTCTTACATCAAAAATAATGACAAAGTTTATTTCACGAACGTAGATGAAAGGAAAACAAAGTATCAAGTAAACCTCGTAGCAAAGCAGGAAGATAGCATTTTAAATAAGTTATTATCAAAATATAGCTCTTTCACTAAAGTCGTACGTGTACTAGCATGGGTCCAAAGATTCATCAAGCAAACAAGAGAAAAACACATTCAGAAAAATCTAAATTACATCACACTTCAAGAAATAAAACAAGCAAAGCGTGTGATAATCAAACATGTACAGCACTTTGAATTTGACGAAGAAATAAATAATTTAATACAAGGTAAACCGATAAGTACAAAGAGTAAAACTTTGGAGCTTAAACCATTTTTGGATGAATTTGGCCTTCTTAGAGTTGGCGGTAGACTGCGGAATGCAAATATAGATCCAGAGATGATACACCCTATTATCATCCCCCACAGTGGTCTTTTAACCGACCTCATAATCGATCATGCTCACAAGGTTACCTTTCACGGTGGAGCTCGAGTAACCGCAGCATCCATTCGCCAGAAATACTGGATAATCGGCGGAAATCGAGCAGTTAAAAAGCGAATACGTAAATGCGTGACATGTCGTAAACAGAGCACCACAAAACAAGCCCAATTAATGGGTGATTTACCATCTGCAAGATGCAACCCCTCAAAATCATTCTATAACACGGGGGTTGATTTTACGGGTCATGTGACTATTAAGCTCAACAAGGGTCGTGGGGTAAAAACGACAAAAGGATACATTGCAGTATTTGTCTGCATGGCGACTAAACTCGTCCATCTAGAGCTTGTCTCAGACTTAACATCGTCTGCATTCATCGCAGCATTAAGAAGAATGTCAGCAAGAAGAGGGTGTCCGCGTCACATCTACAGCGACAATGGCACGAACTTCGTCGGTGCTAACAAGATTTTACAGCAAGAGTTAGAACAAATACAGCAAACATTCGGTAACGAGTTTTTAACAGAAATAACAGACATGAACATCGAGTGGCATTTTAACGCACCATCTTGGCCCTCCGCCGGAGGTCTGTGGGAGCGTGCGGTTAGAAGCCTAAAATATCACATGAAAAGGGTTATAGGCGACCAACGTCTCACCTACGAAGAGTTTGATACAATATTAGCGCAACTCGAAGCTGTTTTAAACTCCAGGCCTCTATGTCCTCTTACGGAAGATCCGGATGACCTAGAATTTCTAACACCATCTAGTTTTATTAACGTAAGCACCAACTTAAACATATTAGAAACCGAATCAGATATGCGAACACGATGGTACTTGACGCAGAAAATGGTACAAGACATCTGGCAGCGATGGCGCAGCGAATACCTCACCGAACTCACAGCAAGGAGCAAGTGGAAAACCGAAAAAAGCAATATCAAGATCAATGACATAGTAACAATAAATGATGTAAACCTACCTGCCGGAAAATGGGCAATGGGACGCGTCGTCGAATTACACCCTGGCAATGACGGATTGGTTAGGGTTGTTACATTAAAAACAAGAAATGGTTATATCAAACGACCAATTATCAAAATCTCACCGCTCCCTGTGAATATAGAAGTTGAAGAAGATTCTCAAGAAGCAAAATCATCTGCTACAAAAAAAGGCATCAGAAAAACACCCGCAAGGAGTTTCGTATCTTTGGTCACCTCATTGTTATTTTTCATGAGCATATTAACAACATCATATTGTTCATTTAACGTTACACCAATAAATAACAATCAAGTATTTTATTTTGATAGAAAAACAAGTATACAACTAATCAGAGACGAGTGGAAAATTGTTAGTTACTATAACATGGATCCATACTGGCAAGGAACGACAGCTTGTAAACAATACATGTCATATTTAGAAGCATTGTGTAACACGATAAAAGACAACGCTCATTGCAAAATTATAATAACACAATTACAACAAGAGTTATCAGAATTAAACTACTATAATATCATGTTACTAAGTCAACATACAAGCTCGCGGCACGCTAGACAGCGCCGGCGCCGAGGCGTCATTGACGGGATCGGGTATCTAGCTAATACTCTCTTCGGAGTGCTTGATTCACGTTTCGCAGAAAAATATCAGACAGACATACAGCTCGTGCGGGACAATGAGAGTCATTTGGCCTCGCTCATCAAAAATCAAACATCAATTATTGAAGCAGAGTACAACATTCTAAAACGGAATGAGGAATCAATTGACACGCAGCATAAGTATTTGAATCAATTATCACTAAAATTTGAGCAGTTTACCAAAGAAACAAATGCTGAAATGAAAAGAAGTTATGTAACTAGTGACTTCAGTATAGGAGCACTAGCCGCGACCAACATAATTCGACACTTGGAAACTATTCAAACCACCTTGTTGGACACTATTACGGATGTATACCATGGACGCTTCAATTTTCACTTGTTATCTCCAGAACAGCTTAAAAAAGAGCTAAACATAATATCAAGTCATCTCTCCAAAGATCTATCTTTGCCAATTAATAACCTACACAGAGATTTGAGTAAAATTTATCCCTTAATAAAGGTAAAAACAAGAATGTCGGAAGATTACTTAATCTTTGAACTAAGAGTGCCATTAGTAAGTCGAGACGCCTACGAACTTACGAAAATCATCCCGATTCCACAAGTATCCAACAACAGCATGGTCAGCGTTTCTCCCATCTCAGAGTACGTTGCAATCAACTTGAAAAAGGATGCGTATTTTAGTATGTCCAGAGACGACGTACAGTCATGTTTACGTGGCGACGCATATATGTATCTGTGTTATATACAGAAACCAATTTATCATATGACCAATAATGAAAAATTTTGTACAGTTGTGCCGAAAACAGGTAAATGTCATGTAAAAGTAAATGTGTGTACCGACCAATGGATGGAAATCAATACAGTCAATAAATACTTATTTTTCTGTTGTGACCGATGCCCAATACGAATACTTTGCGAAAACCAAGCGCTGTCGTATCACTTATCACAAACCGGAATAGTAAGCATTGATCACGGTTGCTTATTAAAAACCGAAAACTTTACAGTACATTCCCACTACGAAGGCAGAAGCGAGTTAAATATCAAACCTGAAATAGTTTCGTCTGACATTGAGCCCATTAATCACCTGTTAAACTTGACCATTCCCGTTATTGAACTACACGATTCGTCGCTATATAGCAACTCTAACGATTTGCAAGAACTTCAAAAACAGATAAAGCATCTCCAAGAAAATACAGACCTATCAGATCGCATTACGTATCATGACATCCATCACTATACAGCATTGTATATTGTTATTGGTGTTGTTGTCATACTCGGCCTGGTCCTCTCGTGGCGAAGGTTCTGAAGGAGCAAGCAGCAGCAACACTCACAGCCTGTTGATTCTCATGTGGAATCAGTAGGCTACTATACCGGTGGGACAGCGAACGCAGGGAACGCCTCCGCTCGTCCCCGAGCGAACCCAGGCGTTAGCAGCACGCGGCGGAAAAACGTAATCAGTGAAGTGCCATGTGATAGTGAGTATAGTGAAATACCTAAAAGAGTTAATGAAGTGATTAAAGTGGACAAGTGTACTACCCCAATTGTAAAAAGAACAGTATTCGTTTAGAGACACTAAAGCAGTAGTTAGTAAAACATTGTCAGTTCACCTTGTAATCATCATCATTCGCCCTCATCTCTCGCGGTCGGCAGCATGTACGGTGTATTGCATTTGCATGGCAACCGTACAGATTCGCCGCGTAAGCATTTTACGCTATGTGCGCCGTTTGCCCGTAATTAGACTCAGTTCGTTCGTATGTTAGCAATCAAGACATCGTACGTGCTCCAAAACATATCAAATCATAATTTAAATATAATATCATCATCAGCATCAAAACATTCATGTTCACTTAATAATAAGGCTGAACAATATAGACACTTTCTAGAATCAGTTTATCATTTCTATCATCAAGACATTAAATATCAAGTAAGTGTGTGTGCGGTTATCAGTAGACCGTACAATAGAAAAACTCGATTTTTTAAGAAATCGATTTATATTGAAAAGTGAGAAATCGATTTTTATTTAATTGATTTTTTTTCACTCAATGGCACATCCCTAGTTAACGCACAGCGCAATAACTTTCCTGTAATCATTCATTCATATCTGAGTCGGAAAGGCTTGTATTCGCAAGTCTTTCGGTTACAAGATGTACATACGTTATCCTAACATTTTCATCTTCCAATTTTTCGCTCCTAATCGTTTCATGATTTCTGATAGGGATACGAACTCGCCAACGCCACCACTTCTTGAAAAATTCCACAAACCGTCCTTCCACTAGGTAGTGGTCCGTTTCAAGAGTGTGAATTCTAAAGGCATTATAATATTTCTATTTATCAAAATCAAAACAAACACACTTTTTTTACCATTCCATCCACTCCACGTATGCGTGTTTATACATATATATATATATATATATATATATATATATATATATATATACACGTATATGTGGTGGTATATATATATATATCCTTATGATGAAATAAAGTATTCGACACGAGGAGTTTTCGTTCCATACATAAATCTAGAATTAATTTACCTGCTTCGTTCACTCTCTTATCTCCATATGGACTAAGAACAGCTTCATAGCTGTCTCGTTTGGTTCCAACCCATCTATTCAAATCTTCTCACATAATCACTATTTCATTCCCTTCAGCTAAATCTAGAACATCCCTCACAGACTCCCGAAACTTCTGTAGTTAATAAGCATACGCTGAGCTTATGAGAGCGTATGCTGCAACCAGAAATAGGTACTTGTGTGATGCTCAGTTTTATACGAACCCAGAGAAGTCTAGGCCCTACCAAACACTAATCTCTTACACCAGTGGCTAAGCGAGAGGAGAGTACGACACCTGCACTGCCATGATCGTCCTGGTTTACCCCTAGACCACAGGGCTATCATTCCACCGGGCAGATTATCGTTGTTGCTCCCATTGCGCTTAGTCTCTTTCACACACAAATCATCTAAACGTCTCTCGTTCACTACGTCCATTAGTTCGTTCATCTTATCATTCAATCTACATCTCATATTCCACATGCCTATGCAGCAATCGGCTCTCCTCGACCCGCTGAAATTGGCGCTGCGTTTTACACTCACACCGACAGGGGCGGATCGGTGCGCGTCGCCTCGTGCGACGCCCTAATCCGCACATCGGCGCGCTTTCGGGCCAGAATTGCAATCTGATTGATTGGCAGGGGCGCGAACGAGCACGCTTCTGGTACATGGCCCCCTGACATTAGATTAAACATTTAAATGTATTTTACTGTGAGAATGTAGATACAATCTATAAATGATCACGCAATCAATGATGTTATTAGATTCAGGTGTTATTTTGCGGAAGTCAAATTAACATGCAATTTGATCTGACCACCACCGCCACCAAATGGTGGCGGAAGCACATAAGGCAGGTTAGATGAAATTGCATTCAATCAATTTCCTTGCGTATAAGTGAAATAAGAAAATATAGTAATCACTTGGTTTACTTTTACTCCATTCTTCTCCTTTCTGCACTTGGTAGGTACCTCAACCATTCCAGTCAACTTATTTTCAATGGGCGTCGAATATTGTTATTCACGTACTTGTACATTAACCGTTTCTAGTGGTACTGCCGATGCACACTTACATTTCACTATTGTTTACGACAAGCACCTTGGTGCGGGAGTAAGCTCGTGAGATTATCATTAACAAGCGTGGGAGTATTTGTTTCGTTTCTATAGGAGTAGAAGAATAAAAAGTCCATAAAGCCCCAATAGTCCCATGATTCTGGCTTCCAATTATCGGGCTGTACGCTGTCAGGACCTACTTTATCTGATTGCACACTATTGGTTCGTGAATTATGCACACGGTAATGGTGGTGGAATAGATATTTTACAAATGTTGCCAATAATACTTTGAATTGACATTAAACCTGGTGGGAGATTGTCGAGTGAAACTTTTTTCACAGGATACCTATGAGGTTTTACTATTAAAAAATGTGCAACATTTGATTTTCGATTATCAATTTTTTTTTTATTCTTAGACGGGAAAGATGGATAGGTACTTATATTATATACTTGACGTTGGCAAAATAACATATCATGATATAGATACTTCGAAAATCCCGAGTATTTTTTGAATACGAGTTCAAAACATCGATGTATAGTTCAAAATAATCAACAGCAAATAAAGAATATTATTGCCGAACACCATAAAAATAAGAAGTTTGGTCAATTTTGGAAGGCCACCAACAAATTGAAACATAAGTCGAGCCTTCCCGCCAACGTGACCGGAGTTCATGAGCCTCGTGAGAACGCGAACGTGTTTAAGCAATACTTTAGGTTGGAATCACCTCTTGGACCGACGGCGGCGCCGGTGCCTGATTCTGAGGTGACTGCTCCTAAGTGAAGTCTATTTTTCACAGCTAAAGACGTGGCAGGGGTGATAAAGGGCATGGTCAGAGGTA